>OZ025870.1:12590798-12703298 GCA_964019415.1 Ianthella basta | reverse complement strand
AAGATATCCTTGTGTAGCTGCGGATGCAAGTGTTTTCCATGCTCCCATGACCTCTTCACGCTTGATAGGTACAAGGTAGTCAAGTCATAGGTACATGAGTGCTCTTCCGCTACTCCAGATCTAGACTTGAGCATCTTGTGGCTAACCAAAGTTAACTGGTCTTGCATCAGTAGAACACCTCATATATAAATACACTCAAGCCATTAAATTCATTTTGAAAATATTTTCAGATGACTCGTGTTAAGGAAAGAAACAGGATGTGGTGAAATTATACACTCCAGTAGTATGTATACATGCGTGTATGTTGTATTCACTGTGCAGGTACATTCTTTTCTGCCCCATTTGTGCTATTAGCATATTGTGCATGTGAATGCAGCACTGTTTGAATGGTGGATTCCCGTGCATTAGCATTGAACGACTGACGCACATTTTTCAAAATGGGAGAATGCGCATGTATATATACCAGCACCACATGAATGGTGTACAGTATATGTACCAATATACACAAGCACTGTGCAGGGCGGGGTTTCAGTGCCCTTATTGCATATTGTACACATGCAATATACACAAAAACAGCATACAATATGCAATGACTCTATGACCGTGCATGCATGTGTATTCATGACATTGTGTAATAATTAATGATTAGTACTTTATATGCAATTATAGCACTGATTTGCTCCACAAACGACTCGGAATTTTCATACACAGCTGCAGCTAGCTGCTATTTCATTATAAGCCTTGCAATTGGCATGTACTACTATGTACTTTAAGGTAAACCGGGGTAATTCCGTAGTGTGACTCTACCGCTACTTATCAAGAAGGAGCACGCTCACACCAGTTTAGGTCAAGAGTGTGCAGTGGATAGGTTGTAAAACAGCGGTGTTGTGATGAGCTAAAACCCATCGCAAAGGAACAAGAGTCGAGACAAACCCCTAGTGACGGAATTACGTACCCCGGTTTACCTTTTTTAGTAATTGTCTACACTTTGGTTCACTTGATTGGCAGCTGTTTGTCGTCCACAAGAATACCACATGTAAGAGGAAACAAGTATATCAAATTGTATGAGCAGGAAATGGCTGCAAATGCATGCTTGATTGAAGGTTGGACAGTCTGGAAATATGACTCAGCAGTGATGCGTGTTTGTGGTGCTGTGGGGTGACCATTGCCAAATGCAATGTGAAGACATTGACTGCAGTAGTGTAGGAAGATGGTTCAAGTTATATAAGGGCCGGGGTGCTGAATCAACTTCAAGGTCCAATGATGAAGCTGTGGTTCAATCAATCAATCTTATCATTACCCATTGATACCAAAATGCATCTGCTAAGTGGTTAGCCTAGGCTCTGCAATAATTGAGTCAAATATAGGCTGTACTTTCTAAGGGAGGCTGAGCCCCCATCATTTCAATCCAAGGGAGTCTCAAGCCCACCCTGGTTATATGGTTCCTACGCCCCTGTTACTGATGACTGATGCTGCCTTATACACATAAAATGCATAATAATTATTCAAAATTGCATGATGTATGTACCAGCGCTGTATTTATATATAGTTAATAGCCAATATTTATATGAATTAATGTACCATATTATAACAGTTATATGTTTGTGTGCAGCGAAAGGTAACAATGTTCATCAAAGTTTTTTTGGTGGATTGCGGCCACTGCGTGGACCAGAGCCAGATGATCGAGAATGGAGCATGAGGACAATCAGTGCAATGGATAGGGTGATAACGACTGCCACGGCAACCAGAAGAGAAAGTCCCAAACCAAGTCCCAGTCCCAAATCCAACTCAAAGAATGAGTTACGAGCCACGCTTACACCATTTTCATCCACTGCAGTTGCAACAATTGGCAGTTCAATGTTTACCATATGCAATCTCAGATTGGGTGAGGGACAGGTCTCAGTTGTGCAGTTGATGCAAGTTCCATTAGCATCACATATGGGACAAGTACCATTAGGTATGACATCGCTGCAGTCGGGGATGTTGTAATCCTGGACACTTGCTGGAATAAGCTCATCGTAGCTGTAGCCCAACTCTTCTGCAATGCGGAACCCATCCACTGCTTTAGTGAGTGGGAAGAACGGCACCAAGTAGTCATCACGGTTGTGTCCTGGATGGCCTCCCGACACAGGGACATACTCTGGAAGGAGTGCTGGATTTGAACTACCTCTTACAAATTTCTGAAGCCAGCTCTCAAGAATTCTGTCCACATTGCTGTGATGAACGAAGAATGACGGATCATTAGCAGAAGTAGTTGTCTCTATCATAAGCCCTCCCACCCAAGCGTGAGGCATGTTGTGCACTCGGAACATTGCCATTTCAAGCGGAGTCTCGGGGTAGACGCAAAGAGCTGCTGAACACATGAAGGTCCTACCTTCAAATCGCTGTCGAAAGCTCTGTCTGGGACTGGAGCGAGAGTACTTCCCCGATGCATCAACAACATCGTATGAAGTAGCAGCCAATGCCATCTGCACTTCAACTCTGTTGGGGAGGTAGATATCAACTGGAGGATTCCCTCTTTCGACATGTCTTTTTGCGGCTAAATCGGCAGCTGGGTTGCACACTCTCCAGTATTCCGAACAGTTTACATTGTGAACCCAATGGGATATGTCACAGATTGTGTTCCAGTCATGTGGGTTGACTAGTTTCCCAGTGACAGCTACAGCTGGAGTATTATAACGCACTGTTGCGGGTACACCAAAATCTTCTACAGTGAATGGAGAGGTGTCACCCTCCTCCCACTGCCAGTAGGGTAAGCCAAAAGAGGTGTTGTTTGTGATCCTCTGGACCTCTTTTTCAAACAATAGGATCAAGTGCCTGTGCCACACGGGAAAGGCAGGTCCTGAATGAGCAAAGTCCACCATAGCACCGTTGTATGTAACGCAGGGTGGGTCTGTGTCGCGTCCAGCGTAGTAGTGGACATACACGAGGAAGTCGTAGGTGGAGATGTTCTGCAGTGTCACTATCCCTGAGGTGTAGTTAGTGGGCTCCTCAACAATGACAACACTATAGCTTTCCTCTTTCTTTAGATCTCTCATGGCAGTGATGAGAACCTGTTTCTCTGCTTTTGTGAGGTGAGCAAAGTTCCTGCGAACAACCGGTGTCTTTCTGGTGTTGCAGTCACTTCCTGTCCACCCAAAATCGCAATCACTACAATCTCCTCCCCAGAAATGACCCTTACAGACACAGATCTTCTCAAACACCACTGTTGGCCACAGGTAGCGAGTATCAGCTTTACCTTTCTGTGATAGGACTGGTGCATGCTTTAGAATATCAGTGATGACTGGATCAGCTAGCTCCCATTGAGCAGCTACTTGTGCTGTGATATTCTGACAACTTCCTCTGGTTGGGCCACCACAATCGTTAGGGCAACAGGTCTTTGTCAGTAGACTCTCTGGGTTGTTGCAGGTGGCGGGAAACTGACCTGATGTGGACCAAGGGTACAGCAATAGGACACTACAGACAAGGAGTACCTGCATCGTGAATCTCCTCAAATACAGTCAATCGCTTGCACTCAGCTGCAGCTTACAATTAAACACTGAATTCATTCACAGTGGAATATATGCAGAAATTATCTTACACTATACACTTATAATATACGTATATATACCATGCATACTGTCTCACATTCCAATGGCCCATTCTCACTTTCTAAAGTATAGGCAGACCCTGGCACTCGGCTCATTGACCAAAAGAACTTTGTGCTCCAATAGGAACTGTTTAGTCGTACCATGCACTGGTGCACCACAGGAGCTAGAGCAAGATGACATAACTATACCTAATTATACGTACGTATAATTATATGAAGTGAATCAGACCATGCATACACGAGTTATATTATATAGCTAATTATTTGAGCACACGATTGCCTGACAGCATACTGAAGGGGATTAATAGTCCTAAAACTGTCAAAATGTTAAATTTTATAATCATGCATAATGATTTATTATAATATCCAACAGTAATCTACTGCAAAATGCATCGCGATAGCTCGCGCTATCATATCTTCACCCTGAAGAAGACCAGAACATCTGGTCAAAACGTCGGCAAGGTTTTCAACCCTGTTGTGAAGCTGGTATTAGAGAACCAACCCTTTCTGATGCCTGAGCCAGCTGAGAAGCCCTCACTTCAATGTATTAATTGAATTAACGATAGCTGAGACGTATGTACGTAGCCAGGTACGTATACACATAAGTCACAATGCTAAAGATTTGAATATTATACACCACACTTGTCTTCACCCTGTACTTGTTGGCAATGTACTTAATTAGTAAGGACTATACAGCCAATTTACACAATCTTGCAACGGGTTCCAATTAAACCTTTGGGAAGTTGTTACCTAGGATACGGACTGTGTGACATCATGCTTGTGTACAGTTTTGGTTTGTAACCTAGGTAATGCCTATACCCACAGTTTGGGAACCTGTTGCAAGATTGTGTAAATCTGCTGTACATGATCAGTGTGAAACCTAGGAAGAGCATGGTTCCCATGGCAACTAGGTGAATTTCAAGTCCCATTTATGTACATATGTGCAAATATGGAAAGTATAAACTCCATTGCAGCATACATACGGACAATGGACTTGATGAATCAGTGGAAGAAATATGAATGCATGGAGAACATGAAAAAATCAAGCATATGATATAAGCTGTATTCAGTATGGCAGGAAGTACATAATTATCAAATTGCAGTTTATTATCAAGTGTAAATAAGACTGTTTAGAATGAACCCTTAGTTTATTTTAGTATTGCTTTAAAGTTTTGTGTGGTGGTTGAAGCAGCGGTCATTTGTGCAGTCCATGCAAGTCCCATTGGCATCGCACACAGGACAGGACTGACTTGCCAACTGACTGCAGTCAGGAATGTTGTAATCCTCGATGTCTGCTGGTATGAGTTCATCATACGTATACCCCAACTCCTCCGCAGCAAAGTACCTCTCAGCTGCCGTAGTGACTGGGAAGAAAGGTACCATGTAGTCATTGAGGTTGTGTCCGGGATGGCCTCCCAACAATGGGACATACTCTGGAAGAAGAGCTGGATTGGAATTTCCTTGCAGAAATCTTTGAATCCAACTCTCTACAATTCGATCCACATTGCTGTGATGAAGGAAGAAGATGGGATCATTTACGGCCGCATGAGTTTCCATCATTTGTCCTCCCAACCATCTGTGCACCATATTATGTACACTGAAGAAAGTGTATTGGGGCAAGGCTGCCGGGCCTGCACAGTTCACCTCGGAGCAGATAAGATCCCAACCTTCCATTCTATTTCGAAAGCTCTGCCTTGGGCTGGTTCGGGAATATCTGCCATTGGTATCAGCGACATCGTAGGATGGAGCAGCGAGTGCAAGCTGAACATCAACTTTACTTGGAAGATAGAAAATTCCCAGTAGTGCCAGTGCTCCCCCTCTTTGTAGAGGTCTTTGTGCAGCTAGGTCTCGTGCAGGGTTACATACTGTCCAGTGCTCTATACAGCTTAAATCCTTGTTTCTGTATGTGACATCACAGATGGTGTTCCAGTCATGTGGGTTAATCACTTGGCCAGTCACGTTCACGGCTGGGCCATAAACGTGAGAGGGTATACCAAAATATTCTGAAGTGAATGGAGACATATCATTCTCCTCCCACTGCCAGTATGGTAAGCCAAATGAGGCATTGTTTGTGATCCTCTGTATTTCTCTTTCAAACAAGAGAATGAAGTGCCTGTGCCATAGTGGGAAAATAGGGCCTGAATGAGCAAAGGCGACCAAGATGTTGTTGTTTACTTCTTCATTGCAAGATGCCACGTCATCCCTTTCAGCATAGTTGTGTGAGTACACAAGGAAGTCATATGCAGAGACGTTCTGTAGTGTCACTATTCCAGAGGTGTAGTTATCAGGTTCTTCCACAATGACACTCCAATGGCTTTTCTCTTTCTTTAGATCCGTCACGGCACTGATGAGAACCTGTTTCTCTTCTGTGGAGATATGAGCAAAGTTCCTGCGAACAACCGGTGTCTTTCTGGTGTTGCAGTCACTTCCTGTCCACCCAAAGTCACAATCACTACAATCTCCTCCCCAGAAATGACCCTTACAGACACAGATCTTCTCAAACACCACTGTTGGCCACAGGTAGCGAGTATCAGCTTTACCTTTCTGTGATAGGACTGGTGCATGCTTTAGAATATCAGTGATGACTGGATCAGCTAGCTCCCATTGAGCAGCTACTTGTACTGTGATATTCTGACAACTTCCTCTGGTTGGGCCACCACAATCGTTAGGGCAGCAGGTCTTTGTCAGTAGACTCTCTGGGTTGTTGCAGGTGGCTGGAAACTGACCAGATGTGGACCAAGGGTACAGCAATAGGACAGTATATAGCAGATCCAGGAGGTGCTTCATTGATGAGTATCTCTTTCTTTGGCACACTGAGACTCGTATCATCACAACATTATATATGCTCCTTCCATTTGTTGCTATACGTAATTACAGTATAAGAGCTACAAAGCTCCTAATTGGTTACCCTGTGTCATATTAATTCCCAAGTGCTCAGAGCCTGGCACCACTGGAGGTGCTGGTGGTTTTAGAATAGGAAAGACAGTGCCAACCAATACTTGTGGTGCGAAGTTAAAGTTCTGGAGGCACTATTTTTTACGTGCATGCTAAGTTACATGTAATGATCAGTTTTATTTGAATGCTAGGCCACCCGGCTCCTTGTGTAATGTTATACAATATACAATACAGGATCAATTTGCTTTGCAGTCATCCATACATACACATACGCATCTTTAGTTGTGTGTGTGTGTGTGTGTGTGTGTGTGTGTACATATGTGTGTGTGTGTGTGTACGATTGTGTTATGTGTGCTTGCCTTCTGTGCAGTCGTGTCTGCAAGCATGCATATGTAAGTGTATGAATGTTGACTGTCGGGTATATGCTTGCTGAATGCATGCGAGGATATATTTACTATGACAGACAGCGAAGTGGACTTGCATGCAGTTTGCTACGCAATGGGAGAAACTCCAAGTTGATACAGGGTATGCAATAATTGGTAGACGTGTGCACCAATCCATAATGTTTAATTAATGCATGCTAGGAACGAAGTGATGGCCTATAGTTATGAGAAAATAATTGTTATAATTATTAGCAATAATTGATTATTATAAGAAATGGATGCATGAGTGGATTAAGCTTCACTCAGTTGGTCACAAAATTCCCTTGGAGTGATGTTGCCACCGGTCAAAGTGATAGCCACTTTCTTCCCAGCAAGGCCGTCAATCTTGCCTGCCCTCACCGCAGCCAGGGCAGCCGCTCCAGATGGCTCAACAAGAATGCCTATATTAAACAGTGCTCTTGTCGCTTCGATGATCTCAGCATCACTAACAAGAACCACTTCGTCTACATACCTCTGCACCAGCTGGAAAACAATATTTCCAATGAAAGGCGGGCTCAGCCCTTCCGCCACACTACTCACATCGCCGTCACTCATTGGCTTCCCTTCTTGCAGGCTACGATGCATGAGTGCTGCACCTTCCGGTTCAACACCAACCACCCGTGTTTTGTGACAGCTACCCTCAGTGGACGATGCGTTCTCCTGCATCTGCTTGATAGCCGCGGCCATCCCACCCAGGAGCCCGCCTCCGCCGCAACATACCACCACCACGTCCACGTCGGAGCAATCTTCCAAGATCTCTAAGCCGATACTGCCATTTGCCGCTATGCTGTGTTGGTTCTCGAACGAATCCAGCCGGATCATTCCCTCTTGGCTGCTTAAAGATTCAAAAGTGGCCTTTGCTGCCTTCAGTGGTGTCATAATTACGTCCATACCATTGCTCCTCACTTCTTCTACTCTTCTCGCCAACGCGTGATCTGGCATTATCACTTTGCCGCGGACGCCTCTGCGAGAGAGAATTTTGGAAAAGGCGAGAGCGTTGTTGCCACATGAAAATGTTATCGCAACTAACTTTCCGTCTTGAAGTTCCTTTAGATTGTTGACGATAGAGGCGACCACGCCCCTAACCTTGAAGGAGCGACAGTTCTGCATGTTCTCCATCTTGCCATACAGTGTTAGATTAGTTATGCCCAGACGCTCAATGGGCAAAGGGATTAGAGGCGTGCGAAATACGTCACCGGACCTTTCCTGGACTGCCCTGCTCCTCAGAATGTCTTCCAGACTGATGGTAGCATTAGTAGTTCCGTTTAAGTCAAGTCTTGACATTGTATAGGTTCAGTCTATTGGTTCTGTAGTGAGGTCAGCAAAAAGTAATTTGCTGCAAGGCACTGTGATATATACTTATAAGTCACAGGCAGTACTAATCAGTCACACTTGGAGGGATGTTATGTCTATGGCGTGCATACACGTTGACACCAAAAGAGTACCATTCACTTCTAGGTACCTGCACATGCGCACACACCATCCATTAACTACTTATTCAATCAGCTTGGTTTATATGCATGCAGGCATATACTGTCTACATACATACCGGATCTCAACCTAGGCCAAAGGGACAGTCACCATGTGTATTGGAAAACATTGTAATCTAACGATGTCCTTTTAATATTATGTAATACAGTAACTGTTTACAATACCAGCTATATATATATAGCACATACAGTGGAGGGTGCATGCATGCATGTTCATGGCCTTCATTGCGTGGCTTTGACGTGAATTGTGCAATATGGCTAGCTTATATTATGCAGGACTACTGCACACCAGCTAGCCCTGAGTGCACACAGACACCCTCTACAAGAATATAATTATAGAGATATATATGCTATATATAGGGCGAAGAAAGATCACTTTAAAGCTACTGAACTCAATTAGCTTAGCCATGAGTGATTGGCACAAAGTGTCCCTAACTAAATTTTGCTAATCAGATTATATAGCTACTTGGCGTTAGACAACACCCACATGTTATTTGTATATACCTGCATGTTGTGCGCCTGCAAGCACCTCAAAGCATGGACGTGACTGGCACACATGGTGCACACTGGTGTCATCCCACAGCTTCCAGAATAATATTCTATAACACATTTGTTCTTCCTACACACACACACAAGCTTGTAGCTACACCGGCACTGCCTGGTTATGTTGCATGCACGTACAGATTGCATGGTCTTTGTGTGCTGGGTTAGAACTTGAAACATGCAAAATGATAAGTGAGATCAAAATTAATGTATGCACTTTATTATACAGCTAGCAACCTGTCTAAGACAGCCACCTTGTGGGCCAGTTATGTAAGCTAGTGACCTTTATAGAGTGCATGCATGGTGCATGGCTGCTTTACAGTCACTGTGGTAGACTGCAATGATGCAATGTATGAGCCACGTACTGTTCCAAATACAACATCATGCCTTCTGTCTCTATTTATAGCTAGGCACTTAGTTTGAGGCATTGGGTGTTCCAGTTAACCTACTGCATGTGTATGGACTAAGAATATATTGCCAACTGTGTAATGCACAGTAAGATTGAGGGCATACACTGTCAGGTACCACGTATAGTGCAAGTCTTGTCCATGCACTCACCAAGTGATTTAGCAAAAGCATTATTATGGTGTGTCAGGAACGACCCTCTCAAGCGTCTACCAGGTGATCACTGTGTATACTGTAGCAACTGTTATATGCGCCTGGTACGTGGTGCACACAATCATGCACTGTACGTTAACAATTTCAACCAAACTAATTACACGCTGTACAATAATGCGCACATTATAAAATTAAACAATTTCCCCTGGGGCCAAATATTTCGCAGCACTTGTGTGCTTCTGTTCGATTTCCTGACTCTCTTGTCTCTATCGTCCGCGATGCAGTCTCAGTTTGACGCAAAAGGCTACTTACTTGCGCGCTACCAGTCGCCTGAGACGAGAAGCTCACATCTCAAGTTCTTTTATAGATTTTTCAGCGAGTATTGCGAGAACTGGGACACCTCCAAAGCAGTTCTCCTTGAGCTGGGAGCCGGCCCTTCACTGCAACTTGCACTTGCTGGTTCCGCCTTCTTCTCGAACATTGTCTTCAGTGATTTTGAAGATAGCTGCATGGAGGAGGTGAAGCTTTGGGTAAATAGGTCCCCCGGGGCCTTTGACTGGAAACCCACTGTGAGGTATTTGTTAGAAAACTGCGAGGGTATGACGGAGAGCGAAGTGGACTCGTGCGTTGTTGCACAAAGGGAGAACGAAGTAAGACGGAAGATAACAGCCATCGTTCATTGCGATGCAGCACAGGAGAACTTGGGGTTGGACCGAGCTATCATACCAGAAGGCGGATTCGATGTGATCACCGCCTATGCCTCGCTGACTTCCGCAGCGACACAACAGGAAGATTTTGTGCAGGTGCTGTCGAATGCTCGAAGTGTGCTGAAGAAGGGTGGGTTCTTGTGTGCATTGATTGCCGGCAAGTGCACACATTACTGCGTCTCCCCCGAAAGCGCTGTGCGGCGCCCAACCTGTTTCATTACGGAGAAATGCGCTAAGGAGGGATTCGAGGCTGCTGGAATGCATATTGAAGAATTTGAAGTCTCTCGTCCGCAGCCGGGCGTAGCAGATGTTGCCGAAGTGTACCTCTGCATTGCTAGAAAGTGACCACATGGTTGGGTTTGAGCTATGCTGCCAACAACAGTTAATAATGTTTATCCTTGCCTTTGGAAAAATTTGAATATTGATTCTTACAATCATACTATTTTCTGGTGTGTGTGTGTGTGTGTGTGTGCATGTGTGTGTGCATGTGTGTGTGTGTGTGTGTGTGTGTGTGTGTGTGTGTGTGTGTGTGTGTGTGTGTGTGTGTGTGTGTGTGTGTGTGTGTGTGTGTGTGTGTGTGTGTGTGTGTGTGTGTGTGTGTGTGTGTGTGTGTGTATGTTGTATTTGCACAAACACTAATTCTTCTTGTGTGATTAGCCATGCATCATTCATCTGGTTATGCTTGTGGTATGCACATATATGTGGCTATGTACGTATAATTGTGACATCACTTCAGAGTCAGTGTTCCACCCAGTAGAGTGGCTAAAATGAACAAGAATAGTGCTAGCGTGTGTGGGAGGAGTAAGAGGGTAGCTATATACATATACCTTCTGTCTAGTAATTAGCTGTGTGCTTCTGCTCCATGCACCACAAATATTGCAATTAGCATGTGTGGTACATGCACCAGTGTGTGCTTGTCTCAGTGTTGAGCGAAGGTTGGTAGCTATTTATAGCTTGCTATGTAACTGCACACGCAATATACCACTATATTGCACTGATAGCAAGACTATGCATCATTAGCTAATCAGTTGACTGTGCATCATCAATATGGCACCTAGCAACCATGCAAGGAAAAGATGTTTTTGAACAGCTCACATGAATTCACTTTGTTTGAAGTCAAGTACTCATGACATCCAGATCACATTCGTAGCTACTGTTAGTTAGCTAGCTACCTAGCTAGCTAACAGTAGCTACAAATACTGATGATGCACAGTTAACTGATTAGCTTTGTAGCTAGCTAGCTACAAAGTTTGTGTGCGGTTAAAAGGCAGAGAACCACGTCGTCTTAGGGCTAAAACAACTCATGCTAGCTGCCAATGCTCCTCAATCGCCCGTTACTCTGTGAAGGTGACGAGGAAGGCGAGGAGCCATAGCTAGCTAGCTAGCTATGGGGACTGGATCAACATCTGTCAATCGTTGCTGATGCCGCAGCTAGCTAACTAGTTGACCCATGACGTAGCTAGGTCTTCCAGCAACTTGTAAAAGCGGCTCATGTACACATCAGGTACAACGGTCCAGACCAACTTCTGCAATTGGTACACTATAGCTAACACCGCAAGAGGAATGGAGTAGCTATGAGACCCGCTCTAAATTATTGGTAATTAAACGGGTTTTCCTCACTCGGCGATGTTTACGGTTTCCGTGTCTCGTGATCATGGTCGAGCAATCGTGAGAGAAGACGACGAGGGACTGTGTACCTCGTTAGTTTCAGTCAAATGAGTATTCGCCACTGACGCTTTATGGCTGTACGTAACATGACGGCCTCAGCGCAAAGAAACTCCTTCAGCGAAGAGAGTAAGTAGCTAGCTAGCTACGTAAGGTAGGGGAGGGGGGTTCGAACAAGATGGGGTTTCCGGCAGGGCGCGCCGCGTTTCGCCTGCACGCAGTAGAACAGCTCCCTTTTCTGTATGCAGTTAGCAAAAGAGTCAATGTATAAACTGACACAACGAGAAGCTGTTCCTTCGAATGCAGACGGAGCGCGGCGCAGTGTTCAGAAACCCCATCTTGTTCGGAACCCCCTACTTTACCTTACTTATCATAGCAAGCCATGGAGTGGCACCATAGACGTGAGTAGTGTACAGTGGAAACTCAGAAATAAGACCCTCATCCGGGCCATGAAAAGTGGTCTTATTTTTGAGGTGGTGTTAATTCTGAGAACCATAATGCATGTGTACATGGATTTGGGACTAACCAAAGTGGTCTTATTTCTAAGGTGGTCGCTTTATAGAGGTGGTCGTTTAGTGGAGTGTCCATTTAGCTAGCTGATTACGGAAGCATTGCTAGTTGGTCAGATAGAGTAACATACCACTGGCTCAGTCAGGTATACCTACAGGACGTTATGTGATATATAGCTCTTCCCCTGTTGGCTACAATAGCTGAGTATTATAAAAAGCAGTTGCACTTTTAGCTGAAGATGATTGAAACGGCCAATACCACATTGAAGTTGTTAATGTTAGATTACCTGCCCTCATCAGCACAAATAGCTAAGTATATGTTTGGTCTTACCACTTCATCAGCATCCAAACGAATGGTAGAGCTAGCTGGAAGAGAAGTACCACTGAATGAGTGGGAAGCAGTGTAATATTTACTTCTATTTATACTTGTCGTGTGTGGCAATACCTCAAGTGCATCTGGCATACCGAAAACTCATTCTACAGATATTGTTGCCTTTCCTTGTGGTACTACAGTGTGAAGATGTGTACAAAATATCAGAAATGGACTGGTGCCTTGTCCCCATGTCGTTCGTGTTAATTATCAAATAAAACTAGCTATATAATTAAGCCAGCTATAGTACAGAAATGACCTGGATAATAGTGTCATTTTTTACTGAGCCATAACAGTGTACAGCTACACCTGTTGAAATTTTACTTCACATCTTTCTTCAGAGTTGCTGACCTTGACGGAGGACAGGACCTCGTATATTTGGAACAAGATCAGAGCCTTGTTTCAAAGTATTGAGTGGAGCTCATTGTCCGCTGAACTTGTTGATAAACATTTCAGTTTGTTTACTCGTGATGAATTAGCAGAACTATCTGATGGCACACCATGCTATAAGGAAGCTGTGGGCAGCGCAATGAGCCGAGCTCCACAAAGTGTTCTTCATGCTGTCTACAAGTCTCTGCTGGATACTAAGCATTGCAGTGGTGCCACTCAGCATGCTGTCATTGCAGAAGAGATTGAGAAAGAAAGTGAGTGTGTGTGAGTTTGTATTCTAAGAACCTGTCAGTAATGCATGAGGCCTGTCTGTTTATGAGATGCTGAACATTTCTGCATTAGGCACTAACACAGGGTCAATTGAGAGTTCTATTCATTGTGCCTAGAAACGTATGTGTCAACACTGCTAATCCAGTAGCTAATATACGTACAACAATAATTACGTGTGCACCACGGTGCAGTGAGACTTGGATAGCATCCTACTTTTAGGGATATATTATGATGACGGAAATATGCCCTCCAACTTGGTACGTTAAGATAGTGCACAGTGAGGTTGGGAGGGACAGCATCAGCCATGTCCAAAGGCAATGAGGGATTACATCTCCAGTCTTCAGGAAGCTCATGTCATTTCATTGCGTAGGCTTCCACTGTGATGATGCATGCATGGTAATTTGTGGTGCAATTTGCAGCACTCACGTCGTTCTTTACAAAGCTTGAAAATCATCTATAATGGTGTTTCGCCGTCTCTCAATCCAACGAAATGTGTTCATGAACATGTATTAATAGAGTGATACTCATAAAAAGCTTAACGAAAGACTCTTCTGCACGATACAGCTCCAATTATCACAGACGGACTTTGTAAAATGGCTACACTCGATGTTGTCTGTTTGCTAGGGTCAAAATCATCTTTCTTTGTATTTGGCCATGTATCCAAAGAATGCAAAGTCTTTCTAGAACACATTTAAGTAATAGTATTGTGGTGGAAAGCTTGCCTAACTATTCTCATGCTAGGTACATCCCCAAATACAACACAGTGGTCAAACGACCTGTTGGCCTATGAATGACAATCGAATCATAGTATCATATACCACTTAGAATAGCCTTTTAAGCCAGCACACCTCCAGGCACAAAGTAACATGTACATCCTCATTCATAGTGTTATGTAGATCGAAAAGCACGAGCAAAGCATTGTGACAGTTTAGTAGGGGTGCTTTCACTTGATGACTTGCTGGTCTTGGGACTTGAAACTCTTGCAGCACCAACAGTCTATGGCATTGTGATGTATCTTTCAGGTCATCAGCAATGCTGCATCCCCAGCTATCTGAACTATTGAACATATACGGGGAAGTTGCAGCAAGTAGTTTGAGTTCAGGGTAGTCTAGCCGCTAGCCCCTACTTTGTCATTGTGCACAGGGGCGAAGAAAAGTAGGGTCTAGCAGAATGTGTAAATTTCACACCTCGTGCTGACCAATGAGATCGCTGCTGCTTCAGTTCACAGTTATCGAGACACGGGTGCTTATTGTGTCAAAGTAGAGACAGGGCGACAGTTGTATCCGAGACAATAATACATTCGCTACTGGCTGTGGAGCCCGAGATCCTTGAGAAAGCCTATGCAATGAAGTTTTCTGCCCTCTGGTTGTCGTTTCTCCCTTGTTGCTGAGTATTTTTCGCCGATGTTGTTCATAATCAACGTTCTTGATAAACACCCAGTAGTTCGTTGATTGTGAGTTGTGGAATTTACACATTCTGCTAGACCCTACTTTCTTCTTCCCCTGCGCACAATGACAAAGTTGGGGCTAGCGGCTAGACCAAGTTTAGAGGCACCCCGGTGCCCCAGTTTTTTAACTCAAAATACTTGTTTTTAACTACTGTAGAACCTCCAGGCACCATGGGACCGGGCAGTGCCCATAACTGTGTGTATGTATCTAAACGATGTTTCTAAACGTCGTTGACCCCCTAGCTGTTGTTTCGCACCGTGGTCTATTTTGGCCAGCTGTGTTCTAATTCGATGCGCAGTGTTCGCACCTATGCTCTAAATACCAATTTAGAGCATGGGCGTGGCTTAGGCCCGTGGTCTATAGTAGAGAAACTGCAGCTGTGATAAGCAATAGTAGCTAACACCACACCATATGATGCACAGGTCACCTGGCTCACCTATTTAGTTGAGAAACAGGGAAAAGCCACAATCTGGCTACGAACCAGAGCCGAGAAAGGCACTGGTTAGCTACGAGTTGGGAACAGGCTTTGGTTAGTCACCTCTCTGGGAAACACTGTGGCTGACATGACTGACAGTGAGTAAGCTTACGCTTAGCCGACGCCCCACATCCACTGCTGACCTGTAGGAAACGTCTGCTGCGAGATGAACCACCCAACTTGAGAACCAAATCACACAACCTTTTCTTTGCCACTGTCAGGAGTAGCTAACTACTTCCGGTAGACGCATGATGACGCAAGGACGAATAGGTAAACTGATTCACTGCCGCCCCTTGCCCAATCATTTGGGATCTATAACACTTAAATGCTGGCCAATCGGTGTCTCTGAAGATTTAGACCACTCGGCACTCAGGCACTCTGCGCCCTCGTGCCTTGTGCTCTAAATCTCAGAGACACCTCTTGGTCAGCATTTAACTATTACGTAATAATGGAAAAGATTGAACTTCATCCAATTCAAACTTTATTGTGTAGCCTTTTTCCTTTTTGCATTTCCAGCTTCTGAAAGATGTGAAAGGCACTTCACAGTGTCTACTGAAGCAGCCACTCAGCAACCTCCTTTCATCTCAACTTCAGCTACAGTTGGGTGGCAAGCAAGAGCTGACTCTTCTGGAGCAGAGACTGATCCAACAAGAAGTCTTCATTATGGTGTGTATGTACATGTCTTTGTTTTGGGCATACAAAAGTGCTTGGGACATGATATTGCTCTCTCAGGCTGTTGCCTATGATCATTATGTATTTCGATTAAATCTTGATGTGATATGGCTATGTATCATACAGCTGATGTTACTCACTTTCAATGTTCGTACGTTTAGAAATACCTTTAATCGCTAACACTTCAAGAGGAAAGGGATCTTGTAGCCTTGCATAAGCAGCGAACACCTGTCTGTCTCAACTACGCAGATCACTGAATTGTTATCACAAAAATGGCAAAATACAATCACTGAGAAAACATTGCCCAACATTTGAACAAAAAGTTGTAGTCTAATCTCTGATTTTGAGCTAGAGAGGTGTCATATGCATAGGCAGAGTAGGTAACTCGCAGATCACCCTAACCCTAACCCTATAGTGTGGGCATATGGGCACTAACCCACCACCTTAAAAGTATACTACCAGCAGGAGGAGAACAAAACAATGGCTATAGTAGCTGATAGTTGTTGTCTGACAGTGACAGAAGGAATTAAAGTTATTTTTGGCAGCTGGCTGTGAAGGAAGAACCAGAAATCAAAGCCAGATGCTTGGTTGAATGTTGATGGATGGCAATGTGCGCAGCCTTCGTAAGGCTCTGCCAAAGCCACAAAATTATGTCCTTCCGATCGTAGAAATATGAATGGCAGTCAATTATTCTAGCTGAAGCGTGATACCAAGAAGTACAACTCGAGAAAGAGCATATGATTGAGTGTCCTTGAATCGCCTTTCATCTGTTGCCTGCGCAGTAGCCTTTTGCTGTAGTTGAGTTTTATGGATAATATACGAACATGCCAGTTTCTGTTCTCCTACTTTTGGAGAAAAGTTTGCGCATGCGCAAACTGTGTATACCAGGCCGTCCTTGCTGCCCACACTAATTATCGCAGACAGCCTGGGGGCTAGGCTAGTTGAGTGTCCACTTCCACTGGATAATGCACAGGTCCACAGCTAATAATGGTGAGACACAGTATGTCACAGTGCACGTAAAGAAATAGGGGCACATACCGAGATCTTGGTAAGTGCCCCATAGGTGGTATCAAAGTATCAAGCAAATATACCGGACCACCTCTGGGGGCTGGGTCAGGAGACTACTTTTCATGTGGTGTGATGCATTCATGTCTACCATAGCCTACCAGTCCTTTTTATTCCATAACTGAGGTTCCTGTACTCTGCCTACTAAGACTACAAAGAAGGGAAGTGTGTCCAAGAGGTGTGGGCAAGTAGATATGTGTCGTATCCCTCGGGTTCGCAGGGACCTCAGAGAATCGTCTCAACCAAGGCAGAAAATTCGCCAAGACAGAGTTCACGATGAAAACCACAAAACTCATTAAACAACTGCGCATGCGTAATCATATTCATGCAGTGTACAAAACTAACTACATAATACAAACATGCAACATACACTACAATATGTCATGTTCCATTCCCACTTTGAATGGGTGTGTATGGATACACATATATGGGGATAGAAGGGGACAATTACAGCCATTATTTTTATTCAACACTTGTCCACACAATATATATTTAATAATGTGGGTATGGGATCAATTGTGTGCGCGAATTGTGTAATCCACCTTCCCATCATCCATTACAGTACTTTTTGGGTCAGTTGTTCCAATTGGTTATCGGTTATTGACCTGGTGACATCATTATGACGGTACAAGTCTAGTTGAAGCAGCGGTGTTTGGAACAAGGAGGACTGAAATAAAGCGTATTCAGACAATTTAAGGCTAGCAATGGTGGGGATATTTCTGTATCAAAAGGAAATGCCTCCATGATAAGTGAACAGACAGCACGGGGGCTAAACAGACTCGTACCAATTGCGTGCAAAAAAAATTTCTGTAACCTGCGTTCCAGACCTCTGAGAAACTGTCAAATAACTACCAGTCTGTGATTCCAGTCGCCCGCCTTCGCCACATACTCAGAATATCCTGCACACCGACCGTCAACAAAATTGGGTATACTAAAAGTCACGTGAATGATGTCATTAGGTCGATAATTGATAACCAATAACTGATTGCAACCATCCGGTCAGGACAACCGACCCAAAACGTACTGTACAAGTTTTTTGCTTACATCCCTCTTTGTCACTGACATCAACACATCAGCTGGAATTCGCAGGAGTGCAAGTGGAGCGCCTGCAATGGCAGGAAGGGAGGAATGGAAAGGTTTGCTGACACACTGACACCATGCATTGGTACACAGCATGCAATGCATTGGATTGAAGTACTCCATGATGGCTGCATGTTGTGTGCTGGTCTACTTTGTAGGCATTGTGGGTTTCATCCGTGATGTCATTGAGGCGAACGCACAGACTGATGTGTTGCCTGCTGTCTTGAGGGAAATGAAGGAAGCAGTTAGACATCCAAACTCTCGAAGCCAGCAGACACTATCTGAGGCACTACAAGAAGTAGTGAAAAAGCGTCGCATGACATGGTTTCATTTTGCTCAGTACTTGCTACGATCCATTCGTGCACGTCCTTTTATCTTTGAGATTGCAAACTATCCTTGTGGACCAGGTGAGTTCTAATAATGGCTATAATTACACCAAAACGTATTGTCTTAAGCCACCCTGGACTCTCTTCTTTGCAGCCTCTGCTAGTATTGAATTCAAGCAAGTACTAAGAAATAACCTTGACAAAGGTTGGTTTCAGCTGGCTACTGCAATGGGATTGCGAAGATCATATATGACGGTGTGGCAGATAGACACCTTTCTTGCAAATTACAAGTTCCCGGCATTTAATAGCAACAGGGAAACAGCACACTTCCTTGTTGAAACTCTTGCTAGTGCCAGTTTACCTAATGTTGCAGCTCGTGTGAAAGAAGAGCTGGAAATTACGCTCCATCTAGAAGGTGTGTCTGTATGTGCATGCATCTCTGTGACTTCCTGTGGTGCCACATGTGACTGCATGCCCTTCCTCTTATATTTATTAGACATTGGATCAACTGCACTTAAGGTAAAATTTCGGAGCACTTAACGTGCATGCACATTAAGATGAGAGCATTAAATTTTGGCCTATCACTATATTCAATTCCACAGGTTGATCAGTGGGATATTCTTAATTCAGTTTTTGGAAGGTAACTCCCAAATTATTTCTTTTCATGCATCCATACCTAACTGTGTGTTAGGAATTTCTCTCCTTGTCTCATTTTCAGCTCCAGTGAAGAAACTGTTGTAAGTTGTATTTATGTGTATGCATTTGGCCTTGCAATCATTAACGTATTCCAGTGTGTATATGCTGTAGCCTGATGAAAGTTCTTCAGAGCAGCTGAACTATGACAGTGACGTGCAAGTTGCTCAGCCGACTGCTCAGCATTGTGATCCTGAAGTGAGACAGCCACCATCTCTGAATCTGGCACTGCAGGTAAATGAATGTGGTGTTTCATCACATCAATATTGTAGATTAACTGTTCCTTCCATTCCAAATATACACCTCTAATGCTAGCAACTAAACTTACATTCAGCTACATGCATACTGTGGCTTTCTGGAGGAAAGTCTGACATGGAGCATTTTATTCCAGAGGCCTGCAGCATGTATATGTGAAATGTGGGATATTGCCATTTTAGTGATGATAGCTCGTTTACACTAGCAAGTTTATCAGTTTCAGCTTTCACACTTTATAATAATGCATTCAATCTTAAGGTAGCGTAATTCAAACCCTGATGTTAACATATAAGTTCACACCACTATAATGCTACAAATTATAATGTATAAGTAACCGGTTTGGAATGCGAATTAACTAAATCCAGGTTAAGTGTAAACGCGCTAATCCAGGTACGAAACCGGTTTAACTAAACCATCTCTGGAGGTGGGTTAGAAACCGGTTGAACTAATCCAGTTGTCAGTGTAAACGCAGTAACCCGGTCTGCGGAAGTGTCTTACCTCTGTTATCGTTCAGCAATGCCTCCATCGACAGAGGAAACGCCTTGAGTACAATTTCGTCGCGTTGGGAGGACCGCTTAAATCCTAGGCTAATCCGTCCAGGCGGCTCTAAACAGTTTAACTTATTTGAGTGTAAACACTCGTAACACCGAGTCGAAAGCGGCTTAACAAAATTGGTTTTGACCCACTTGCACATGCGCTAGTGTAAACGGGGCTGATGTTGAGTAATCATGAGCGCGATCACAGCTGTGAGGAGGCAGATGAATGCATGGGACTTGTATGATCCAAAGACCGATTGTAATTGTGTCTAATCAAATACACACCCTGGGCCGCTGTACTGTCCGATTACTCCACAATTGCAAGTTTGTAACAACTACATACTTCTCATCAGCAGTATCATTTTAATGCATGATGTCATAATCACGAATTGCATCGCGTTTAATACCCGATGAATCTTAAAGAGTACAATCAGCATTCGTCCCAGCCATACATTTTACAATGCTGCATTTTCTGATCTCAGGTAAAGCTCTCAAAACATTCCATCATCCGACGAAGAGCTACGGGGCCAAAACGTCCTGTACCATTGAACTTATGCAACATACATCAGGGGTGCATTTAGGGAGGTGGGGGTGGGGGTGGGGGTGGGGATTTCCCCCCTTGCTATAATCTTTTCTGAATACAGCACTCTACGTGAATCCAGCATGAAAGCTATACCACTAATCCAGACATAGCATGCAATGAGTCTCTACTCTATAGCTTTCTTCTTGTGTACTGATAGGCTGCTCAGTTGGAGCCCAGCCGGCCTGAAGAAGCAACAGATGCTTTGCAACAAGGTAGTTTGTTATAGTTTGTGATCACACCTATCAATGTATCATTGTAACTGCAATCAATATTGTCTTTTCTGGTGTTTGTTGTTGTGTATGTGCAATGAATATAGCTCTCATTTCAGTTCAGTTTGAATATGTATGTCCCATATCATCAATTTAATTCCATTGTTTAGTTCATTTGTTTGCTATTTTACATTAAGTAACTGAATAAGAGTTCACCAAGCATTCAGGGATTATGTGTCCTCCTCGGGTAAAGGGCTCCCTTCCTACTGCCCTCTTGGAGTTATATGTCAGTTTTCTTGTCAGGCCAATTGCCTTATTAATTGTTGCTACCAAAATATAGGGTGAGGGTACATGAATGTGAATTTGAACATGCAAGCACAGGTCTTACACTGTTGTGTATTTCTTGGTTCTTCATCATTATCACGAAATACATTGAGCTTTGGATGGTGTATGTGCTTTACCAGAAGTGGTCCTGGCTCTATTAATTGCAACATTTACTTTGATATATGGTGACTGTCCTGTTCCTCTCAGATTCAGCAACTCCAGCCCAACAGCAACCCACAGATACCAATTCCACCAACCTGTCTGAACCTGGTCTCCTTTGGCCATCCAATTCACAATTAGCTTTGGCTGAGTGTGACAGAGGGCTTGACACAGCACAAATTAGCTCAGCCACTACAGAGAATACTCCTTGGCATGCAGGGAGAGGTGTGTGATGATTTTATCTCTGATTGGATGTTGCACTGATTTTGTCCTAAATGCTGTTATGTGTAGGCATGGCGATTGAAACTGCATAATTAATCCCCACTCTTTACATGGAGTATGTATGCATACAATTTAATTTCTGTGTTTCTAGCTCCCGAAGGACATGACAGGCGTAATACAGTTTCTGCTAATGCAGTCAATCGGCTACCTCCTTTCATCTTAACTTCACGTGTACATTTGCCTAAAGAACCAGATCTTACATTGCACCATACAACATAAGTGTGCTTTGTAGTGCGTGACCCTTTGTATTGGACTTATGGGTGACATGTGCCTGTGAGAGGCATGAATTTTCAGTTTGTTTTTGCATATATGGTGGTCAAAGATAGAAATTGCAGATTATTCGGGTATGCAGAAAATCATGTTTAAGCATATCATTGTGAAATAACTTTCATTTGAGCATGTAACAGGTTCTGAAGTGAAACGTTCATCATTGTGTAGTAACAGTCCTTCAAATACCTATTTGGAATTGGGAATCTTATTTCACCTGGGAAGACGTTTAGCCAAATGGCTACTTTTCAAGGCACCCAGCACAGTACAAGAAACAAAAAGAAAAAACAGTGATACATGCATATCTACTGTATTCTCTTTAAAAACCCGTCACTCTATGTTTTCACCACCCCTGAAAAACCTGTCCAACTTATTCTAATTCCTGACAAATTTTAGGTATTCTAATATTCGTAGCCTTACTCTAATACTGTATGGCCGGAAATTTTGGCAGGGAATTTATTTTGGCGGATTGGCGGTTTTGAGAGCAATCCGCCAATATTTCTTCTGCCAAAATTTGTGCAATCATATAGTTTTCCCGCTTAACAAGCCTGGTTGCGCCAGGCCTATAGACAAATCATCAGCATTAAGTTCACAACTAACAGCAGCGCAAGGACACCACATTTCCAAAGAGTTTTGCACACCGAGGTGGGGGAAGAGCACGAGGAAGCCGAAGGCAATCCGAACAGCGTTGTATATGCGGTCGCTGTGAAGACTGACGTTGAGATCATTGTCGGTAACTTACTGCGGCAGATTTCTGCAGCCTGTTCTCTGTTTCTGCGTTGCAGCGGTACAATTGTGTGCGAGGTCACAAGCTTGGGGCGAGCGTCAGCAGATCTGCCGAAAGGAGGCTTGAAAGCCTTTGTACCTTGCAACATTCCTGGGGAAAGCTAAGGATTGAAACGAAAATAATCTGATTATGGTCAAACAACAGCGTGTGTACTCTTCAGAGACTCTTCAGCAATCTAGCTCTGTTCGTCTGGATATCCGGATGCCAGATTAGCCATTTTGCTATGCTATTGCTGCCATGTAGCCATTTTGCTATGAATATCATTATGGCACAGGCTTTGCCAAACTGCCAAAGTAAATTCCGCCAAATGCAGAAATTTAAGCAATCCGCCAAAATAAATTCCCGCCAAAATTTCCGGCCATACGGTAATTTGCTAGACAAGAATTGTGTTGTATATTTCTCCTCGGTTGACAGCCGCTTGTTGCTCCATTTCTTTGGAGGATGCCCAATTACGTAATCTCCTTACATGGCTACAGCGTGCTTGATGCATTTACTGGCAAGTTCTTCGCACTCGCGAGTGGTCGTCAGCGTCCAGGAGTCTGTGTGAGCACGTTAGTTTCAAACAGATGTCCCAACAGTGAGTTCAAAATCCAACACTTCATTGAGAAACACCCCTAACCACGTGCCCCAAGATTTCGTCGCGATAATCTAAATATTACCCTCGGCCATCTTGTTCATTCCCATTCTAATTGCCACCAAGTGACAAATTGTCTGGGCACAATGGGTGGCAAATTTTTAGAGAGAATACGGTATATATATAAAGAGGAGTTGAGCACAACAGTTGTCCACAAACTCCTCCCACGAGCGGCCACCAATTGCGACCAAACTTTCCCAGATTAGGGACGGCATACCGGGTCTCAATCTAAAGGGGAGACGTGTACTAACAAGCTGCTTCTGAGGAGCGCACAGCGAAAAACCACAAAACGATTGTCCGCCATCTTGGATGTATGAAGATAATATACTGTTTTCTGCGCACCTGTGCTGACAATACAAAAGAAGAACCCCAACCGTTGTTCACGAATTCCTACCACGAGCATTGACAAAAAGCGCCCAAACGTTCGCATCCGTCGTAAGCTATACCCCATTTCAATATAAAGTGCTAGACGTGCTAAATAAGCTGCTGTCGAGGAGCGCACGGTGAAAACCTATGATGAATCGCCCGTCAGCCATCTTGGATCTGTCAAAAACGTACAGGACCCCTCTACAGGATGCACTAGATCCCCCTACAGGAACTTGACCACTTTACAGTATACACTGGACCCTCCTACAGGGCTTGCTGAAGGCGGGGGCCTTGCAGCTAGTACATACATATATACATACATACATATTGAACTTAATTGACTAAAATTGAGATATTGTTATACATGAAATCATTACACAGTAATTTAGTTGTACCAGTTAACTATGCAACTAGTCAATGGAAGTGATCATAGATCACAAGTCAATGGATGTTCTCAGACTCGGGGGGAAGGCATTCCATATGCGTGCTCCTCTGTACGCAAAGGACTTCTTCCCCATTTCTGTTCTGACTTGTGGTAGCTGGAAACCTCCAGAAGAGGCAGACCTTGTCCTGTGCTTGTGAGTACTTGCAGCTGGCTGAAAAAGTCAGTCAAGTACGAGGAACCATAGCCAGAGATACTAAGGGACATAGCCATAACCTTGAGGTGGAGATGCCAACCCTTTTGGAAGACATCATGAATATTGATAAGCTGGGAAAATAGCCTCCGTGATTGATTTCAAGCATCTGTGCAGAGGAGATACAGCAAATTTTACCTTAGGTGATGATTATTTTTGATGATTCTGACTCAGAAGCACTGAATTCTCCATAATTCCCTATATTGTGTATATATGTATATATATATGTATATATGTACTAGTTATAACATGGCTGCGAGGGCGTTCGCTAATTTATCACACGATGCGCTGAATTAGCAAAACGCCTGACGGGCCATGTAATAACTGGCTTGTTACAGTTCAAACAGAAATGCGCTTGAATTCCCTCGCCATTGAATCATTTTACCGAACGAACTAGACTGTAATTACTACAGAAACTGGAGAGCACGCTATTCTTGACAAAGAAAGGTGAAGGACTAAGCGTAGTGAGGGTAAAGGCTGTCAGCGGCCTCTCCTTGCTGCTCTCAGCATCATTAGTGCTTATACAGTATATATTAAGAGAAATTGGCCGAGCCTTTGTCTGGTTGTTTTCAGGTGCACGGCAACAGACGGCCGCCAAACTTGCCCAGCACTGTGATACCGTCAAGATGGGTGTTCAAGAGTTTCAGCGTTCTTTAATGGCCTATGGCCAAGGAGGAGGCAACGAATGAGGTTTGAGAAAACTCGTACACCAACCCTTTCTGCATCCGGCAACGGTTTAACACCCATCTTTCTCAGAGGCTGCTCGCCATGCTTTAGAACGTCGCTAGAGGAGAGGCATTTGGAAATGGGCTACTCTGCATCTGCTGCTGGATCGTGAGAAACCTTTTCCAATCATCTCAGCCATCGGTGTACCTTGTCATAAAGGATCACAGGTTCATGAACAGTTCAATTCTGAGCAGCGCGAAGAAGGTTTACCGCTAACCACCCGGCGGCCATATTTAATCATGATGGTTGCCATGGAGAAGTCAGGAGACAAGTTGTCCTAATGTAACTCACGCAGCTTGAAGGAATGACCATCAAATGTTTCCAGGACTATGACGCTATGCTTTAGGGTGTACTGAAGGTTTGGCATTCTCTGATAACTTACAAGTAAGGATGGAATGGCGAAGATGTTTTGAGCAAAAATTTCGTCCACAATGTCCCGTGTATGGGAACAGCTTGCCATCAAACTTTCACAAGGACACCACGTTATACCATTGCAACAGGAAGATCAAGGCTTGAGGGAGCGGGCATGCAGGGCTATATAAGCTCAGGGCTTCCTGAAGGCAGGCATTGCAGCTAGTATCTGATAACTCTGGGTACAATGGCTTTAGGGTTCCTAGTCTCGAATGATCGAGTTTTGCACTTTGCTCACTCTTGTAAATTGGCAATTCAATCTTATCTCCCAACACTTGAAGCAGGTGTGCTCTACCTTTCCAGTACTTTATTTACATGAGTGAGCAAGTTGATCGGGAACAGGAACCCTAAAAACACTACATGCACCTGTAGCACTTTGGTACATATATCTTGTTTGTTTAGTTGGTATTCTTACCTGCCGTTAGGCCACAGTACAGTATACATTGTAAATGATTTATACATACACATTGTGCCCTAGTAACCCATGTCAATGAACCCATTCCTTTCCCAGGTGGCTCTGCGGGTGAGGCATCACTGGGCAGTGAGTCACTGTTGCCGCCTGATGATGAAAGTTACTCGGAAGGTGTAGCAGTCTCGGTGACAGCAGATGAAGCAGGAGATGTTGAGCATCAAGTGGAAGATGAAGGAGATGTTGAGCATCAAGTGGAAGATGAAGGACATGTAGAGCATCAGGTGGAAGGAGAAGGAGATATTGAACATCAAGTGGAAGATGAAGGAGATGTTGAGCATCAAGTGGAAGATGAAGGAGATGTTGAGCATCAAGTGGAAGATGAAGGAGATGTTGAGCATCAAGTGGAAGATGAAGGAGATGTAGAGCATCAGGTGGAAGGTGAAGAAGGTGATGTTGAGCTGAACATGGAAGATGAAGGAGATGTTGAGCATCAAATGGAAGGAGAAGGAGATGTTGAGCATCAAGTGGAAGGAGAGGGAGATATTGAACATCAAGTGGAAAATGAAGGAGATGTTGAGCATCAAGTGGAAGATGAAGGAGATATTGAGCATCAAGTGGAAGATGAAGGAGATATTGAGCATCAAGTGGAAGATGATGGAGATATTGAGCATCAAGTGGAGGGTGAAAGAGATGTAGAGCATCAGGTGGAAGGTGAAGAAGGTGATGTTGAGCAGGATGTGGAAGGTGAAGGAGATGTTGAGCATCAACTGGAAGATGAAGGAGATGTAGAGCATCAGGTGGAAGGTGAAGAAGGTGACGTTGAGCTGAGCGTGGAAGATGAAGGAAATGTTGAGCATCAAGTGGAAGATGAAGAAGAAAATGTGGAACATCAGATGGAAGATAAAGAAGAAGATATTGAGCAGGAGGTGGAAAGTGAAGCGCTAGCTAAGCGGCAAGGTAATTATGATTGTATGCAGTATTAGGCCAATGCCAAATGGAATTAGACCAGTGGCACTTTGTATGACACACAGTGCATGTTTAGATACTGTATATCATGCATAGTCATTCAGCAAATTAGTATTAGCAATGGGCTCACACACACTTGAATCAGTTGTCAAATTTGAGACATGTGAGCAGATTTGACAAAAGGGCCCGCTTGTCACTATTTGTACATGTCGATTTTGAGTTAGTGGTACTGGGTGGAAGCACAGTAGATGAGCTCTTTGTTGCGCTTCAATAGCTGCTCCCGTTCCCGAGATACGCTCGCTTGAAGTATGAAAATATGTTCAGTGCAATTGTGAGAGAACGGCCCTTAACCCTTTCGTTATTATATCCGTAAACATGGCAATGGCGTAATTGCTCTTCCCGGTTTGAAGCGCAGGAAAGGACTACGGGTTTCAAACTTGGCCAGTGTGTTGGGACGATACCACAGGTACGAAAGATGCAAAAATCCGAATTTACTGAAAACATCACTTGGTCCGTAGTGACACTTTAAACATAGCGCAAAGTGGGCCCTTTTGTCAAATCCGCTCACACATATATATATGTACCTAACATTGCTTTATCAACTAAAATTAGCAGCTCTCTATTATAATATAATAGATTGGTCTAGAATAAATTATTTATATAATGATATAAAGATGGGATGTATGCAGAACGCAAGTCGCTTGCTGAAATTTATGCAAGTGCTGACTTCAAAACTCACAAGGACTTTGTTAGCTAGATTTAGCCTCATCATTGTTATATACAGAGTGGTAGATTCTTATTGTGTTTCAGATGATTTAAAATTATTAAATTTTGTGCTGCTCTAAAGTTGGCTAGGAGGGGCTTACATGATTATGGCATGCAGGAAATGAGGGGAAGAGTTGTTGATAAAGCATATGTTGGAGCCAAGACTTATCAAGCAATGAGACCCACAAAAAGCGAGTATCATACAACACACAAGCACTTCAGCCCACTTTAAATGATGCGTAGTTTAGAGTGCATTCTGTGGCACACTACTAACCTTTTCAGGATTGTTTGATATCCAATCGGATTGGCTATTCCAATTTCTAAATGTGGCACCTTTCATTAACCTTTGCTGTGCGTTCTTAACAATTGGGAAGGAATGTGAAGCCAATAGCTCTGGCCCTATATATAGTGCATAATATGCTCTTCCGCTTTCAAAAGACTCTGTGTCTTAACAGGTCCTAGAAGCACTTTTGGTCATTTGTCACCAGAGAAGAACTGGCTTTGTTGCTTCCGGCCATAGTTGTTGTTCCCTTATATACGCACAAAGATAACAGAAACTACACTGCATAAATATATATCAGTCTTCAGAGCATTCGTTGCTGCCTTCAGAGACAAATGACAGATAATGAATGAGCTATGTATTAACTTACAAAGACATGGAGTCCCATAACTGCGGAAATGTTTAACCCATTAGTCTCGAAGTTTAAATTGCACGTCAGCTCCCACTTCAAAAATTAAAATGGCTGCGCACACGAAGAAATTTGCCATACCGTGTTTCACGCTTTAAGGCCATTTCTTCACCCAAATGGCAACGTAGGAAGAATGCTCTGTTTCAAGAAGTAGGACAGTCAGTCAACAGCATTCTCAGGCACAATCCAGACTCTTCGCGTGAGTATGTGACTCCTGCATGTGGGACATGGCTATGTAAACAATGCGCAGCCGATTTTTACCTAAATATTTTGGTAAATATCTCCTAGCAGCTTTGCTGGATCTGAGCGGAAGAAGCACCGAACGGAAGCCAAGGGACCGCTCTGTAACACTGTGAATAAGCGTTGTTAATAATACTTTTGTACATCGAGGAATACCGACAATTGCAAAGTCACTGAAACAGCAGTAAATGCCGATGTCGCTATCGAGGAAAAGTCACAGCCGCTAGAGAAAGGTATGATTGGATGCGCATTCGTATTATCTAACTTTTGCATGAGGCATAAGTTGTTAAAGCAATCCGCTGACAACTTATAGCAAGAAAACTATCACAACTTGTTGGTGTTCAAAATGTCGGGTCACATAACTCTAGATAGGAAGGATGCGCAGCATTATGCCTCATGCAAAAGCTAGAGAATTTACTTGACTAACCATTTCAGCGTTCAGTTCGGCAAGAAGCCTTCTCATCGACAGCGACACGACGTTTTTCTGAAAGTGCAAGGTGAAAGCCTATTAGCATGTGATGTCACGTGGTATTCTCGTGACATTTTTGGAAAATGGCTGATAATCGTTGTGTGCTTCCCGTGATTCGACGGTTCCGCTCGAACGATTCGATCAAACTTCTGTGATTTGGCTTCCTCCCGTCTTCAAGAACGTACGTAGCAGCCAAACACTACATTTTAAGGCCATTTCGTCATGACCTTTTGTCAAATCACGCGAATGTCACATGACAACGCTCGTGTAGCCATGGCAACACAGGAATTCACACCTTTCAGCTGTCATACTTCCTTAAGTAAACAAAACAGCCATGTCCCACATGCGCCTGTGAGCAAGATTGCGAACATTCGTATTGTCTGAGCCTTTTCTCAGCCCCAAACCGTGACGATGAACATTTGCTGCTTGACTCAGTATCACAGGAAGATGTAGAGTTCTTCCTACACCAATTCATGCCAGCGCACACGTACCAAAGCTTAAAATACGAGCAAGACGTGCCATGGACTGCTCGTAGCCAGAGAAAAGCGACGTTTTCTGAGCCTAGTTCGCCATGACGCATATAATTATGTCATTCGGGATTATCCGCAATCTAACAACTGACGCATATATGCATCCTTCGGGATCAATGGGTTAAAGCCAAGTCTGAACCTGTGGAACATGGGGACCTAAAATCATGCAATTAATCAATATGTATTACTTTGATCCACCCATGCAAGTCAATCTAGTATATGACATGTCTTATGTTATGTGAAATAATTATATGTATTAATTAACATGGACATTCTGTGACTGTTGGTGATATTGTTTCTCATCTCTGTGCAGAATTCACAGAGTTGGATTGCATTGAGCTGTACCACAAAGCAATTACTGAAAGTCCCACTGTCAACCTCCATGTTGCCAAAGCTATGACCATTGGCCCACCTCGAGTTGGTAAGACCTCCCTTCGCCACCACTTACTGGAGCTTAAACCTCCAGAGGTTATTGTCAGCACACCTGTGATGAAGACGGCAGAAACTGTCACTATCATCCCAGAAGAGGAGCCACCTGTCAAGTCAGTTATGATACATCTGGGCAAATCTAAGAGTAGAAAATTCCCATGGTTGCTTGTTAATGAAGCTAGTGGGGTGCAAAGTTTACTTAGGTTTCTGCAGAAGCAAGTTGAACTAGCAACTGCGCACAAGATAGAGGCTGCAAAGGAATTGCAGACTGTAACAACAGATGATGTGCAGGACGTTGTTGCTGAACCAGTGAATACAACTCAACCTCAGCCGGAACCTACTGAAGGCAACAGCAGTGATCACCGTGCTGTTGAAAATGAACTTGTTCATCAAGAAGAAGTCGTCATTGACATAGCTGCTACTGCCAGTAAAATGTATCACTTACTCCAATGCCCTGATATCATTGATGTTGAGCTTGCTGATTGCAAACTCTTGCAGTTCTTAGACTGTGGGGGACAACTGGCTTATCATGATATCCTCCCAGTCTTCACTACCATTCCAACAGTGTACTTGCATGTGTTCAACCTGAATGAAGACTTGAAGAGTTGCCCTGTTGACCGGATTTGCTTTAGTCAAGATGGTGGTGAAGTGTATGCATCTGCAAAGTCTCCTCTTACTGTAGCTGAAATGATGGCCCGCTCAATAATGACGGTCAATGCTCTAATTGATAAGAACCTGCAACTACCCAAAGATGTCCTGCAGAGTGAGCCACCAGAGCCTCGTGTTGTGCTGGTGGGAACTCACCTTGACAAGGTAGCTGATAGGTGTGGAGGAGAAATTAACCATGAATTACAATCCGTAAACATGGCTTTAAAAGATGGTCTGGATTCACCGTCACTATGCCTGAAACAAATGCTGGTGAGGAATCAGAATCCAGACCTTCCTCCAATGTTTTTCCCTGTTGCAAAGCTTCCTCCTGAACAAGGGGAAGAAGATGAGTGTTCAGAACTCTCAATGAACTCCATCATTGAGCTGAAACGGAAGATTGAGAAGCTAGTGAGCGCCGTTAAAGTGAAAGTTCCCATTAAATGGTACCTTCATCAGATGCTGGAAGTCAGCCGTAGCAAGGAGGACCATAAGCCAGTGCATGTGTACAGTGATCTGTACCAGTCATGTCTCCGTGAGAAGGTAGTGGGTGACTTGGGAGAGTTTTATGTCATGGTCACCTACTTCCATGCCCTAGGTCTCCTCATTCACCTGTGTGGGGAGGACGTGCCACACAATGAGGATAGTGCCTGCCTAGTCTTTACAGACCCATCTTACCTGTTTGAGAACATTACCAAGCTTTTCCAGGTTCAATTTCTGGAAGAAGATCGCTGTGAGGGCAGTTTGCAGCCCCTCCGGTGTCAAGGAAAGCTCACCAAGAAAGCTCTTCGAGCTCTCAACATCGACAATGCTTTCCTTTCTGATGATGATTTCATGAACATCCTTGTTCAGCTCTTCATCGGAGCAGATATAACAGAGAGAGTAGCTGGTAATGACGACAGGGTCCTTTTTGTACCATCAGTGATCCCGGTCATTAGTTCCACAGATCAGCACTCGATGATAACTGGACCTTCTTGCCCATACTTCATCATCACTTTCAAGGATAAATTCTTCATTCCTTGTGGTGTATTCACAGGAGCGATCGCTCGTCTGTTATCCATCCCAGGGTGGAAATTGCTCTATAAGTCCGTTAGCCGTCTACGCACCAAATTCAGCGTAGGAACCCATGATACTGTTTACGTAATCGACAACAGCACCCACATCAAGGTTGCAATGGTTGCCCATACCCAGCACAATGTGGAGCAATGCCGCAACGTTGTATTAGATGCTGTTGCCCAATCATACTGTTTCTTATTCCACGGCAAGTCCAGCAAAAGCCATGGATGTGGAATCTGCAACGAAAAGCCCTTCCTGGTTCTAGGGCTGTTGTGTCACTGTACCACCTGCGAGCACAATTGTGGTGCCAATATTTCTGAACTCTGTACCAATGATCGAATTCCTCAGACCGTGAGGTGCCAAGTATCAGGTGATCCAGAAACACTGAACTGTGATCAGTTGTCGTTATTCTGGAATATCCAACACTATGTGAGTCACATAATACATACTGTATGGCCGGAAATTTTGGCGGGAATTTATTTTGGCTGATTGCTGAAATTTTTGTATTCGGCCGAATTTACTTTGGCAGTTTGCAAAGCCTGTGCCATAATGATATTCATAGCAAAATGGCTAATCAGGACGAACGGAGCTAGATTGCTGAAGAGCCTCTGAGGAATACACGCACTGTTGTTTGACCGTAATCGAATTATTATCATTCCAATTCTTAGCTTTCCCCAGGCATGCTGCAACGTACAAAGGCTTTCAAGCCTCCTTTTGGCAGATCTGCTGACAGTCGCTCCAAGCCTGTGACCTCGCACACAATTGTACCGCTCCAACACAGAAACAGAGAACAGGCTGCCGAAATCTGCCGCAGTAAGCTACTGACAATGATCTCAACGTCAGTCTTCACAGCGACTGCATATTCGACGTCGTTTGGGTTGCCTTCGGCTTTCCCGCGCTCTTCTTCCACCTCCAGTGTGCAAAACTCTTTGGAAACATGGTGTCCTCGCGCTGCTGTCAGTTGTGAACTTAATGCTGACGATTAGTCTATAGGCCTGGCACAATCAGGTTTGTTAAGCGGGAAAACTATATGATTGCACAAATTTTGGCAGAAGAAATATTGGCGGATTGCTCTCAAAACTGCCAATCCGCCAAAATAAATTCCCCGCCAAAATTTCTGGCCATATGGTAGTTGGTTTCTCTAGTCAAAGTATATATACATGCGTATGTTACGAAGGAACTTTTCTGCTATATATTATTTTGATGTACATACGTAAGTGTAATATACTGCACTATTATTTTTCAAAAGGACCTCGGGTCTTGTGCAGTGAATGCATAGCATACTCCATTGAGGGCGTGTAGTAACTGGTTTATCACGAAATAGCTGTCTTGATTCGAAATATTGCATCTTGCTGGGGATCCATGTTGGAAGACCTGGTGGTAATGTTGCCATAGGATATAGCTTATAAGTTGCTTCATATCCTGCCCTTGCTGCTTCAGTAGTGTATTTGAGTTCTGAATATGCAACACAACACGTTCGGGTAGCAACTGCAAGAAGCAGGACAGTGTCCTATATACCACAGAGGAGCTGTGCATGTGTTCTTGCATATTTAGCTACGTATATGATCATAATTATTATAATGTGCATGTCTTTGGAGTAATGGATTGCCTGTGTATATTGCAGGCTGTAGTCCCTGTTCAGCACACAAATCCATGTGTCCCAGATGTCATGATCAGGGAAACCGAGGACTCTTCTCAGATCAATGACGGTAAGTGTTTATTTGTCATCTGTGCATTGTGTATGTATGTGAATACATTCTTGTTTACGAACTGATGAAGTTCCACATGAAACATACAATTATATGTAATGAGAAGAGGATGAGGTTTCCCATGCTGTTGTCGTCATGAAGTTATATCCTGCAAACTTCTGGATTCACCATCACCCAATATTTGAAGTTGAAATCCCCTGTGCTATTGTCACTTACTACAGTAGCTGGCACTCAACTTAGCACACTGCTGAGCAGCAGGCACTGCCCTCATTAGAGAGGTGTCCTTATTTCAGAGGTAGTTTTGTACACATCTCTATGTAGCTGGGACAGTAGGCACTGTCCTCATTAGAGAGGTGTCCTTATTTCAGAGGTAGTTTTGTACACATCTCTATGTAGCTGGGACAGTAGGCACTGTCCTTGTTGGAGTGATGTCCTTATTTCAGAGGTAGTGTGTACACATCTCTCTATGTAGCTGGGACAGTAGGCACTGTCCTCATTAGAGGGGTGTCCTTATTTCAGAGGTAGTTTTGTACACATCTCTATGTAGCTGGGACAGTAGGCACTGTCCTCATTAGAGAGGTGTCCTTATTTCAGAGGTAGTTTTGTACACATCTCTATGTAGCTGGGACAGTAGGCACTGTCCTCATTAGAGAGGTGTCCTTATTTCAGAGGTAGTTTTATACACAATTCTATGTAGCTGGGACAGTAGGCGCTGTCCTCATTAGAGAGGTGTCCTTATTTCAGAGGTAGTTTTATACACAATTCTATGTAGCTGGGACAGTAGGCGCTGTCCTCATTAGAGAGGTGTCCTTATTTCAGAGGTAGTTTTATACACAATTCTATGTACTTAGTTAGCTGGGTCAGTAGGCATGCAGAAGTCCCTAGCCAGTAGGTGTGTCTGATGTGTTTATCTTCGGGGTACACAATCAATGGCATCAAACTTGGAATGACGCTCTTCTCTTTTGATACAGCTTCATTGCCCCCAGTTCGCCGCATTCTCACAGAACATGAGGATGAGTTCTTTGCATGTGTGAATGCCAAGTACAATGTGTTGAGGCTGAAACGTAAACATGTACTTTCACAAGAGGTTGTATCTACTATACAAGCTGCCAGTGATGAGGAAGCCAAAGAAATTTTGTACGACCACTTAATGAACCATGGCACTGTAGATGCTATGAAGGAGTGGTGTAAATGGGCCATGTTTGCAGAAGGTTATCAAAATATGCAGGAGTTTGGGAGGAAAGTCATGGATGAGCTGACATGATAGGTTTGTGTGTGTGTGCGCGCACGTGCACGCGTGCGTCTCTGTATGTGTGTGCATGCGCGTGCATGCATGTAAGTGTACGATCAACAACATGCATGTGTGTATAGTCCACTTGTGTACTGTTGTGTGCTGTGTACATGTAAATATGTATTGTAACTTTCAAAGTGTCAACATGCACATGTTGCATAAATGAACTGTTGCATTTTGTATGTGTTTTTTCAATCGTGATGGTTTGGTTGTTACGAAGTACTTTTCTATAACAAAACAACTGTCCTATGTTCATTGTATCGCTTTCTCCTCTCTCTGGGTATGTAGATTGTCCCATCATTGAACTGTTTTGTTAGTCACAGCATTCAGTATAAAGTGGAGCAAGTGCAAAGACTAAATATATAAAGTTTGTGCTAATTGGGATGTGAATTTGTCGATATAACTTTATCTAGACTGAGAGTATTTTCTGTTTTGTATCATTTCCAATTGCTTTCCCTGCATGTTTAGTCCTTCTCGTGTTTCTTACATACAGTAATTGTAAACAGCTGTGTACATTCCTTACAAGCGCATTTAATTTTATATTATTTCCTGTTTTCCACATGCACATGCAAACCTTTATTGATGTATGAGTGATGTGTACATCATAACACTATTAAGGTAGGAAGTGAGTGTAAAACCGAAAAAATGGCCGTGACGGAAAATCGCCTGCAACTTGCTAAGAGTACATGCAATGTCCTTCAAACTCGCTGAGAATGTACACTTACTAACGTACTTCTAGAATACCAACTTTCAGCTGGCCAAGATACTCGAGCGCAATACAGCACAGCCGCAACCGAAAGAGGAATTCCCTGAAATTCTGGAATTTCTTCTTCGAGGAGCATGGTAGAAACATCTAGTTTACAGCATCATGAAAAGTGCTATATACAGTAGCTAAGTTTTCCGGGCAGGCCGCAACTAGAGCTCTGTCACAAAGTCAGCTAGGGTTGCTTTTCCTATATCGCTACAACTTCATAGAAAGCATCATATTTCCTGCAGTGAGGGCGCTGCAATTGCGGCCTGCCCGGGGAATCAGCAAACGCCTTTCAAGTCGCTAGGAACCATGTTTCGGAATCTCGGTCATCTCCCTTATAGAGTTAGACCTCGCAGCAGTCACCCTATGAAACTGTCGTCCGCAAAAACGCCCGTAATCTTGTCAAAACAAGCGCGTATGACGACTCACCTGGAAGCCAACAGCATATCCGCACCAGCCATCTTTCAGGCAATAGGAAATGGTGACGTAGCGCGGATCGCGCAAAGCTACGTGCAGCAATCGTGAACCCACCAATTAATATTATTACATAAGGCACACATGCGCACTGCCTTGGAAGGGAAATGTACATGCAATGAGAAAAAAGGAAAAAGGAAACAAAAGGTCATATGCAATCGTCCACTGAAGTCTACCATACCATCGTAGTAACTCTCTCTACCTACACTATAGCTAATAATTTTCATTGATCGTAAGCGTAACATATATATATAGATGATATTATGTATGCTTATGATCACAACACTATAGTTAATAATTTACATTGATCACAATGACATATAAGACCAAAGTGTATGCTATAATGTGGCAATTTAACCGATTACAGCCACAGGACACTGCACACACATCACTGCTGTCCTGTTGAGTTAAGGTCTTGTGGAGTTTAGCTAGGTTCTTGAGGGAGAAGAACTTGACCTCCCCAGTGGCCTTCACCCTCACTATCCCATCTCCCTCATCCACACTCAGGAGGGAGCCAACAGAGTCCTTGTCAGCACCAGACAGCACCTTCACCTGCAGGAGGGAGGGACTGTGTGTGTGTGTGTGTGTGTGTGTGTGTGTGTGTGTGTGTGTGTGTGTGTGAGTGCGTGTGTGGGCGTGGGAGTGTGTGTGTGGGGAGTGCGTGTGTAGGAGTGTGTGTGTGTGTGTGCACATGCATGTGTGTTGTGTGTGTGTGTGTGTGTGTGTGTGTGTATCTCATCTCCCTTCTCAGGTGCTGCCAGTTTCAGTGTGGCTAGAGACACATCCACTTCCCTGTGAAAGTCCAGTACTAGGACAGTAGCTTGAAAGCCCTGTACACACTAGAGACAGTGCAGGTGGGGCAGGGGAGGGGCTAGCAGGCTAGACCAGCAAGCAGCCTTACACAATACAACCAACTCACACCAGCTCCTTCTGAAATGTAATGGAATACAGCACTCTCACCTTTATACTCTTCACTACAGCAGTCCTGTTGTTGTACTGAGGGTCCTGTGTTGGGGGAGAGGGAGGGGAGAAGAGAGCACTGAAGGGCACTTTAAATAGAACCGCACACAAGAGTGCGGGTAGGAGAGGAGATAGCACTGGAAACAGGAAATGCCCCACATCACTGAGCCGTTCTACTTACACCCACTTACTGACGCAGGAGAGGGTGTGTCATAATCCTGCTCATGGAAGGTGTGGCCAAAGCGGATCCCATGCCACACCTCCTCCACATAACCCTTTCCATACAAGGGAGTGTGGGAGGGGTCAGGGGTCATGTACCCATAGCTGGGGGTTTGGCTACCTGTGGAGGGAGGCAAGGAGTGAAGAGTGTTTGTGAAGAAGTGCTCGTGAGGGCACAGTTCATTGTCTCCCAGCCCACCCTCTCCTCACTGTCATGTAGAGGTGTCTGAGAGCCGTACATGGGTGTCCGCCCTCCTCCATGCATCGGAGTCATGCTGCCGTAGGACGGAGTAGAGCTGCCCACCATTGAAGTCTGGGAGCCAAAGGATGGAGTCTTACCTCGTTGGAAGGGGGTTTCCCTGTCCTCTGCTGCTCACTAAATAGAGCAAATTGGAATACAGACATAATCACACGAGCACTAAAGAGAGCTTTGCCTTTGCAAATCCCAACTACAGCCGTCAGGGGGTCATGTCTGCAAGTAGCTACCCTAATCCTGTCTCAGCCATCCTTTTTATAGAAACCCTCTACTATAATATGACAAATAGCTCTGCCATCAACCTCTCTCTTTAGCTCCTCCAACTCCTCACCTGACCAATGCCACCCTGTTGATGTCCACTGAAGTGGTCTTGACACTGGAGTGCAGCTCCACACGCACAGTGGTGTCTGTGGCATCCTTCACAATGCCAACAGAGCCTGAGTGGAGACAGAAACACATTCCACTAGCAATGACAGGACCAATCTATTGTCATACTTGTACACACGTACACTAACTGGCACACTTGTACCAACACCACATGAGTGTTAGCGAGTGCTCAGTGGCAACAGGGAACAACGGCAAGACATATTAACTGTGAAGAACTTCATCAGTTACACAAAACTGAAGTGAACTACAATGCCATTCTTGAGGTCCATTCATGTCCATATGAGTCCAACCACGTCATTGAGTGAGCTGATGTGAAAGTATAAGAACATAGTATGTAGAAACCCTCGACTATTATGACAAATAGCTCTGCCATCAACCTCTCTCTTCAGCTCCTCCAACTCCTCACCTGACCAATGCCACCCTGTTGATGTCCACTGAAATGGTCTTGACACTGGAGTGCAGCTCCACACGCACAGTGGTGTTTGTGGCATCCTTCACACAATGCCAACAGAGCCTGAGTAGAGGGAGAAACACATCGCACTTGCAATGACAGGACTAACTGGCATTCACTTCAGTTTAGTGTAACTGATGAAGTTTTTCACAAAATGTCTTGCCATTGTTGTACCAACACCACTTGAGTGCATATTAACTGGAGACCATGAACCTGGACGACGTGTGTGTGAACTAGATGAACCTGGGTCGTGAGCTACAGCTGACAACAATGTGGAGTCCATCCTCAATCCACTTCGCCCTCTGCAAGTGTAGGCCGGTCAGCATCGCCAATACTGCTATTTTACTTTATTACTGTCACATTGTCACTATTGTCATTACTGGTGACATGTCACATGACTTGACACACCTACATTATGAAATCACAAGTTGCTGTATACTAGTCAATCTTATCTCTTTACACTTCGGTTCTGTAACTGGTCAAGACCTTTGCAGTCAAACTGTCTTGCTATTGTTCACTGTTGCTATGTGTGAGCTAGTAACACTCAAGTCCATACCACTATACCATATATGGCATGTCCCCTACTCCATCATTGACCAACAGCACATGCCCACCACAACACATTGTACTGCACTGGACTAGTGTTCCATGTAGTCTCGCGCGCCAGCCGTTCCTGTGGGGATTGCACAATAGGGGAAATAGGGGCTGGCGCGCGAGACTATGCTCCATGGACACTTGTATGAACACACAACTCACATACACATGTGTAGTGAGCAGGACACAGGATTGGGACACTTGTGATTGGTCTCTACTAACAGATCTGTGTTGTTGAATAATAGTAGCTAGACGGCGACACGCACGCACGCACACACGCACACACACACACACACACACACACACACACACACACACACACACACACACACACACACACACAATTTCCTCTAAATCTGCATACTCCAACCAACCACCCTACCTCACTCACAGCACCACACATGTACACCTCAACCACACACACATTCAAGGAACACATCTTACATCACATGCTCTTGAAACATTCATCCAGTGAAGACCACATCTCCTTGGTGAGCTCGCTCTGTGAAGGCTCCTTGTAGTCCACTCAATCTACACGTGCCATGGAGACCTGCTGGGGTGGACAGCCACTGCTTCAGCCAACTGGGTGGACATGGTACTGATGGCTCTCCCCTCCTCGATGGAGAGCTGTGAGCTGCCTTGAGCTGCGTGTTCACCCCGAACATCATCCCAACCAGTCAGGGACACAGTAGACACGCCAACTACACAAAATGCAATCATACAATAGCTAGCGTGGTTTAGATCGTCGAAACACCAATCCGACTACCACTACATCGCCCCTCACTATCCTCCTCCCCTCCCTACCTCACCTGAGGGTCTAACTTCAGGTTCCCGAACACGGCCATCGTGGTGATATAGGTGTAGTTGTACAGCTTCCACTGGAGGGCGGATCAGTCGTGAATGCCAACAGTTCTGGACGAGATGAGACGTCCACCGCTTTGCATAGGGAGGGGTCGGAGCTGTAGTATGCCATGATCCACAAGGGAGGGGAGAGTAGGCTGTCCTGGGAGAGAGCACGGCAGTACGACTGGCGCACTACACTACATTTCTGCACTCGCTCTAGCAGCCATTTCTGCTAGATCACGTGACACGTCGAAAGGTGTGTCCTCCCAATGGTACTGAAAATGGCATTTTCTCGTCTCTCCAGTTCTTCCCGTTTCTTCCGTCCCAAGCCTCCTTTCCTGGAGATCGGCAAGGAGCTCAGTCGCGGTGCTTACGGGTCAGTTCACTGTGGACGATTGGACGGAAAAGACGTGGCCATAAAACGACTCCATGGACTGCTTTTGGAGGCAGCGAGAGGACAGGGCGACTTGGACACGATGCTCCGTGACTTCCGTCGCGAGTGCGATCTTCTCGAGCGAGTAGACCACCCTCACGTGGTGGGGTTCAAGGGATCGTTCTACGACGAGACGACTGACGAGCCTATACTAGTGATGGAGCTGATGACGGAGAACCTGCGGCAATATCTGGAGCGGAACAGAGGTCAATTGAATCGCCAGAAGCAGTTGGCGATTTGTGCTGAGATTGTTCGCGGACTGCACTTCCTCCACACGCGCTCTCCTCCAATTGTGCACAGAGACCTCACAGACAAGAACATCTTGTTGGATGCCGACGGTGTGGTGAAGATCGGTGACCTGGGCCAGTCCAAGTTGAAGACAGCAGACTACTTCAGCACAGGTCAACCAGGGGCTATTCCCTTCATGTCCCCAGAAGCAATGCAAGAACAATCCCACTACAACGAGAAGCTGGACCTGTTCTCCCTCGGTGTGTTCATGCTGGAAGTAGCCACCCAGCAGCCTCCTCGTGTGGGTATGGTTGGCATTGGTGTCACTCCAGAGTTGCAACGTCGTAGAGAGGACCTCTCCAAACTGGATGAGGACCATCCCCTGCGGCCACTGATCCTGTCCTGTTTGAATGACAACCCAAAGGAGAGACCAGACATCGTAGCAGTCCACACTCAACTGTTGGCCATGGTGGAAGGAGACAAGGTAATTTTGTTTAATACACACTGTTCTCTATAGTAGCAAGTATTTCAGTAAGGTAGTCTGTGGTAGCTTCATGAAAACTTACTTTATCATCACGTACTTCTGACAGTTTGTAAGTGGCTGATGGCCAACTTGTACCTATTTCCATCACAAACACCAGACTGGAATGTGTTGAGCTTGTATATACTGGCAGAAATATCAGCAGAAATTTGAAAGCAATCAAATAATATTGGGTTGGTTAACTTTGTGAAAATGGAATCCATACTCTGTACAGTGCACGAGAATTGGAATGGCTAACACATTAGATCAAGCATTCTAAAACTTATAGATTCGAATCGGATCTAAAACTACCTTGTTTTTATTAGCTGTCGCAGTGACAGTCTCGTGTTGGTGCTTAACTGGCTTGCAAGTGGCAGCGTAGCGTGCACACTCGTTATCTGTAACTAAGTTGTGTTGCATGAGCTGAGAGAGTTGAACTGGAGTTTTTTCAGTGAATTTGCCATATTCTGCGCAAGTTGCTTCTCTGTCACAACAAGGAAGAAGTGCAGCTATTCAGTGTGCCTGCAGGGGTTCAGCATAGAGTCAGCATCTTGTGTGCCAGAGTATATGTAGATCGGTGTCACTATCCCGAAGTTTCAGTCGATGGAATTCAAATTTTATGACATTATGCAACCTTGTTTGTCGGCCACCATTTTATTTATGGTGAATGAATATAATTATAGGTCCAGACAGGGTCGGGTGTGAGACTAGAGTATGTCTGTGTTTAGGTACATGAGTGACAAATGGAATAATCTCCCCTCCAGCTGCAGACTGTCCAGTCCACTGCTAGCAGACCCACACAGGAGGTGTGCAGTCCAACCTCGGGAAGTGAAGTGAGCTCATTCCATATGCACGTGCACTCCTATAGCATCTTAGCCGAATACACATGAGAGCTGTCATGATAACTATGGCCCCCGGCCTCCTGAAATGGTTCCCCCAGTCCAAATATTTCGAAATATTTGGACCCCTAGTCCCAATATTTCAAAATATTTGGACCCCCGGAACTAATATTTTAGATTTGTGCTGAAATACTTAGACCTACCTTGAAATACCCAACTGATCGGTTGTTAAGCGCATGCGCTTACAGCTCTGGCAGGAAGAAAATATGCGCCTAATAAAAGATATGTGCTTAAGAAACAAATGGTTCAAGAAATTATAATGATATGCATACATCATATTAAGATGGCCACTGCGTAGCATGCACAGTAAGTGAGCTCTCATTCAAGCACTCTTTTTACTTAGTCTAGCTTATAGTCATTATTTCACTTCAGGCAAGTGGCTAGGTTACCAGGGAGTCCTTTTAGGCACCTAAAATAGAAAGGGTGAATCCCTGAAATTACTATGCGCCTAACAATTAGGGTGAAAAACTGGTAAAGAAATGTGCGCTTATAAGGGGGGTGCGTTTAACAACTGATCGGTACGGTATTTGGACCACCAGTTCCAGTTTCCACAACCTAGGCTTTTTGTAACTACCGTATAGCGGGAAAATTTTGCGAGGTTTAATGTTCGCGATTTTCGCGATTTGACCAAATTCGCGAAATTTCCTTCGCAAATTTTTTCAACCCATCATTTATAATTATATGCAAACGTCATAATAAGATGGCCGCCGCGTAGCGCAGCAGTCGATTTAGCCATTTAAGTGCTATAATACTGTTCCGTGCTCAAAGATTCCCTTCAACTAAGTAGTTTGCCTGCCAAGGAGTTGATTTGGAGGTTGGAAATCGCGAAATCAAAACCGCGAAATGTTTGGTTTCGAACAAAATCGCGAAATTTTCCCGCTATACGGTAATGCTTCCTGCAATCACAAACAGCTCACAGTCTTCATGAGAGTTGGCATGTGCAAACTTCGTAAAGTAGTCGAAAATGGTAAGAATGTAGCGATTACCACTATTAGATGGAAGGCTGACAGGTCCAACAAAATTTTATCCCAAATAGTAGTATGGAGCCTTTACAGGAATGGGATGCAATTCTGGACTCACAATGGTAACCTTCTTGTTGATGTGTTGGCATGTTGTGCAGTGTTTCACCTGAAAATGACAGACCAAGATACATACTTAGAGGTAGCTAGCTATGTATTGCAACTTAAACGGTTCTTGTATTGGACAGAATGTTTGACTGTATAAACCTACCTGCTCACTGACATCCCTGACTAATCCTTTCCAGTAGAAGCTCTCAGCCACCCTCTGCCAGGTCTTAGTAGCGCCGAAGTGGCCTGACGTGGGGTCTGAAGAGCAGGCCTTTATGATAAACTTCCACTCATCTGCAGAAGTCACTACTTTCACTCTTCCAGATTTCTTCTGAATGAAGACTTCGCCCTTGTCAATGATAAGCGCAGCAGCTCTCTTACTTTCAGTCCTTCTTGGGGTTGGAGGGATAGCCATTGCCCAGTGCGCACTCAATAGCATACCCCAAGATAAGGTCATCTTTGCTACCGACTTCTTCATGGTCATCTTCCCAGTTCATCTTGATCAATGTTCTCTGATAATCTTGGCTCCCCTTATATGTGCTAGTATCTGCCACTTCATTGGGTGTTAGCCGCCATTTCTATGTGTAGAATGTAGGCGGAACTTGTATTTCAAAGGTGGACCAGGTCCAAATATTTCAAAATAGTTGGACCGGGGGAACGTTTATTTGGGGGGTCCAAATTTCACATGACAGAGCCAATAGCAACTAATCACACGTCAACTCTCATGCAGACATTTTATTCCATGGCACATTGACAGCAGTCACACACCTAACAACTTACTACACATTGTGATTCACTCTCCTAACCCCCCTCCCCCCCTTCAGCTGCAGACTGTCCAGTCCACTACTAGCGGATCCACCCACAGAGTGTGCAGTCTAAGCTCAAGCTCTGAAAGTGGAGTGAGTAGCATGCATGCATATTCCTACTTATACCTTAGCTAATGTGGATGCATTTTGCTATGAAAACAGTATCTTCAACTGCGTTGTCTTCATTGGTGGTATATTTATTTTTGAGTAAAGGAACATCAGACGCACACTGAGCACAACACTTGATGTAAATATGTTGATGGTCATGGCTGCATGGTTTTACTTGATATGTCCCTTATCAGCTCATGACGATGTGTTCTGGTAACCAAATGGAAGGTAGTGCAGGTTGCTACTGTCGTACTCCACAGCGATTACACTGCATGAGAAGTGTTGTTTTGGTCACACTTACACCAGATACATCACTCAAGACAGCCCCCACACATCAAGTGGTGATTACACTTAAATTGCTACAATTAAACACCATTGTACGTGTGTGAAGTTCAAATACGAGCCATGCACCCAAGTACATATGATGATGAAATGTCAGTGCAGCTGGTGCACCATGTGTTGGCACTTTGTGAGCCTTTTCTCCATTATTAATTGGTGACAACGAGTAGTGCCCTGTTTGACACTGTCACAGTAAATTAAGCTTTGAAGCTAAGTGATTTCAAGGGTTCACTCCTATTAGGCGCATAAAAAGACTCCCTGGTAACCTAGCCACTTGCCTGAAGTGTAATAATGACTATAAGCTAGTAAAAGTAACACTTGAATGGGAACTCACTTACTGCGCTACACAGTGGCTATCTTAATATGACGTTTGCATCTACATTTTAATAATTCAGTTCGTTTGCCTGATTGTTTGTTCGCTTTTAGTGCAAGAACTACGGAACAAAACGCCACCAAACTAGCAGGGATTATAAAGTGAGGCTCCAGAAGTGTCCTCCGGGTTGAAATCGCCCATCTTGCAGTTCTTGAAGAGATATTCTTCAATATTCGGGTTTTCGTTCATGGTTGATGGCCATTTTATTAATTAGCGTTCCTTAACTTCCGGTTACTGAGCAGTGTGATTCGCTGTTGTCCAACGATCGAATTTAAACTCGATCATCATTATAGCAGCAACCCTCCCGTTGCTAACAGCGCAGATTCTTCGAATCAGCCTGGGTTCGACTTGCTGTTGTGCGACTCGCCGTAGCAGAAGCCCACCGAAGGTGGAAGCCCTGCTAAGTATAATTATAATTTCTTGAACCGTTTGTTTGTTAAGCGCATTTCCTTTATTAGACGCATATTTTCTTCCTGCCAGAGCTATAAGCGCATACGCTTAACAACCGATCAGTACAGTAGTGGCCACTTACTACCAGGAAATTGGTGGCTAACTAACAAGGAATAGTCCATATTTGCTCCTATACCCACTGCATTTCAGCAAAGGTGTCAGTTGACATTGACGTCACTGGTGTCCATTTAATACAGTATAAATAAAATATTTGTGGAGTAAATTATTTGCGATGGCTTCTGGAACCATGAAAAATGCAAATGTTTAGTTCCACAAAAGTTTAATGCCCATATGGTATCCTATAACATGGGTTTATCAGTCTAACAAGTTGACGTGTGCATAAACCACTATGTGTGTAAATTATTATTTAACAGTCCTATCTATCTGCCCTGTGAAGGTATTCCAGACTACTCCGCTACTACGTGAAGGCCACACTCTGCGCTCAGAGAAACTGCCGAATCTCACTCAGAAACTCAGAAACTCAGAAACTCAGAAACTCAGAAACTCAGAAACTCAGAAACTCAGAAACTCAGAAACTCAGAAACTCAGAAACTCAGAAACTCAGAATCCTGCATAATGCAGGATTCTGAGTTTTCTGAGGATTCTGAGGATTAAGTCGTGCTTATTATCAACATAGTCCTTTTCATACATACAGGATGTCGTATACAGAGGCTCATTGCTACATCTAATACAACAGACTTTACTACATTGTTCGAGCTGCAACGTAAGTATGACTTTGTACATAGCAGGAAACAAGCAATCATTAGCTAGTACAGGACATGTGACTGCAAGGGCCTCTATCAAATGCATGCAACTGTGATGCTTGAAATGATGACTGAAAATGTCATATTATGCACATAATTATATGATTTTACTTCCTGCTCTTTGAAGGTATTCCAGACTACTTCGCTGCTACGTGAAGGCCACACTCTGCACTCGGAGAAGCTACCAGATCTGCGTATAGACACAGCCTGTGCCACTGCTGTAGTCATCGATGGGAAGGTTTATGTCTGTGGTGGTCGCTGCCGTGATGCCAAATCAGGTTGTCTAGTGCATGTGTACAATTTTGATGAAAAGAAATGGAGCACCCTCCCTACTCCTGCTCCGCAATACAGGTGTGAAGCCATTGCATTCAATAACCAGCTAGTCCTCATGGGAGGACGAGAGGCTTCATCATTCAAAATTACTAATATCATCAGTACATGGACTGGATACTGTTGGAAGAATGAGCTACCGGCAATGCCTGTCAAGAGGTTGCGGCCTGGCATTATTTTATATCGCAAGTATATTATAGCGGCTGGAGGGATGTCTGAGCACAACCGGGCCCTTCTGAGCAGCGTCGACATTCTGGACACAAGTACAAGACAGTGGTGGACGCCAATCAACTTTCAGCTACCAAAGCCGATGTATGCGCTGAGTGTAACCACTTCCAGCAGCTACCTGTATGTGGCAGCAGCCATTGTTGACTATGGCATAACTAACAATCTAAAAACGCCTTCGAACGAAGCATGGCAGCTGCCAGTGGATGTGCTCGAAGACGTGCTCACAACAAAAGGTGATAATGCGAGGCACCATTGGACTGTCATTGCTCCAACTCCATACAATCACTCAACTCTTCTGAAAGGCAACACTCATCCACTGGCCATTGGTGGTTCTGTGAAAAGAGACCAATCAGGCAGCAGTGCAACTTGCCATATTTGTGCATATGATCATGTTCGTAACCAATGGTCGTCAGTGGGACAGCTACAAGAACCGCGTGCACGCTGTGCTGTAGTTTGTGTCAATGAGTCCAGCTTTTTGGTATGTGGCGGGTACAGCGACACAGCGAAGGACCCACAACCTCGTATCAGCTCTGTAGAACTGTTGACTGTCCACAGATAGTATATATACATACTGTAGAACTCAGTCTAACTTTATAACTTGATGTATTATTATCAGTGTTATTGTACTATTGCACTGTTGCAAAGTCAACAATAAGTATTTGAGTGAGGTATATACTTACAAACATGGCTCTATGTGGTTCCATCAATCAATCCAGATCAATTCCTGATCCAGAATTTGCTATAGAGGTGTTAACCATGCTTGGAACAATAAGACTCCTTCCTATGTATATGTGGACTCCAATAATGAGTGTGATGATTAAAGATCTGTGCATGTGATTTCAAAATGGCTGTCTCGTGAGCAATTAAGAATGTAATTCAACTCACGGTTCACCTCTTAACTTTGACATCACTTTATTCGGTATACCCAAATGGCTTAAGTCCCCTGCTGATGGCGCCAAGTGAAGTTAAAGTTCACAGCAGGTGCATGAGCTGTGAGTTGCACGAACAATGGTCTCCATGTAGCTACCAGAGTGAGGTGTCTATGACGGAGCATAATACTAGGCGAATGCAAGCATTATGGGGCGAGCCTGAGCGAGCGTCTGGTACTCTTGCAGTGATTGTGGCCTAGAGAGTGGGTGACGACAGGAATGGAGCACACATGTATGATGGGTGTAGGTGAATGAAACTGGTTATAGGAAATGTGGATAGGCCTACTGAGGACGGAAACACCTCCACATGAGTACCAAATGCAAGCATAAGACAGCAAGTTACTGCATTGATATATACCAGTTTTCCTCTAGTACGTTAATAGGTACACCATGGCAACATGCAAGGTGATATCATGAAGTGGGGCAGACGGACCACTTACCCATGCCCACATATATACTGACAACGTCATTGCATCAGCATGTATGCACTAGATGAGCAGCCTGCTCGAAGGGAACTCGCTGCAGCCAACTTTGATCGCTCCAAGAAAAGGGCTTACAGTTTACGAGCCTCACCTTTTCTCACCGTCTTGCTTGCTGGTAAACCTAACCTGTGCACAGGGTCTGCAAATGGCTCAAGAGGGACTGTGAACAATCCCTGATGTCAAAGCACTACAGCATGCATGCTCTTTATCTTTGTCATTCAGCTATGGAAGTGGTTGACAAAACGAGTTGCCTCTAAATCTTCCCTTGTGCCAACATTTTAATTTTGCAACTCGGTGCAGCGCCGGAGTTTTATATTCTGTGTGTAATGGGCTAAATGTCATATTGTTGCTGAAATCATAAGTGAAGATGTTTCACATTTGTATTTACGGTATGTGACAATATAACATTAGCATACAATGATACGAGATTCTTGAGCAAGACACAACTGATAATGATAAATCAATCAAATGCAGGACGTTTTGACCCGAAGGACTTTGTCAACTGCGTACAGGATCCTGTACGCAGTTGACAAAGACCTGACAGTAGGTGCTCCTCCAGAACGCCCATCCCAGGAAGGGGCCAAACTGAAGGACCGTCTTCAGGGTCATGTGATGTCCATTCCGCGCTAGTAGGGCGTACAGCTGAACTGCGGTGGTTTTGTCATCTCCCCACATTTGCCGTTCTACGTGCTCTTTTACTGCTGCCGTTGTTTTAGTTGGTCTACCAGAGCCTGCACTTCTGTTGATGCTCCCAGTCTCCCTGTACTTCTTCAGAAACTTATGTAAACTTATGACTCGGCTAACTTTCAGACCCTCTTTCCACAAAAGGTGGCAGATTGTCGGTGCTTTGTGACCCATACGGTTGTAGTGGAGAATTTGTTGTTGCTTGTAGCAGCTGTACATCTCGCTCACTTTATACTCCAAATTTGAACCAAACAATTTGGGCGGTGCGTACAAATACAGTTCCCTACCCCTTCGAATCATTTCATTCCATAACCTATCCGTTTTCCATTACAACCGTTCATTTTTAAAAACGAAAGGAAAGGGAACAAAGAGAACGGAGAGAACGGAATATGGAACAGTCGAATCGTTCCGTCTAAACAAAATGGAGTGAAACAAAACGTTATTGAAAGAAACCTTCCTGCAGTCTTTAATTGTACTTTGCTGGTGAGTCTTGACAAAGCGCACTAATACATTAACAAGCTATTCTTCTAAGTGGGCACATTCATAAATACTTGTTAAAAGAGTGACGTCTGATCACAGACACAGGAGTAATGGTCTAATACATACGGTATGTAACAATATAATGTTATATTGAGATGGCAATGCACCAGATGCCAACCTGGAGTGCACATAACCAAAAGAGTTATATAGGTTCATCTTTCCCCAATTCATCCATCTTTCCCCAATCAGTCTTTTCGTCTTATCTTATCTTTACAGCATAGGAGCCAGTGCATGAGAGTTTATGTGCCCATATACATATGAACCTACTGAGTGCTGCCATCCAATGGACTGTATGGACTATATGTACTGTACATCAGATTCTTGAGCCGACTACTACCCATTTCTTAAACATATCAAAAGATGGTATATTTGCTGATGCCCACAATGAATATCCTCAAATCGCAACTTGCACCGTCCAGTGATGGTAGGACTACTTGGTAGTACAGTCTTCAGTGTGGGCGATTTCCAAATTTGCTGCTTCACAAATTTCTGTTATAATCAGTCATTCAGTCAATCAATCAATGAAGGATACAAATCTCCAGTTGCTGGAGGTCATCCCTTAGACAAACAGTCCTAAGACAGTATATGTTACATCAGTCTGAACATTGCATACCGGTACATAAGTTACTTAAAATTATCACTTCATCTCATCCCTGGTCTACCTCTCGGCCTTCTTCCTTCCATCTCTCCTACATACACCTTCTTTGTCACTCTGTCGCTGTTCATCTCATTCAACCTGCCCTTCCAATTTTTCTGCCTTCTCCTTATCACATCTAATACGCTTTCCTGCCCAAGTTGTTGTCTAATATCTTCACTTCTTATTTTCTCCATTCTACTTACCCCTTGTATTCTTTTTAAAACATTCATTTGTGTTTTAAGAAGAATGCAAGGAGTAAATTTCTATTATTTTTTATATAATATTTAGGCAATGGAAGTTGTTCCTATGCCATTGGCTACAGATGTTGATCAAGAAACAGGTAATTCACAATATGCATCATGTTACTGTGACAGTACATCTTTGCATCTATTTATCTGATCAGTACACTGATACTTTTATGCATAACTGTACGAGCAAGTACACTGTAGTGCTGTCTGTGTAGAGATGCTGATGTTTTTTTTTCCAATAATTAGAATGCATGTTTTGCTCATTAGATGATGAAGTTCTTTTGCAACAGCTTTGCTACATGGCTACTGCCGTCAAACAGCTCATCATTGGTCCTGACGGAGGGACCTTCACCCTGGGTAGCGGTGATGCATCACTGGTGTTTCCCCCAGGAGCTGTGGAGAAGGAGACTGCTGTCCGCTATGCCATAATTCTACATGGTCCGTTTATGTTCTCACCTGGGTACATACCGGTGTCGGTGGTTGTCTACATCAACATGAAATGGGCAGTCCTGATGAAGCCCATTCAGTTGCTTCTCTCCCACTGGTGTAACAGGAAGGTGGGAGAGGATGAAGACAATCTGAAGTTTGCGATAGCTCCACACACGCTTAGTAAAGGGCAAAAATACTATGAATTTGGAGAACAATTGGGGGGTGATTTCACTACTCATCCCAATGTGTTGGCATCTTGGAGATTTCAAAGCCACAGTGCGTGCACTGCGTGGGAGGAAAACCTGAAATGATTGCCAATTACAGGGCTACCACAGTCTTTCGGAATATTTCCATCTACGAAGATGCCTTCAGGATTCAGTTCATGTGCGACTCAGTGGAATGGGAGAAGGTATGAAAAGAATGAGTGTGCAATTCATGCATATGCAACTGTTCATTTGCTATTCAGTGTGAGTGTTTTTCATATTTAGTGCTTAACACAAGCACTACGGCAAGATGGTTGGGAGCCGACCAGAGATTTTGACAGTGTGACAAGGTTTACGTACACCTCCGAGAAGGGATCGATTGCAGCCAGACCGCAAGAATTGCAGGGACGTGGATGGACAGCTGGAATTCATGGGAATTGCACAGTTAGTAAATGGCTGTAAAACAGGTGTTAGTTGTGACCCACAACACAGACTGTACGTATTTGTTTATTGCTGTTTTATTTGTTTAGGTTAAATTAAATGAGTTTTTGATGCCCAAGGCTAAGTCAAAATGTGAAGTTGAAAGGGCTATCAGCTGTGGCCATCCTCCTTACATCCAATACTTTGTCTTATTTGATGCTCCTAAAGAGCAGAGGCCGAAATCTGCTAATCTGGCAGTTTACTTGCAAGGAGGTGACTTAGACCTCAGATTCAGTTTTCTAATCAAGGAAGAAATGTGTAAGTGCTTGTATGCATGTTGAAATTCTGGTATACTATATATGTATTCATGTGTACGTGTATAATGTATTTACTGTATACTTCTCTGTCCATTCCCCAGTTGCCAGCTTGGGGCCCTCTGCACACTCTCCTTCTCCTCAGGAAGCAACTGGTACGTACTTTATAAGCATGCTTATGTGATGTGTCCTCTGTTTTGCAGCGTTTTAATATTTCTTATTATTTGCTATCCATCAGAGTTACGTCAAACTCTCGGTGCCTCATCTGGTCCCAATCATATCTCACCACCAGATACTGCAGGTAAGATTGCAGTATATACTGCACTTGCAGTGTATGGCATATGGACCTATTTTTCATGGACTGCACTTTCATGCATGGACTGGCTATTTTTGCCTATTGTGCATTATATTTCGCAGTTTCCACTTACCTGTTCTATAAGTGAGTAGATTAGACAAAAGGACCCACTTCTTGCTATGTGTAAAGTGTCACTACGGACGAAATCATGCAACCAAGTGATGTTTTCAGTGAATTTGAATTTTTGCATCTTTCATACCTGTGGTATCGTTCCAACACCCTGGCCAATTTTGAAACCTGTAGTCCGTTCCTGCATGCACTTTAAATCAGGAAAAATAGTTATGCCGTCGCCATGTTTACAGATATAGAACAGAAGGTTGCAGGCCGTTTTCTCATAATTGTGCCAAGCATATTTTGCACTTTGAGCAAGCATATTTCGGGAACGAGAGCAGCTATTAATTGAAGCGCAACAAAGCGCAATGAAGAGCTCATCTACTGTGCTTCCACCCAGTACCACTAACAGTCAGCCTGTACACACTGAACAATCCCTGAGCAAGGGTGAGTGTTGTGTATGTGTCTTAGCACATGTACATACACTATATGGCTCTTATACGTATCTCCAACTGCCACAACTCTATATATGGACGCTCTTTGGGTGGGAATTTTCATCTTTCAAGAGTCAAGTCAGAAGGATTTCCTTCTATTGAGGTGTTTTGATTTCTGTTAGGAGAGCTCAGTGAGTGTTTTGCCCAGACATCCGGACAGCTTCCAGTGTAGAAATGATTGCCTCTTGCCAACTGACGGTGGATGGGAACTGAAAATTACTGAGTTTTGCAAAGTTTTGTCAGGCCACATTATAGGTAGGCAACAGCCATCCTCTGCTGCCTTTGTAACAGTTGGTAGCTTTTGCAGCCTAAATAGAACTGTGATAATTGGTAGAAGCTACAGGAAGAAGCTCATCCATATGACTTTAAATTGTAATAATCCTCTGGTCTCAAACTCAGCTTAAATTGGCTGGATACATTTGATTTAAATAGATTTTATCTCCATAAACAGAGCTGCCTGGCCAAAGCCATGTTGGCCTGCATGGCCTAGGTGGATGTTATAGTAAAGTGATTGCACTGCTTCTGTTATTGGTTGCAATGGTTCAGTAACAATACCAATCGACCTTTAAACCCTTATGTCATCAACTAGTCAGTCTACTTTTATGTGTATCAAATTAATCTGTGTTTGTAGCACAATGCTATTATTTTGAACAGGTGTCCTCATTAGACAGGTGTCTGTAGCTGGGACTGTCCTCATTAGAGAGGTGTCCTTAATTTCAGAGGTAGTTTTGCACAAATCTCTATGTAGCGGGCAAAGTAGACACTGCCTTCATCAAAGAGGTGTCCTTAATTCAGAGGTAATTTTGTACACACTTCTATGTACATACCTGGGTCAGTGGGCATGCACTGTTGTCAATACAGGTGTCTTTTAAATCAGGGCTATTAACTGTAATTTATGACTGTTAAAACCCTTGGTCACTTTTTGAGTTGTGGTAGTGGGGGACTGAGAGATAAGAACTTATTGTACCACATCCAACCTAAGAGCTACTAGCCAGCAGCACACGTCCCTGACCAGTGGGCATATAAATATGTATGCATTGCGTGTCTGATGTGTTTATCTTCAGTGCACACAATCAATGGCATAAAACTTGGAATAACACTGTTCTTTTATTATACAGCTTCATTGCCCCCAGTTCGCCACATTCTCAAAGAACATGAGGATGAGTTCTTTACATGTGTGAATGCCAAGTACAATGTGTTGAGGCTGAAACGTAAACAAGTAATTTCACAAGAGGTTGTATCTTCTATACAAGCTGCCAGTGATGAAGAAGCCAAGGAAATTTTGTACGACCACTTACTGACCCATGGCACTGTAGACGCTATGAAGGAGTGGTGTAAATGGGCCATGTTTGCAGATGGTCATCCTAATATGCAAGAGTTTGGGAGGAAAGTCATGGATGAGCTGACATGATAGGTTTGTGTGTGTGTGTGCGCACGTGCACGCGTGCGTCTCTGTGCGTGCATGCATGTAAGTGTACGATCAACAACATGCATGTGTGTATAGTCCACTTGTGTACTGTTGTGTGCTGTGTACATGTAAATATGTATTGTAACTTTCAAAGTGTCAACATGCACATGTTGCATAAATGAACTGTTGCATTTGTATGTGTTTTTTCAATCGTGATGGTTTGGTTGTTACGAAGTACTTTTCTACAACAAAACAACTGTCCTATGTTCATTGTATCACTTTCTCCTCTCTCTGGGTATGTAGATTGTCCCATCATTGAACTGTTTTGTTAGTCACAGCATTCAGTATAAAGTGGAGCAAGTGCAAAGACTAAATATTTAAAGTTTGTGCTAATTGGGATGTGAATTTGTCGATATAACTTTATCTAGACTGAGAGTATTTTCTGTTTTGTATCATTTCAAAGTGCTTTCCCTGCATGTTTAGTCCTTCTCGTGTTTCTTACATACAGTAATTGTAAACAGCTGTGTACATTCCTTACAAGTGCATGTTAATTTTATATTATTTCCTGTTTTCCACATGCACATGCAAACCTTTATTGATGTATGAGTGATGTGTACATTATAACACTTTTAACAGTACTGCATGTACATGTATGATGTGCTTGCAATTGTCTGCATAAATATTAATTTTAATTTTATAATACATGCAATTGTAAAATGCAAATATGCGGGTACATGTATGTACATCACACATTCATGGTTTATGCACACGCATGCACACTTGTATACGTAGCTCCAGCCATATTATACAGCTCGCTGTAATTATTGATTGATCGACTACATGGCTGCAGTATGTATATTATGCAGATGCTTATAATATAATCCCTGCATAAATATATAGCTGCCCATGCACGCGCACTGCAACTTGGAGTGTTAAGCTGGCATGGTCTTGAATGATTATCTGGTCTGCAGCGGCTGCATGGATTATCACGCAGCGCCCGATATATCAACTATTAAACGCCCAGAGCGGAGTGGTGTCAATGACTTGTGAGGCCGAAGCTTTGCGGTCATGTTTCCCTCAGCTGGCGTCGCGGCTACAGGCGGACGACATCATCGACGACCTAGCCTGTATCAGGCCAGCCTTCTGACACAGGCACAGTTTGACGGCCTTGCTAGGAACACCTCCCAGAAGACGGACCTGAAGGGGGTCAACCGGCGTATCCTGATCGCAGTGAGCAATGGATCGGAGGGCTCCGTCGCCAAGTTTGTGGAGATCCTGAAGAAAAGTCAATCGGATTTGGCTGCTGTGCTTCTGAAAGGTAGGGTTAAGCCACTTCATGCAATATATATACGTAGTACAGTGTAACCTGTCTAAGACGGCCACCTGGGGGCCAAGTTAATTATTATTGGCCTATATAGAGAGGTGGCTACTGTACGGAGGTAGACTTCAATGTTTTGGTGGTACGTATGTTAGTGCTATTTGGGGCTAGGGATGCTGGCTGTTCTAGAGAGGTGGCTGCCTCATAGCTACAGTGACCACCTTAGACAGGTTTCACTATATAGAGATGTAGTGATCCCTTGAGGCACAGTGCTGCACACCTATAGTCATTATTTAGCTAGCTAATCTACGGAAGCAGAAATTTGTTCAAAAGTCTATCGAGTGGGGCTCATTGTCTTTTGAACTTAATAGTTGACAAACATTTCAGTTTGTTTACTCCTGATGAATTAGAAGAACTATCTGATGCGATGATACGAGATTCTTGAGCAAGACACAACTGATAATGATAAATCAATCAAATGCAGGATGTTTGTCATCCTGTACGCAGTTGACAAAGACCTTCAGGTCAAAACGTCCTGCATTTGATTGATTTATCATTATCAGTTGTGTCTTGCTCAAGAATCTTGTATCATTGTATTATCAACGCAACTATGAGCCTCTACAATATCAACTATCTGATGGCTGACCATGCTATAGATATAGTAGCTGTGGGCAGTGCAATGAGCCGAGCTCCACAAAGTGTTCTTCATGCTGTCTACAAGTCTCTGCTGGATACTAAGCATTGCGGTGGTGCTTCTCAGCATGCTGTCAATGCAGAAGAGATCAAGAAAGAAGGCGAGTGTGTGTGAGTTTGTATTCTAAGAGCCTGTCAGTGATGCATGAGGCCTGTCTGTTTATGAGATGCCGAACAATTCAGCATTAGGCGCAAACACAGGGTCAATTGAGAGTTTTATTCATTGTGCCTAGAAACGTATGTGTCGACAGTGCTAATCCTGTAGCTACATGCAACAGTAATTCTGTCAGCACCATGGTGCAATGAGACTTGGACAGCGTCCTACTTTGAGGGATAACTTATGATGCCTGGAAATATGCCCACCAACTTGCTACTTTAAGATAGTGGCATGGTGAGTAGCCATGTGCAAAAGCAATGAGTGATTATACCTCAAGTCTTCAGAAAGCTGATGTCATTTTATTGCAATTGTGTATAGCTATAGGCTCCACTGTGATGATGTTTGGCAATTTAGGGTGCATGCAATCTGCACACAAACATTGTGATCCCTATGCTGGCTGTACATGTGTATAAAAACTATCATGCCTCTGGCCTTATCCGAACAGAATTAACACATTACTACAACCTCCACAGAGTGTGCTCCTTGACAGCTTCTGAAAGACATGAAAGGAACGCCACAGCTTCTGCTGAAGAAGCTTTATATAGTCGCTCAACAACTGGCTATTCTATTCTACCTCTCAGCACATCCACAATACACAGCCCATCCACTGGCTGTTGGTGATGATTCAACAAACTAACTCCCAACATTGCCGTGTAAATCCTCGTAGCAACAAGTGGTCCATAGTCAGCCAACTACTTGAACCACGTGTTAGGTGTACTGTTGTTAATCTTACTGTATTTAGTAGAGATTCCTTTTTGAGCACGTGTGTGGTGGCCATGCATGGATGTACTAATCCTCGTAACCCTTAATACTGTAGAACTTTTCACATGTCACATTGAACTGCATGCATGACACACACACACACACACACACACACACACACACACACACACACACACACACACACACACACACACACACACACACACACACACACACACACACACACACACACACACACACACACACACACACACACACACACACACACACACACACACACACTTTGAAATCACAACACATACAAACTTCCACCCCATCAATATCGATGTCAACACAAAACAATTAATGACTCCCTCTAAATCCGCACCCTCCAACCAACACACTACCTCACACACAGCACCACACATGCACCATATTTGCTCGAACAGACTACGCACCCCATTTAGTGGCTGCCCTTGAAGTAATGTCACACACAAAGAGCGAAGCAAAATAGTATTCACCCTTGAATAAACGCTGCATTCGAATCAAACGACTGGGAATGGCAGCTGCTATGGTAGAGAAGAAGAGAACAGTTGACGCCACGTTTAAGCTGAAGGCTGTTGATTATGCCTCACAGTATAGTAAAGGAGTGTAAGTTAGCCTCAAAGAATACACAACATAACGAAAAAATAAAGAAAAGATAATACAAGAACGATAATAAGTAATACACCAGAACCGAACAATACTGTAGAGTAAATCACAGGCAATACAATATAGTAATAGTATAGTAACGGAGTGGATGCTTGATGAGAGAGAGTTAGCGAGTGGAGGAAACAAAAGGAAAAGTTGGAGAAGTACCCATGGAAGGAGAAGTGGATGGATGGGGCAGGTCACAAAGGTGCACTACCAGACGTTGAAAAATTGCTGACTCTATGGATCGATGAAGTGAGAGCAGAAAGCATACCTAAAATAGTAGCTGTCCTCAAATAGTGGCCGCCCTCGCACCTGATAATAATTGTAGCCGCAGCGTTCGTTCGAGCAAATACGGTACACCTCAACCACACACACATTGACTCCCTCTAAATCTGCACACTCCAACCAACACACCCTACCTCACACACAGCACCACACATGCACACCTCAACCACACACACATTCAAGGAATACATCTTACATCACATGCTCTTGAAACATTCATCCAGTGAAGACCACATCTCCTTGGTGAGCTCGCTCTGTGAAGGCTCCTTGTAGTCCACTCAATCTACACATGCCATGGAGACCTGCTGGGGTGGACAGCCACTGCTTCAGCCAACTGGGTGGACATGATACTGATGGCTCTCCCCTCCTCGATGGAGAGCTGTGAGCTGCCTTGAGCTGCGTGTTCACCTCGACCATCATCCCAACCAGTCAGGGACACAGTAGACACGCCAACTACACAAAATGCAATCATAGAATAGCTAGCGTGGTTTAGATCGTCGAAACACCAATCCGACTACCACTACATCACCCCTCACTATCCCCCTCCCCTCCCTACCTCACCTGAGGGTCTAACGTCAGGTTCCCAAACACAGCCATCGTGGTGATATAGGTGTAGTTGTACAGCTTCCACTGGAGGGCGGAATCAGTCGTGAACGCCAACAGTTCTGGACGAGGCGGGACGTCCACCGGTTTGCAGAGGGAGGAGTCGGAGTACTCATCAGGGACATGCAATAAAGTACGAGATAAAGGGGAGGAGGCTGTCTAAGGAGAGAACACGGCAGTACGACTGGCGCACCACATCATACTTTTTTCAAAAACTCATGGCTGCTAGAGCGAGTGCAATAAGTTTTTTTGCACTCGGTCTAGCAGCCATTTCTACTAGATCACGTGACCTACAGAAGCGTGTGCCCGAGACACCCGAAGATGGGAAAAGCCTCTTCCAGGCTCTTCCCTCGCGAGGATGTATTGATTTTGGGAGACAGGCTTGGGAAAGGAGGGTACGGGGAGGTGTTCCGAGGTACGCTGGGTCCAAAGCGAAGACCAGTGGCTGTGAAGAAGATCCACGACATTTTGTTGATGCGGCGAGAGAGAACAGGCAAACGTTGGAACGCGTCATCGAAGACTTTCGTCGCGAGTGCAACCTTCTGAAGGCGGCCAAGCACCCGAATGTCGTGGAGTTTATCGGCGTGTTCAACAAAGGGGAAGGGGAGGAGAGCGCCCTCCTGGTGATGGAGTTGATGGATCAACTCCATGAGCCTTCAATGCTCAAAACTGGAAACATGCAGAACAGCTGCACGTGCAATACTTAGGCTCGTCCCACAATGCACGATGCTGTGCATTCTTCTTGTATAAGGTAAACCGGGGTAATTCCGTCACTATTTCAGAGCGGGGTAATTCCGTCGTGTGAGTCTCTACCACTACCTATCGAGAAAGAGCGCGCTCACACCCGTTTAGGTTTAAACAGTGCAGTGCAGTAAAACAGCGGTGTTGTGCTGAGCTAAAAGCCCACCGCGAAGGAACAAGAGTCGAGATAAAACCCTAGTGACGGAATTACCCGAGTGACGAAATTGCCCCGGTCAGGAAATTGTGCAATCTTTGCAACAAATGAAGTGGTTTCAGTCACGTGCACCTCCACAAAGATCCGGATATACACTAGCGCTAGTACGTCACCTGTTTGGTAGGATTTCATTGGTGAACGTGATCAACCGCTTTTCGGTCCACAATCTCCTGTACCTTAAATTTTAAAGTGAAGAATTTGTGGACGTGATCAGAACTATACCCCATGCCATCCACTTTACTGAGAGGCAAGGGGATTTGTCCGTTCCACCATAGAATACGAGTTGTCAGAAAATGGGTCGAGTCTTCTCCCGTCTTGCTCAGCGCCCTGACCGGCTGAAGGTCGGACCCGAGATAAGTCGAGGTGCCTACGGAACAGTGTACTCGGGGACGCTGGGCGGGAGACCAGTCGCGGTGAAAAAGATTCACCAAGTGCTGATGGACTACGCAAGCGAGAGCGAGGAAGCGCTCGAAACCGTTTTGGATGGATTTCGTCGCGAGTGCGAGCTATTGGAGGCGGCAAAGCACGCAAACGTTGTAGAGTTCCTGGGTGTGTTCCACCAAGACGGCAGCGCGCTGTTGGTGATGGAGCTCATGGAGCAGACGTTGGAGCAGTTCCTCCGAGACAACAAAGGGACATTATCGCTAGAGAAGCAGATTGGCATTTGCCTCCAGATCGCATCAGGACTGCTGTTCCTCCATCAACACGACCCCCAAATACTCCATCGTGACTTGACGGCAAAGAACGTGCTGATGAATGAAGATGGCAGCATTGCTAAAATCAGTGACTTTAGTCAGGCCAGGTTCCGTCCCACCTCCGTCATGTACCTCTCAACCATGGCCCCGGGGTGCCTCCTGTACACGCCTCCAGAGTGCCTGGTGAAAACTGATCAGAAGAGTGGAGCAAAGTCGCGCTTCACAGACAAAGGAGACATCTTCTCCCTCGGTGTGTTGTTGCTGCAGATTGCTACACAGGAGCGTCCATCAGTTGATTTGGTGATCATTAAAGGTCAGCCAGAAGTGGAGCGTCGAGCGGCTGACCTTGCCAAGTTACCAGAAGATCATCCTCTGAGGTCCATCATACTTCAGTGCTTGCAGGACGATCCTGCTAAACGACCGAGTTGCCATGAAGTCTTGCACTACTGGTTGCTTGGTCCTCATGTGGACATCCCTTCAGTGAGTGAGCTGTTTGCACTACAGTCTACACAGATCTGCTGCTGAACTAGTATTGTGTTCTGTACAATGTATAGGCAAAGAAAGTTGTTCCCATACCATCAGCTACAGATGTTTGTCAGGAAACAGGTAAATCACAGTGTGCAATATGTTACTGTAACAGTACATGTTTGCATCATTTTATCTCACCAGTACATCTATAAATTTATGTGTAACTATACGAGCAAGAACACTGTAGTGCATGCTGCACGTCTGTGTAGAGATGGTGATGGTTGTTTTCAATAATTAGTGTGCATATTTTGCTTATTATATAGATGATGAAGTTCTTCTGCAACAACTTTGCTACATGGCTACTGCTGTCAAACTGCTCATCATTGGTCCTGACGGAGGGACCTTCACCCTGGGTAGCGGTGATGCGTCACTGGTGTTTCCCCCAGGAGCTGTGGAGAAGGAGACTGCTGTCCGCTATGCCATGATTCTACATGGTCCGTTTATGTTCTCACTTGGGTACATACCGGTGTCGGTGGTTGTCTACATCAACATGGAAGGGGCAATCCTGATGAAGCCCATTCAGTTGCTTCTCTCCCACTGGTGTAACAGGAAGGTGGGAGATGATGAAGACAATCTGAAGTTTGCGATAGCTCCACACACGCTTGGTAAAGGGCAGGAGTACTATGAATTTGGAAAACAATTGGGGGGTGATTTCACTACTCATTCCAATTTGGGCATCTTGGAGATTTCAAAGCCACAGTGTTTGCACTGCGTGAGAGGAAAACCTGGAATGATTGCCAATTACAAGGCTACCACAGTCTTTCGGAATACTTCCATCTACGAAGATGCCTTCAGGATTCAGTTCATGTGCGACTCAGTGGAATGGGAAAAGGTATCAAAGGAATGAGTGTGCAATTCATGCGTATGCAACTGTTCATTTGCTATTCATTTTGTGTATGTTTTCATATTTAGTGCTTAACACAAGCTCTACGGCAAGATGGTTGGGGGCCGACCAGAAATTTTGACGATGTGACAAGGTTTAGCTACACCTCCGAGAAGGAATCGATTGCAGCCAGACCACAAGAATTGCAGGGACGTGGATGGACAGCTGGAATTCATGGGAATTGCACAGTTAGTAAATGGCTGTAAAGCAGGTGTTAGTTGTGACCCACTACACAGACTGTACGTATTTCTTTATTGCTGTCTTATTTGTTTAGGTTAAATTAAATGAGTTTGTAATGCCCAAGGCTAAGTTAAAATGTGAAGTTGAAAGGGCTATCAGCCGAGGACAGTGTCCTCCTTACATCCAATACTTTGTCTCCTTCGACGCTCCTAAAGAGAAGAGGCTGAAACCTGCTATTCTGCGGGTTAAGTTGCAAGGAGATGACTTGGACCTCAGATTCAGTTTTTCAATCATGGAGGAAATGTGTAAGTGCTTGTATGCATGTTGTGGTTCTGGTATACTATATATTATGTATACATTTGTATGTGTATAAAGTATGTACTGTATACTTCTCTGTCCCACTCTGTCTGCAGCTGTCCATTCTCCAGTTGCCAGCTTGGGCCCCTCTGCACACTCTCCTTCTCAGGAAGCAACTGGTACGTACTTTATAAGCATGCTTATGTAATGTGTCCTCTGTTTGCAGCGTTTTAATATTATTTACTACTAGCTGCAAGGCCCCCACCTTCGGCATGCCCTGTAGGAGGGTAAACTGTAAAGTGATCGAGTGCTTGCTGTAGGGGGTCCTGTACGTTTTTCGTAGATCCAAGATGACCGACGGTCGGTTCATTCTGAGTTTTCACCACGCATTCCTCGGCAGCAGCTTATTTTAGCACATCTATCACCTTATATTGATGTGAGGTACAGCATTCGACAGCTGGGAACATTTGGGCACGTTTTGTCGACGTTCGCGGGAGGAGTTTGCGAACAACGGTTGGGGTTCTTTTGTATTGGCAGCATAGGAGCATGCGTGGAAAACCGTATATTTTCTCCGTAAATCCAATATGGCGGACGGTCGTTTGGAGGTTTACGCTGCGCACTCCTCGGCAGGGGCTTCTTCATGCATGTCGCCCCCCTTAGATCGAGACCGGGTGTGGCGTCCATAACCTGGGAAAGTTTGGTGTCGATACGTCGTTGCTCGCGGGAGCACTTTGCGAACAATCGTTCTGCTCAATCCCTCTTTATATATATAGATTATATTTACTATCCATCAGAGTTACTTCAAACTCTTGGTGCCTCATCTGGTCCCAATCATATCTCACCACCAGATACTGCTGGTAACGCATGTGGGTTATGTCCGTTGCTGCCAAGGCATTGTTTACATAGAGTGAACCGTGTGGTTTTATCACATTCTTCCGTATTACTGTGGATACGCATGTGACTGCGCGTGACATTCGTGTGATTTGAGAAAGCCTGAAGTGTTCAGAAATGCAGAATTCGGCCTTCCTGTCTGAAGCAATCGCGAAGAAAATTGTTCCATGTTGCAGCGAGACATCCACGCATAGCTTGAAGAAGGTTACACTGTCATTCTAGAGGGCTCATTTGAACAAATTATGGCATTTCATTAGGAAGTCACGGCTTTGTCACGTGACAATGGCTGTTCGGCATGGCTGCCACTGCAGTTCTGAAGAAAATCGTCGTGTGGATAGCGGTCTTGCAAGAAAAAGACTCGGAGAATGCTTGTTTCAGAAGCAAAGACAAGGATCTAACTTTTCTATGTGAGCGTTTGCTGTACGATGTTCTTGTGCACAGTTATAAGGTGCGTAACTTGCAACAAAGGGGGAGGAATTTAGTTTTCTTGATGTAACTTTGCAGCGGAGTAATTTACCAACTTCGCTCACATGGAAAAGTGTAACAGTGCTGAGTGTGGCTTCTTGTCATGTGACAGTCACTTGTCTTTGTATGTGTTGATTCTATGTCATGCAATCTATTAGTGTAATACTATGAATGTATTTTGTGTAGCGCAGGCCGTGAACACCGCTTTGTCTTTCTTTGTTACGTTGTCTTGTATCCTATATAAGTGCCTGTACACAGTTTGTGATTGCCTTAATGCTCAGTGCAGTTGCCCAGTGTACCCGCGACCGTTGCGTGCACGCTCCCTCACAGCGATCCTGGGCCGTCGATCATTGGCCCATGCACGATTACATAAGTTAGAATGCATGATTGTGTATCGCGCCATGTGCTTAGTTTCTTGCTGAGCTTCAGCATCGCTATCCACACCGACGATATGTGCTATTTACTGGGTTACTTGACGGCGATGTTCTTCTTATAGGAGACCGACTATACCCAAATTTTAAACATACATTTGTAGTGCAAGGATAGATGTTTATGATGATACCAAACACGAGTTCCTCGAATGCGATTTGGAGGAGAAATAAGGGGACATACGGAGACAAATTTTTTGCCCACGCAGAAGCCCCATTGTTTACATAGGACATAACCCACATGCGAAGATTGCAGTATATACTGCGTTTGCAGTGTATAACATATGCATGGACCTATTTTTCATGGACTGCACTTTAGTGCATGGACTGGCTATTTTTGCCTTGTGAATTTGTGCATTATATTTCACAGTTTCCATTTACCCTGTATATGTGAGCGGATTTGACAAAAGTGCCCACTTGTTGCTATGTGTAAAGTGTCACTAAGGATGAAAACATGCAACCAAGTGATGTTTTCAGTGAATTTGAATTTTGGTGTCTTTCATACCTGTGGTATTGTTCCAACACCCTGGCCAATTTTGAAACCCGTAGTCTGTTCCTGCATGCACTTTAAACCAGGAAAAATAGCTCTGCCGTCGCCATGTTTACAGATATAGGCTAATAGCGGAAGGGTTGCGAGCCATTTTTTCATAATTGAGCCAAGCGTATTTTATACTTTGAGCAAGCGTATTTCAGGAACAAGAGCAGCTATTAATTGAAGCGCAACAAAAAGCTCATCTACTGTGCTTTCACCCAGTACCACTAGCAGTCAGTCTGTTTTGTTCAAAACTGCACTAAAAGAGACTTCTGTATTTCCTTCCAATTATATACCACCATTCAAGGTGAGACCACCTTTTCCAAATCTATAGAAGGTGATAGTCTCGTTCCCAGCCCACCAATTCGCTCACAAAATGGCCACGTAAAAAGGTGGTCTGGTATCTTTGGGCCCATTTCTTGGTTCTCACCATCCCAAATAATTCTGGCCAATCAGATAACTGCTTGGTCATGTGTCTAATGAAAACCACACACAAACCCCGTACATGAAGCTGAATAGGGAGGAGTCTCAAGGTGTAAGCATTCTTTCTTGGATTGTGGATAGCCCATGATGGGGATCCAGTTCTGTGGCATATCCAGGATCCACAAAGGAATGTCTGAGAGTGAATCCATATATCTTCACGTACAAGGCTCATGCGTGGTTTTGGTAGACATGCGATCAAGCGGCAATCTGATTGGCCAAAGCTATTCGAGATTCGTCGAGGCGAGCCAATGAATCGGCCCAAAGATACCAGACCACCTTTTCTGTAGCTCTGTAGCTGGGAAGGTAGGCACCGTCAGCATTAGAAAGGTGTCCTTATTTCAGAGGTACTGTAGTTTTGTACACATATTTATGTAGCTGGGACGGTAGGCACTGCCCTCATTAGAGAGGTGTCCTTATTTCAGAAGTAGTTTTGTAGACATCTCTATGTAGCTGGGGCAGTAGGCACTGCCCTCATTAGGGAGGTGTCCTTTTTTCGGGACCTTTACATGTATATGGTATTCACTGTTATTGTAATTCATAATGACTGTGTGACCTTGGGACTTGTGATGCTGCATGCTGATGATTGGGGAGAGAGACTGACAGGGCAAGATTATACTTAGTGCACCAAACCTGATAGATCACTTGGCAGTAGGGCCAGAAGTTCTTGACCTCTAGTCATGCCTGGTGTATTTGCCGCCAGTGCACACAATTCTTGACTTTGGTGGCAATAGGTTTTTAATGATGCTCTTCTCTTTCAATATTCTCTTTCAACTCTATTGCCTATTGTCTCAGGCATTCTCGAGAAACATGAAGATGAGTTTTTTTCATGTGTGAATGCAAAGTGCAATGTACTGATGCTGAAACGGAAAAGGATAGTATCACCAGACGTTGTATCTGCTATACAAACTGCCACTGATAAAGAGGCCAAGGAAATATTGTATGACCACTTAATAAGCCATGCCTCTAAGGACACTCTGATAAAGTGGTGTGAATGGGCCATAGATGCAGATGGTCATCCAAACATGCAAGAATTTGGAAGAAAGCTGATGGACGAGCTGACGTGAATAGGTTGGTGTGTGTGGGTATGCGCGTGCGTGTGTGCATGTGAGTGCATGTGCATGCATGTGTGTGTATGTGTGTGTGTGTGTGTGCACGCGCGCGCGCGTGTGTGTGTGTATGTGTGCATGTGTGTGTGCAAGTGTATATATGTTCATTGCAACTGACATGTGTGTGTAAGTCCACATGTGTACTATTTGTGATGTGTATGTGTAAATGTATTATTATTGTAGCTTTCCACAAGTGTCCACATGCACATGATACATGAAGTGATGCAGTTTGTGTTGTTCCGTCTTCTCTCTCTCTCTGTACGTGTGTAGGTTGTCCCATCACTGAACTGTTTGTTAGTAACTGCATTTATTATGACACAGAACAAGTACAAAGACAAAATAGTTATACAGTTTGTGTGTCTAGGGTACACGGTACATTTCATATGAATTTGTTGATATTTTGTTAAACTGAGTTGTGGTGTTTTCAACCTCATTAACTTGCCCTGCATGTTTAGTATTTCTCATGATTTGAATTGGGCAGTTGAGTATGTAGTTTATAGGACCATGTATTTTTACTTTTTTGTATTCCGCATATGCATGCAAACCTTTATTGATGTATTATCAAGACTTATTTTTGATCTGTCAATATGGATCTGCCTATTCAATTGATAGTGTCTGTCCATATAATTGTGGCCAAATGTATTATGCATGGAGCTGTACGTGTTTAATTTTATCACGCTATCTATAGCTATATATATATATATATAGCAAGCTATTTTTATAATTACTAGCAGTACGTATGTGCTAGCACTAGCTATAGCCTTAATTGGCATCAAGCTTAATTTTTACGTATATTAATTGGCCTATGTATTTTTGCATGCATTATTATATTGGATAATACAATTATTTTATATAATTATTCTTCATGCACATTGATCGATTTATATCTCCATCAATCAAGCATGATCAATTGATCGATGGCCAGGACACATGTACATGCACATGCATTTTGTTCATGCACATTTTCTGCATGATAAATGTAGGTACATGCACAATTAATGCACGTATACGTACATGAGCATAACAGATCTAGATCTATAGATAATTATTCATGGTCATGATCATGGTTTGCATCCGTACGCGTGCAGATCATGAGCAGGTGTTGTACGTGTACATACACATTAGGGTCTAGAAGTAGTGTTATTAAACGCCCAGAGCGGAGAGCTGTTGTCATGTCTTGTGAGGCCGAAGCTTTGCGGTCGTGTTTCCCTCAGCTGGCGTCGCGGCTACAGGCTGACGACATCATCGACGACCTGTATCAGGCCAGCCTTCTGACACAGGCGCAGTTTGACGGCCTCGCTAGGGACATCTCGCAGAAGACGGACCTGAAGGGGGTCAACCGCCGTATCCTGATCGCAGTGAGCAATGGATCGGAGGGCTCCGTCGCCAAGTTTGCGGAGATCCTGAAGAAAAGTCAATCGGATTTGGCTGCTGTGCTTCTGAAAGGTAGGATTGAACCACTTCATGCAATGTATATGCGTAGTACAGTGTAACCTGTCTAAGACGGCCACTTGCGGGGCCAAATTATTATTGGCCTATATAGAGAGGTGGCTGCTGTACGGAGGTAGACTACAATGTTTTGGCCGTACGTATGTTAGTGCTATTTGGGGCTATAGCTAGGGAGGCTGGCTGTTTTAGAGAGGTGGCTACCTTATGCAGTGACCACCTTAAACAGGTTCCACTGTATAGAGATGTAGCGATCCCTTGAGGCACAGTGATGTACTGAGCAACAATTTCTGTTTTATTTCATTCCCACTGCAGCCCTCCTTGAAACTACTCGGTTGCCTAGAAGTCGTTCTGTCAGTACATCAGCTGACACACCCACCAAGGAGGGTGTGGCAGTGCAGGGTCACCATGGCAACATTGTCACAATGTCAATGGTAAGGAATGTGCAACTGTCCTAATTGAAATGCACCTGTGCTGAAGTGACCAATGGAATGTGTTGCTCCTCCTACCTGCCACGCCCCCACCAATGATGTTTTGTTTACACAATCCAAAGGATGACATGCCTTCACAGTAAATGCTACCTTTACAGGTCATGACCTTGTCTTTACGCCTTGACATTTAGTCTCCCTTGGGTCATAAAATTATTAACTGCTTGCACACAGTCAGACCTTTTGAGTCAGTTGCCCAGTATTTGGGAGTCAATTGTACAAGTTTATATGGATACATATGCATACTTACAGTATAATTAAAAATCTAGTGTTGATATTCTATAGATCGTGAGCTATATATGGATATACTACCTATGTTTGTATATGCAGTGAAACCTGTCTAAGACAGCCACCTTAAATTGGGCCTTTTCTAGCTGACCTTTATAGAGAGGTGGCTGCCTAACTCAGAGACCATCCTAGACAGGTTCCACTGTATTTTCTTGCTTTTGACTCTGGTACCTCTGGTGCCCAGTGAGAATAACTGACCCAAAATCACCTGTACACATGGGGATAGTCTCACGCGCCAGCCGCTATTATTGCACAATCACGCATTCAAACCTTGAGCAATTGCGCAATAATAGGGGCTGGTACGCGAGAATAGCATGAGAAATATGAGCTATCACCTGATGTTAAAGTGTATTTATATAGCTATAGGTTGGAGGTATGCCATAACATATACACACATTTCACACCTGCACATGGTCAGTCAGTAGGTAAGGACGAGAAGGTAGCTACATTGGAGAGACAACTGCAGAAGGCAATGTCACTCATACAGGAGCAGTCTGCACACGTGGAGGAGCTCACTCTACAGGTTGAGGAGCTCAAAGCTAAAATTGAGCCTGAAGTAAGTTACTTGAATTCTTGATTCTGAACAAGAGAGCAATTTTTTGTTCAATATGTTTGCATACATACTAGCTTAAGTGTTTTGAATTGAAAGGGTAATCACTGGATGTTTTGAATTACTGTATATTTACCAGCCATATAGTGTGTGTGTATTAGCTAAACACTCCTCACACAATATGGATCATTCCTGCTTAGAGAGCATATACTCGCAATACAATCTGCTTTGATCAGTTTCTGAACACAGTGGAACCCGTCTAAAATGGTCACTGTGTTAGGCAGCCACCTCTCTAAAACAGCTAGCCTCCCAGGCCCCAAATAGTGCTAAAACATTTCAATCTACCTCTGTAGAACAGCCACCTCTCTATAAAGGTCAGTTAGAATTGGCCCACAGGTGGCTGTCTTAGACCGGTTCTTATTGAGTTTGAATCCAGACAACCTAGCTTTCTCATGACATCATATCACCCTTGCCAAAAATGGCTGCAATTTGATGAAGTAATTATACTTACACACTCACTCATATCTGCATGTTCAACATGTGCTAGTGTCTCCATGTTGATACATTTTACAGCTGCCCTGTGTATTTTCATTTATAGATTACTACAGATGGTGTAATGGATGACTAGTCAATGTAATTATTTATCTGTAAACATTGGTTTGTAATATTGTGTACCTGTACTATAATCTTATGTCCTCCTGCTCTGTGAAGGTATTCCAAACTACTCCTCTGCTAAGGGAAGGCTTCGCTCTGCACTCAGAGGAGCTGCCAGATCTGCCCGTGCCAACTGCCTGTGCCACTGCTGTTCTCATCAAGCGGAAGGTGTACGTCTGCGGGGGACGCTGCCAAGATGCTGAGTTGTCACGAAATGTGCTCGTGTATCACATTGATGAGAGAGTATGGAACACCTTATCTGTTCCCGCGCCGCAATACAAGTGTCAGGCTGTTGCCATCAGCGACCAACTAGTTCTGATTGGTGGGTGGGCGGAGGGGAAAATCACCAATCTGGTCAGCACATGGAGCGGGCAGCGTTGGGAGCAGGTCATTCCTCCAATGCCAACCAAGAGGTCCCGACCCGGTGTGCTTGCACACGGCACCATTGTAGTAGTAGCAGGAGGACGGGCAGAGGACACCCACACCCTTCTGAACAGCATTGACGTTCTGGACACAGCGATGCTCCAGTGGTGGATGCCAGCCAATGTACAACTCCCACAGCCAATGTATACGATGACTTTGACAGCAAACAGCCTTTACTTGCATGTGGCAGCAGCTAGCGTCGATGATCCATCTTCTAGCTATACCAAAACACCTACGAAGAGCGTATGGCGACTGCCACTGAGTGCATTAGTGAAGGGTTCAACAGTTGAAGAACATGGCCGACATCAGTGGGAAGAGATTGAACCCACCCCAAACTTTGACTCGGCCGTTTTGCATGGTACAGGACACCTGGTGGCGATTGGTGGAGATGACAACTCCGATGAGGCAACTACAGACGTTGCCATGTGCATCCGTAACAAATGGTGCATTGTGGGACGACTACTGAAGCCACGTGCTCGCTGTGCTATTGTAAGTCTTAGCACCTCTTCCATTTTGGTGTGTGGTGGGTACAGCGATACAAGAAACAAGAGCTCTCTTATTAACTCAGTAGAACTGTTGAATGTCTGTAGATAACTATTTTCTTGAAAGAAAAAATGATTTTTGTAAAGTGGTTGATGTAAATAGTGGTTTGTAATTTGTGGTGTCACCAATATGGCTTGTTTCATGTTTATGAAGAATATTCAAATTCAATCTGTAGCTATTAGCTATCTGGCAAGATTGTCTATGTGCAAGATGGTGTATGATCTATGGGTCTGACAAGGGCGCTATACTGAGAGCTGCATGCACAGTGGTTAATTGACGCATGTTATTAACCTTTTGACTACCGCGGCCGTAAGCAACGTACTTTAGTGACCGGTATAATAACGTACAGCTATCTATTATGTATAAATTAGGTATGCGGAAGAAAAGTGAGGTGGATTTGCATTATACGACGTGCCCACTAGTCTCGTCCCCAGCCCACTTCCGGCCGCCATTTTGCAATGGCCCGAAAGGTGGTCTGGCACATTTGCTCGATATTTTGATACCGCCCTTGGGGCGCTTGCCAAAATTTTGGCAAGCGCCTTCATGTCTTGCGATACGCAATTTAGCAGCTTCATTCGCTCACCTACGTGAGTCATATTTAGGTATTCTATCAAATGAGATCAAACTGTACCCAATTTTACCGCTTTCACAATTTTGAAGGGTGGCCTGGTACAGTTTCTCAATGTCCGTTACCGCCCTTTGAGGCGATTCTAGCAAGCGCCCCAATCATTGTGCTTCTTGCATGCAGGAGACGCAACATACCGAAAGTTTTTAATTAATCAGAATATCGAGCAAATGTGCCAGACCACCTTTTGGGGGGACTGGGAACGAGACTACGTGCCCACGGTCTGTTAGACCGTCAATTAAACGCCCAAAGGCGTATACTTATTAACTGTCTCCAGTATCCGAGAGAATACTAATTTCCAAGAATGCGTTGCGGGGACCGATCAGGATCACCGGATCACCCCGCCCTGTTAGTGTAGATGATCCGAACCCTCCATTGCTTTGGCGCCAATAAGTCTATAACATGACTGCCTCAGCGCAAAGAATCGCTTTTAGCGAAGAGAGTAAGTATATGGTGATAACGGCGCATGCAGCTACGTGTGAAAGAGTAAGGTAAAGGTAGAGGGGTTCCGAACAAGATGGGGTTTCCGAACACTGCGCCGCACTCCGCCTGCATTCGAAGGAACAGCTTCTCGTTGTGTCAGTTTATACATTGACTCTTGTGCTAACTGCGTACAGAAACGGAAGCTGCTCTACTGCGTGCAGGCGAAACACGGCGCCCTGTTCGGAAACCCCGTCGTGTTCGGAAACCCCTTCCCCTACCTCAGTGAGCTTTGCTCAATGAAGGCATCGAGTTCAATGGGGTAGCTACAGTCTATTTTGATCTGTGGATCATACTGCCAGAAGTTGTACGGGTCTTGTGCCACAGTGAAGTTGATACTGTGTTTTGGTAAACTTCCCAACTTACGTAGCCCGCTGCCAGTAGTGACCCTATCACTGCTAGTAGCTGTAGCTATCCTCGCTTGAGCACCAGCACCAGCTGTAAGAGTAGTAGCTAGTGCTTTGGGGAAGAAGAAGCCTGAATACTTATACAATGTCTTTCTTCACTGAGCTTGTTTCTTCACATCAGCTGTAGACTAGTACATTACAGAAGGGCATAGCTATTTACTGCAGAGACTGATGCATGACATCTTGTTTGTTCTGCAGGGCCGCTGACTTTGACAGGGGACAAGGCATCAGTCATTTGGTGTAAGATACGAAGCAAGACTTTGTTTGCTAGCATTGAGTGGGGCTGTTTGTCTTCTGACCTTGTTGATAAACATAGTAGTTTGTTTACTCGTGATGAATTGGACAAGCTTTCTGATGGCAAACCATGCTGTAAAGAAGCTGTTAACAGTGCGATGAACCGAGCTCCACAAAATGTTCTTAATGCTTTCTACAAGTCTCTGCTTGATACCCAACACTGCGGCGGTGCCACTCAGCATGCTGTCATTGCAGAAGAGATCAAGAAAGAAAGTGAGTGGGAATGTGCTTTGTACTAAATTATATCTTCTGTCAGAAACTGTCATTGAAAATGCTTCTTCGCCTGTCAGTATGAGCTTGAGGTATTGAATAATTCAACACTGTAGGCACAACCAACAACCAACTGAATGTTACAGTTTACTGAGCCTAGCAGAGTACATGCTGCCTACTGGTTATACTCTAGATGTGTTTACTGTATTCTGATGAGAGTAACAATCATTGTTACACATGACCGTTGTAGGGACAAATTCACTTACAGTACCCCTTTTATATTAATCCCTCTAACACTGTATATCTTATTGTGCATATTTTAGATTCTCCTTCCCCTTCATTCCTGCTGTAGCCCGTTTTTACGTTCAGCGATCTGTCAGTGAACCAAAGCTAGCTGTGACTGAGGCCATTGCAATGCGACGTCCAGACCATGTCCTACCACATCCCTCATCATCATTGCCTGGTCAGACATTTCCGGGCTCATTTGATGAAGCACTCCTAATGGTATGAAGTATGCATGTCAGCACAACCCACTGCTGTCATTGTCATATGTGTTGATTGTCAGTGTTCTTGCTAAGTCTATTAGGTCGTGCACACACAGTCTATTAGGTTACACATGATCGTAAGAATGTAAAACACTTGTTGGTGATAGTCTTCAAAATTCGGCATAGACACATTATAGGAGCCAGCTGCTCTATCTGTAGCAACAGAGGCTGGCAGTCGCACTATCCTAGCTATCCTTGTTCTAGGGGTGCGTTCTGACTGACAGAATATTTATGCTGAACACTCACCCCATGCCAGTATACGTGGGGGGGGGGGTCATACGAACCCCTGATCTGGGGTCTGTGGTGCATAAAATTCAGAACCTAGTCACTTTGTGATAGTCCAAGGCATTATTGAGAGCCCAAAACGTTTCATGCTTCATTGCTCATTTCCAGCTGTTCCAATACAAATCTATTGCTATGTATATATTTTGCACCTCTTTCATTTTGTATTCGTGCCATTGGGTCGAAATTGACTTTCCTTGCAACAGTTTTTCCCAGAATGTGTTCCCCCTTTGCAAAGCCATAACGTACAGGCTTGCATGCACCCTCTCCTTATAAGGAGATACGTTTAGGCCATTATCACCACATCACCAGGGAGGCCACACTAACTCCTTTAATCTTTAGTTTTTAGTCTTACATTGCATGCACTTTCCATTTCACTTGACTTGTGTAGTGTCAGACTACATCCAGTTCCATGGAAGATTTAGTGACTGACTCAGATATTCAACAGAAGCTCACAAGATCTTGTTTAGAAGAGCTGTCTTCACGCATGGATAGGGAGTCGTCACTGCATGCAAAAAGGGTAGACGAACTGGAGCAGCAACTGAAGAAGATGACATCACACATGCAGGCGGAACTGTCAAGCCTTAAAGAAAGGATAGCAGATTTGGAGCAGCAATCGAAGAAGGCATCGTCTCAGTCAGAAGAGATGTCTTCATGCCTCCAGGTGAAGCCTTCACACATTAAAGCACTCTGCTACAATGTAGATGATGTGCATGTATCAATTAGTGTGTGGCCATTTTTCAATTTTATCAGGTACGTATGCTGTGTGAGTGATTGTAAACCAGAATGTATTCTTCATCATCTTTCTCCCTTGGTCTATCATACAACCACATTGAGATTTAGATAAAGTACTTGTTTCAATCTGGTCTGCTGAACAAGCACATGCAAAACAAAGGAAAGAATGGTCCCTATTGCAGTGCCAAATTCTTTGACATCCCCTTACTTGTACATGTACGAATGAATGCACAGTTTTTTGTGCGATTGGCTACCATATATCTTCTAATTATTCATCCTTCTAATTTCTCATCATCTTAAACAAATCGTGCTGTTGCTACGAAATTGGACAGCTTCTAATTCCATTTTCCCACATTACACTTCACATGTGCTGTGTAATGTAGTTCTGTTTTCACAGACTATACATGGATGCAGGAGCAACCTTGCCCTTGGCCGTAACACTTCCAGCCTAACAGTAAACATTACATGTTACTTAGTACGAACAAATTGACAACCTCTGTTAAGCGCACATTTCTTTACCAGTTTTTCACCCTAATTGTTAGGCGCATAGTGATTTCAGGTGTTCACCCCTTCTATTAGGCGCATAAAAGGACTCCCTGGTAACCTAGCCACTTGCCTGAAGTGTAATAATTACTATAAGCTAGTAAAAGTAACACTTGAATGGGAACTCACTACTGCGCTACACGGCGGCCATCTTAATGTGACATTTGCATCTATATTATAGTTCAGTTCATTTGCCTGTTTGTTTGTTTGCTTTTGGAAAAACTACGGAACAGAACGCCACCAAACTGGCAGGGATTATAAAGTGGGGCTCCAGAAGTGTCCTCCGCGGGTTGAAATCGCCCATCTTGCAGTTCTTGAAGAGATATCCTTCAGCTTCAGTTTTTTGTTTGCAGTTGATGGCCATTTTATTAATTAGCGTTCCTTAACTTCCGGTTACTGAGTAGTGTGATTCGCTGTCGTCCAACGATCGAATTTAAACTCGATCATCTTTATAGCAGCAACCCTCCCGTTGCTAACTGCGCAGATTCTTCGAATCAGCCTGGGCCCGACTCGCTGTTGTGCGACTTGCCGTAGCAGAAGCCCGCCGAAGGTGGGAGCCCTGCTAAGTATAATTATAATTTCTTGAATCGTTCGTTTGTTAACCCATTAGGACCAAATTTCAAACTTCACGCTCGTGTACTGTGAGCCCAACTTAAAAATGGCAAGTGGGTACAAGCCCTGTACTTTTGCTTTTCCGTGGCTTTCCTGACTTTCCTTGTGCAAAATGTTGACATTGCGTGTTGTATTCCATGGTGCTGTTTTATAGAAAGGCTATGGGGTGTTCGTGGCCCAGCTCTAGATTCTTCACAAGCGTGTGCTGCCAAAGAGGATGAGAACGGTGAGCGAATGCTTGTATTTTACTTGCTGGCACTTCTGTGACCCGGAAAAGAACCTAGGAGCCGCTCTAGCTGCTGGACTATTTGTTCAACAGCCAACTGCATTCGTTCTTGTCGCTACGTGGTACGTGGCAGCTTTCTGGTCACACACCAAAATGGTGCATAACTTCGCAAAACGTTCGGCGCTTGATTGCGCGGCGCGAGAACGACCAGAAGAGATGGCGAGAGTCTGAAATGATGGCCAAATGACTACTAGGCGTGCTGTGAAAAGTTCGTGCCATTCTTCCGTTCTTGGCAACCAAACAAAGGGAAAGTTCGTCTTGACGCAAATCTGCGTCATTGGGCCTTAAGCGCATACAAATATTTGACGCAAATTTGCGTCTTTGGGCCCTAATGGGTTAAGCGCATTTCCTTTATTAGACGCATATTTTCTTCCTGCCAGAGCTATAAGCGCATACGCTTAGCAACCGATCAGTACAGTAGTGACCACTTACTACCAGGAAATCAGTGGCTAACTAACAAGGAATTGTCCATATTTGCTCCTATACCCACTGCATTTCAGCAAAGGTGTCAGTTGACGTTGACGTCGCTGGTGTCCATTTAATACAGTATGAATAAAATATTTGTGGAGTAAATTATTTGCAGATGGCTTCTGGAACCATGAAAAATGCAAATGTTTAGTTCCACAAAAGTTTAATGCCCATATGGTATCCTGTAGCATGGGTTTATCAGTCTGACAAGTTGTGCATAAACCACTATGTGTGTAAATTATTATTTAACAGTCCTATCTATCTGCCCTGTGAAGGTATTCCAGACTACTCCGCTACTACGTAAAGGACACACTCTGCGCTCAGAGAAACTGCCAGATCTTCCTTTAGACACGGCCTGTGTTACAGCTGTCTACATTGAAGGAAAGGTGTACGTCTGTGGAGGTCGCTGCCGTGATGCCGAATCAGGTTGTCTAGTGCATGTGTACAATTTTGATGAGAAGAAATGGAGCACCCTCCCTACTCCTGCTCCGCAGTACAGGTGTGAAGCCATTGCATTCAATAACCAGCTAGTCCTCATGGGAGGACGAGAGGCTTCATCATTCAAAATTACTAATATCATCAATACATGGACTGGAGACTGTTGGCAGAATGAGCTACCGGCAATGCCTGTCAATAGATTGCGGCCTGGCATTATTTTATATCGCAAGTATATTATAGCGGCTGGAGGGATGTCTGAGCACAACCGGGCCCTTCTGAGCAGCATCGACATTCTGGACACAGAAACACGACAGTGGTGGACGCCAGCCAACTTTCAGCTACCAAAGCCGATGTATGCGCTGAGTGTAACCACTTCCAGCAGCTACCTGTATGTGGCAGCAGCCATTGTTGACTATGACATAACTAACAATCTAAAAACGCCTTCGAACGAGGCATGGCAGCTGCCAGTGGATGTGCTCGAAGACGTGCTCACAACAAAAGGCAATAATGAGAGGCATCATTGGACTGTCATTGCTCCAACTCCATACAATCACTCGACTCTTCTGAAAGGCAACACTCATCCACTGGCCGTCGGTGGTGCTATGAAAGGAAACCAATCAGGCAGCAATGCAACTTGCCATATTTGTGCATATGATCATGTTCGTAACCAATGGTCGTCAGTGGGACAGCTACAAGAACCGCGTGCACGCTGTGCTGTAGTTTGTGTCAATGAGTCCAGCTTTTTGGTATGTGGCGGGTACAGCGACACAGCGAAGGACCCACAACCTCGTATCAGCTCTGTAGAATTGTTGACTGTCCACAGATAGTATATATACATACTGTAGAACTCAGTCTAACTTTATAACTTGATGTATTATTATCAGTGTTGTTGTACTATTGCACTGTTGCAAAATCAACAATAAGTATTTGAGTGAAGTATATACTTACAAACATGGCTCTATGTGGTTCCATCAATCAATCTGGATCAATCCCTGCATGATCCAGAATTTGCTATAGAGGTGTTAACCATGCTTGGAACAATAAGACTCCTTCCTATGTATTAATGTGGACTCCAATAATGAGTGTGATGATTAAAGATCTGTGCATGTGATTTCAAAATGGCTGTCTCGTGAGCAATTAAGAATGTAATTCAATTCACGGTTCACCTCTTAACTTTGACATCACTTTATTCGGTATACCCAAATAGCTTAAGTCCCCTGCTGATGGCGCCAAGTGAAGTTAAAGTTCACAGCAGGTGCATGAGCTGTGAGTTGCATGAACAATGGTCTCCATGTACGTAGTTACCAGAGTGAGGTGTCTATGACGGAGCATATAAGTGTATTATAATATTAAAATTACAAACTATATTTTAGAGGTCCTATGGGTATGTATCATATATATAATGAGTGCTGGGAGCAAGGTACAAAGCCCCATTCAATAGCATAATGCCTATATACATATAGCAGGCTCCATCCAAGACTGTTTGCACGAGATATTGCATGGTCAGCGCTATGATACTCCATTATAATTACATTCACTTGTAACTTGCATTGACTAGCTAGTTCACTATTCTCATGCACAGTTTATTTAATCATACATATTATTGGGGCGAGCCTGAGCGAGCCCCACTCTGGCATGGAGTGTAGGCGGAAGTCTCTGTTTTATTATTATTTATATTATCATTATCATTATGTATAGATGGTACGTCCGTTTTGGCCCCCGGGGCCGATTTCGTCTAGGGCATAGCCCCAAGCCGAGTCTCTTCGCCGGTGTAGAAGAACACGGCTGCATGCCGTTCGCTTGCCAGCCGCGCACACTCCGAAACAAAGACGCCTTACCAACCGTGCAGACTGCGGATGCCTTGGCAATCGCACACACCCCGTTGAAACGTCGCTCGCACTCACGACGCTATGTCAAGGACGCTCTCCCCTACCTTTGTTGTTGTAGCTATGGGAAAGCAGCGGGTCCACACGTCGGCTAGGATGCCGATTTTTGATGCACGGCTTTTGCGTGAACTTCATGCTCAGGCGGCTACAGTCAACGTTTCACTGGAAGGACAGCGCGCTCCAGCCATTGTTCTAGCCAGGGACCAGACGTCTTCAGCGATCAAAGTTGGCTGCAGCGAGTTCCCTTCGAGCAGGCTGCTCATCTAGTGCATACATGCTGATGCAATGACGTTTTCAGTATTTAAGTGGTCCGTCTGCCCCACCTCATGATATCACCTTGCATGTTGCCATGGTGTACCCATTAACGTACTAGAGGAAAACTGGTATATATCAATGCAGTAACTTGCTGTCTTATGCTCTGCATTTGGTACTCATGTGGAGGTGTTTCCGTCCTCAGTAGGCCTATCCACATTTCCTATAACCTGTTTCACTCACCTACACCCATCATACATGTGTGCTCCATTCCTGTCATCGCCCACTCTCTAGGCCACAATCACTGCAAGAGTACGTGACGCTCGCTCAGGCTCGCCCCATAATGCTTGCATTCGCCTAGTAGCTATAATTATAGCCTTTCGCTCGGTCGCACCTTATAATATGGCAATATAGCTGGTGCTGTTACGTATAATCGTAAGTTATGCAATATTAATTTTATATAAATATTATATAACATATATAATAGAAATGACATCCTGGCCTTATATACAGCTTCCGGCCGCTATTTAAGGGTGCCTCGACGCAAAAAGGCGATCGATTGACTGTGAGGTTCGTCAATGATTGCAGACTGATCCGGGCGCGCATGGATTGTGAAGAGAAAGCGCTTCAGTCGTTTCTTCCCCAACTGGTGGTAAGACTGAAGGCCGACGACGTAATTGACAAGCTACGTAAGGCCGACCTTCTGACACAAAGAGAATATGAAAGACACTGTGAAGAGGTGTCTCACAATTCAGATCAGCGAAGCATCAACCGAAAAATTCTCATTGCATTGAGAAGGGGTCCAAAGGGTTCCATTGCTAAGTTCGAGCAGATCTTGAGAGAGAGTCAACCGGATTTGGCTGGCGAACTCGCTGGTGAACTTCGAAGAGGTGAGGATCACAAGTATAGCTCCTTACATAGCTTTATTTTCGTCGAGTAGTCCATTACAACAAAGTATAGGGTAGTGACCGTGGACTGGAGCGCTATAGACGTTTCCAATAATTCTTTCTTCCTGCTACATGCAGCCATGTTTTGTGCAGATCGCTCAGTCAGTGCACCCGAACTGTCTTTGAATGAGGGCATGACCATGCAACGTCAGTGTGAGGATGACACAGCCCAACCTCTCACCTCCTCTTTCATGCCCAGCCAACCTTCTCCACTGGATGCAGTTGCACTCACAATGGTATGAACTGTACACGCATTACGTGTATCATATCCAACTGTACTGCACAATACAACCATGTAGTTTAGCATACACATATCGATTTTATATGGGGGAAGATAGCATGACAAAATACTGTACATGCATCAAATTGCACCAATTGCAGTCCACAGTGCAACCCAATCAGATTAAGGATATGCCATGATGTCACATAGCACTCCGTGCCAACATCTACTATCGAGGTTGCAGATTGTCCATGCATGCATTGAGCATGCGAAATATGTTTGTATGGGATGTATACATGCAAGCTCATTGGTTGATATGAAGTGCTGTGTGATGTCATTGCAAATGTGAAATATGATTAGGTGCACTGTGGGCTGCCCGCAACTGGTGCAACATGATGTATGGCAGTCCTATATTTCCCTGTATATAGTTGACCTGGGTATTTGAGGCTGGTTCTGCATGGAGCTTGTTGGCAGCAATGCTCTTTCTTCCTTTTGTGCTTCTTGTGACTGTTTGTGAGGATATGTGATAAGGATGAACAATAAGACCTGTGCAGTGCAGATACACACACCTGACCCATACGCACTTCCATTGATTGTTATCTGTACTGAGTGCCCTCTGTCAGTGACACTGAGTGCCCTCTGTCAGTGACACCTCTAGGTACCTTGGTACGTTAATATGATTGTCCTTGTTGCAGGGAAACCTTAATGTAGCTGAGAATGATACATACACCTTGCCCTCATTAGTAAGGAGAATGTACTGTAAATATGCTGTACTTGTACACAAGCGACCACTAACCCCTCCCAATTAAGGTGTTTACATAACTAATTCCATCCATAGACTAAATTTAATAGCAACCTGTTTTGCTTGTATTTGCCTCAAATATTGCTTGTACACAACTGGGTCTAAATTTACATAATTTTATATAACCATGATAGTCCTATATAACTATATTTTATTGGAAAATTAGTGTCAATTTAAAGAAGCTAGTCAAACTGTGGGTCATTTGCTGCAATTTTAGTACTAAAGTATAAACAGTTTAACAGTTAAACTTCGTAAAAGAATAGCTGCTGATAAACCTTAATGATTGGCAGCTGCTGCAACATAGGGTGCTTATTGTGTGAACTGTTATGTAGAGCAAATACCACATTCAGAGAAGCCATCCCAGCATAGTCTGAATTGCTGTTTCAAGGGAAGTATCAGCATGCATTGTGCAGCATGTGTCAATCAAAGCTTATTGACAGTGATTTGTACATCTGATTCATCAAAAGGTGTGCATCTCATACTAATTCTGTGTAGTACATGAGCAGGGTCACTAATCTGCTACATACATAATTATGCATGGATTTTCAACACATGCACCTGATACATTCCCCTGAACTGTCATTTAGGGTCAGCCCAATCCCTTGGAAGGAAGGGTAGCTGAGCTAGAGAAGCAGCTGAAGGAGGCCACATTACGCATTGAGGAGCTGTCTTCGCAGCTGAAGGAGGCCACATCATGTGCAGAAGAGCTGTCTTCACACGTGCATGTGCTAAGACTGCAGTCTTTGCACGGTGAAGGACTCTCCTCCAAAGTAGAGCCTGAGGTAAGTGCACACAATACAATGCTAGCATGCCCTTTAATCGAATTGCTTCACGAGGCCCATCGATCAGGAAGGGTAATCTTCATTCAAGTAGAAGACTAACCATTCATTACAAATTTGCAAGTTGTGTTATTGTTCTTTCCTTCTGCTCTGTGATCATGAAGGTATTCCAAACTACTCCTCTGCTACGTGACGGCTCCCACCTTAACTCGGAGAAGATACCAGATCTTCCTTCAGACACAGCCTGTGCCTCGGCTGTAGTCATCAATGGGAAGCTGTACGTTATCGGAGGTCGCTGCCGCGATGTTGAGACAGGTCGTCAGGTGCAGGTGTACAGTTTGGACGAGAAGAAATGGAGCACTCTTCCTGTTCCCGCCCCGCAGTACCGGTGTGAAGCTTTTGCATGCAACAACCAGCTCGCGCTTCTTGGTGGATATGAAGCATACCGCAAAATAACCAATATTGTTAGTACATGGGACGAGCGGTTGCAATGCTGGAAACAAGATTTGCCACTGATGCTCACCAAGCGGCTCCGTCCCGGTGTGCTGGTGCATAACAAATATGTGATAGTGGCTGGGGGAATGTCAGAGCACAGTGAGTTAGACCGGCACTCCCGTGTCCTTCTGGACAGCATAGACATTCTGGATACCATTACGCTACATTGGTGGACGCCAGCCAACTTTCATCTCCCACTGCCAATGTGTGCAATGGCCCTAACAACCTGTGGCCACTGCCTGTATGTGGCAGGCCCAATAATTGGCTACGACATGACAAGCAATGAGAAAATGGCTGCTGACAGTGCGTGGAAGTTGCCAGTCATTGTACTAGAAGAAGTGCTCACAAGGAAAGATAATAGGTCGCAACATCAGTGGATGGACATTGCTCCAACTCCGTACCATCACACAACATTGTTGAAAGGCAGCTCCCATCCTTTGGTCATTGGCGGTGCCAGTGCTGAGGCAGGAGACCAATCTCACTGCAATACAACGTGCATCGTTTCAGTATATGACCCGATTCATGACAAATGGTCCACGGTAGGCCAGTTACTGGAGCCGCGCGCACGCTGTACTGCTGTTTGCATCAGCAGTTCGGAGATATTGGTGTTTGGTGGGTACCGTAACACTTTCAGTACCCCACAGCCTCGTATCAGCTCTGCCGAATGGTTAACTGTCCACCCCACCATGTAGTTATGTGTTCTGTTGTCTTCTTGCAATTGATCAAATGTAATGCCAACATTTGATCAATCCCTGGCTCCCTTAAATTTTGTATTACATTTTGTATTTGATCTTACATAATGTATTATAATTGTGCGCTGTATATACAAAGTGCAACCCATATATATTATATATAGAACATTAGCCATAGTTTAAATACTTGCAAGAAAATAACTAATCATATTAATTAAATAATTTACTCTTTATGATTAAACATGAAAATGCATTTTGATTCAAAATTACAAGCTAATAAAGAGTTGACCATGCAATATATAATAATTTATGCCACTAATATTTCACATGAAAGCTTATAATCCTATTATTACTGCTACAACGCATTTCCCATAATTATATTATATGACACAAGTAACAATAATATAATAGCTAGCTACAGCTATGACATTGTATATTATATTCTGTATACATCACCGTATCTTACTATACGGTATACCCATGTACATAAGACTGATGCAACCTTTGTCCCACACTGTCTCAAGAAAACATATAATTATGCTTATTTACTTCAATAAAATGTTTACTCAGATGTGTAGCCATCTAAAATAAACAACAATATATCATACAGCACTGCACATGTGTACACAACAAATAAAGTCCTCTACAACAGAAAAATAACAAAATGCTATTATAATACATCAGCATACGTACAGTTTAAAGTTAGTTCTTGCTCTACAGAATGTTCAGGATACTTTAAGGAAGATGACCGCTCAGCATCATCACATTCTACCCAGGGTACCGCCCTTTCCTATCACGAAAAATGTGGTAAGGTCTCCTTTTCCCTTGACAAAGACTTTGCCTCTCTCCTCCACCTGGTAACTACATGATTCCAAGGCACGTGCTGTCTCCTCAGTCACCTGGCCGAAGGGGGGGAGGGGGAGGGGTAGTCTGGGTGAAATAATTACTTGGCATACACACATGCACACAAAAAGAGGCATATTACATGCTACACAAACACAGGCACACACACACATACATACACACGGACACACACACACACATACACACACACACACACACACACACACACACACACACGCACACGCACACGCACACGCACACACACGCACGCACGCACACACACACACGCACACACCTGAATCCTTCCAGGTTGCCCAGTGGAGTACATTCTGCTGGAGACATTGACTGTGTCTCCCCAAATGTCATACAGAGGCTTTGAAGCTCCAATCACTCCAGCCACCACTGGGCCAAAGTTGATCCCTAGAGAGAAGAAAGAACAACTTAAAGTCACAGCATGGTAGTGTATTCAAAGACCAATGTGTATGGGAAGCAAGAAGTGATACAGTGAAACCTGTCTAAGACAGCCACCTGTGGGCCAGTTCTAACTGACCTTCATAGAGAGGTGGCTGCTCTACAGAGATAGATTGGAATGTTAAAGTGCCATTTTGGGCTATGTTCTTGCTAGGCTATTTTTGGAGGGTATAGAATCCTTCTTCCTCCCTTGCGAACCCTCCTTGATGCTGTAAACATGGCAGTGTAACCTCCTTGAAAGGCATAGAGCCACTAGTCATGTGGTGTGGGCAGCAGCATTTGCATACATCACACACTGTGTCATGAGGCTCTCCCTTTAACTAATAATTCAGCTACTGCATTGTGCACAGGAAGATGACACCCTCTCCCACACCCAACCATCCACTAGCCACTCCTCACAGGACTAACGGTCCAGTGCACCCTTCTTATAACATTTTCTAGGGAGAGCACTGATTTGGGGCTGGGGACGATTATGGTGCGAATGGACAATTGGAAAAGTAATTTGCATTTTTATTATTGCGAATGGTCGCCAGGTTTTCGATATTGCTTTCGTTTTGACATTCCGTCTTACAGCACTAGGTATTTCGAGTTTGGGGGCGGCAGCCCCACAAGTTTTCAACCGAAATACTTGTTCATATTAGTAACTTGTGCAATGTACTAAAGTACTGGATGTGTTAAGCAGGTATTTAGCAAATGCTGGATGCTTCGGGAAATTCGTGAAAATTAAAGCCTAAATGGTATTTCAGCTTTGCTTCATCATATACTTGGGCAGCCATTTTGTTAGTAACCAAGGACCATAGCAACAACTTGTCAATACTGTACAACTTACCAATCTTCAGTTGGAATTCTGTGAAGGCGTGATCATTAATGCGATTCAACTTCTTCATCATCTCAAAAGCAAAGTCAGTCATCACGCCAACGTGGTTCACCCGCCTTCCACCCGCCGGCTGCAGTGGGGAAGTGAGAACACAAACTGGCATATGTGTTGTGCCTGATTGCTGGTAAATAATGCATTTCGCACAAACACACACTGTTGAACAGCACAGCACTGTACTTTGTAGCACTGGTGGTGGTCATATACACATGTAGTGAAAATAGAGTGGCAAGAAGGACTGGTTGATTCACCAGATTCCAAAGTGAATCCCTTATCAAGGATACCCTGACATCACAACACTTCTCTAATGAGGGCAGTGCCTACTGTCCCAGCTACGTAGAGATGTGTACAAAACTACCTCTGAAATAAGGACACCTCTCTAATGAGGACACTTGGACCTGCCCCAAATGTATCCTGTATTTTGACATCATATTACACTGGACTATAAGTGGTGCACTAGCAGACAAGTTATTCGTACAACACAAAAACGGTCCCAGTACAGTACTGGTCTTGTGTGACTCACATTCTCCCCTCCCAGGCCAGCTGCAGCCATGTAAGTGTGGCCAATGGCCTTGATCTTCTCAATACAGGCATATCTCGGCCTCTCCAAGATCTAAGGGAGTGGGAGGTATACCAAGCTTGTGTCAAGTGCGTGTGTGTGCGTGTGCGTGTGTGTGTGTGTGTGTGTGTGTGTGTGTGTGTGTGTGTGTGTGTGTGCACTCTGTTGTACCTCATCAAAGTCCCACATGATCTCATTCAGCAATCGGAGGCACTCCTTCCCGCTGTCATTGATACCAGTTTGGTCATAGTAATCGTCCCAGCCGGATATGGACGCAAACATCACACACACGTTATCATGAGATTCAGAGTACAATTCCTGGAGAATGGGAATGGAACCAATGCACATACGTACACACATGCCAGCGTCGTGTGCGTGAGTAGCCGACCATGGACCAGCTCTAACAGTGCAGTTTTGAGCTACATACTTCACACCAAGCATACCTGAGTTGCCTCACCCGTCACAACTGAACTGACCCCTACACCGCCCACTCTGCCTTGCCCCACCCACTAACAACCAATTGGTCTTGCTCCAACCACTCACTACCAACTGGTCTTGCTCCAACCACTCACTACCAATTGGTCTTGCCCCACCCACACTGCCCCATCCCGCCCCGCCCCGCCCCGCCCACTCACCGCCCCTTGCTGCCCGTTCTCAATGTAGTGTTGTGCAACATGGTCAGGCAGAATGTTCCTCAACAGCAGCACACTAATCTCCTCCGTGCTCCTCCTCTTGTCTTTCTCCTCCCTGCTCTTCACTCTGTACAGGAACGCTAAGCGATTGGCAGTCTCATTCTGCACAAGAGAGATGAAAGTGTAGCATTTGAGAGTTGAAGAGGGAGGACACAAGACAAGACAATGGAGGGAGAAGGGGAGGATGGAGCTAGGAGGGAAGTCTGGGAGAATACTGATGGAAGTTATTGCAAGGGAGGCAGAAATGGGAGGCAGAGGTTTGTAGATTATTGCTGTCAGGGAAGAAGTGGGAGAAGGTGCGATCAGTGTAAGAGAGGTAGACAGGACAGTGGGAGATTGAAGTAAGCAAGACAAAGAAATCCAGATGGGAGGGAGGGGAGGAGACTGCGGTTGTATGGGGTACAGGAATGCAAAACCCGCACAATTCCAAACTGCTAGTCAAAGGTGGTTGCAGAACCACTTGACATGTATGCAAAGGAATTCGTACACTGATGACAGCAACAAATGAGATGTTTATAGACTTACGTAGCGAGCAAGGACCAACACTGCAAGAGTAATGCGCCCCAGATACTGTATGTGCTCAATTTTCAGAGGGAGGAACAATGTTATACTGCAGAGAGGAGTGCAGAGGATGAGATCACATGACAGTCATGTGATCAAGCACAAGCACATTGTACCTTCCACATCAGCACAGCAACAGTACATCAGATGACAGTCAAACAACAGATCACATGACAGTCATGTGATCAAGCACAAGCACATTGTACCTTCCACATCAACACAGCAACAGTACATCAGATGACAGTCAGACAAACAACAGATCACATGACAGTCATGTGATCAAGCACAAGCACATTGTACCTTCCACATCAGCACAGCAACAGTACATCAGATGACAGTCAGACAAACAACAGATCACATGACAGTCATGTGATCAAGCACAAGCACATTGTACCTTCCACATCAGCACAGCATGATGGGATATTTCAGCCGCGTAGACCTTCACCGGCTGATAAACATCTGTTGTCAGCTGATTATCAATAATCAGTTGGCTAAGGCCTACGTGGCCGAAACCTTGCATCATTGAACTTCAATCAGCTCAAAAGCTATACCATTGATCTGCTAGTGTACGTGAAAGTGAGCCTCTACACAATTGTGTGTGTACACGTATATTTGCACAGTCATGCCATACACACTCACGGAATACAGTAACCATTGATAAGCTTGTCCTTGTAGTCCAGAGAACATGGATGTGCCACCAGGAAGATGAGACAGTAGACCACAAATGCCAGTCCAGTGATGACTATCTTTGCCAGCCAGTTGATGCGGACAAACACAACCGAAGTCAACATGGCCAGTGCACAAGTCAGGAGGAAGTACTGCAAGGAGTATGAGGGGGGGGGGGGGGGGGGGAGGGTGAGTGAAGGTGATTGTTCCCAATGTCTTACAGTGTACCAGCTAACACAGGAGAAGGGTCTAAACGAAGTCCATACCATTCACCATAAACCGTACACTGGGGTTAGCAGAGCTCTTTAGGGCTAGGTGACACATCTTACCTCTGGGAGTTGACAGCTGTCATCTGGGTTGGGTGAATGGAGGGCACGACTCCAGGCAGCCTCCTCGCAGTCTCTAGAACCCTATGGAAAAGTACAGCGGGTAATGTGAACAATGAGCGGATGCAAGCACCACAGCCACAGGGGAAATAAGCAATATCGGCCTCTACTGCACAGTTTTCACATAAAACCTGAATTTTTGTGCCTCCTAAGGGAGGCAAAAATATCCAATCCTCTCAGATCAATAGCACGCAACATTTGGAGAGCCTTCTATCTAAAAATGTGCAAAATGTGTGCTTAAATGACTACCAGAGTGAAGGTGGTCAGCTGAGGAATTGGCTCTACTATTATATGTATATCTGGGAACTTTAATGATACTGTATCTGGATACAGTGTTATTGTCACCGAGTTAGGCAGCCACTTCTCTAAAACAGCCAGCCTCCCTGGTCCTAAAATAGCACTAAAGCATTGCAATCTACCTCTGTAGAACAGCCACCTCTCTATAAAGGTCAGTTAGAACTAGACCACGGTGGCTGTCTTGGACAGGCTTCACTGTAGTAGCATGCCAAATGAGTATTTGATGGACAATGTTATTTTTTCAGCTCTAGTGATGCAAGACTTACATTGCACTGTATACAGGAATCTGAGCACTGACCCTGTGAAAGGTAAGAAACAGAAGACACAAAAGGAGAATGCCATGAAAGAACTGAGAACAAACAGACAAACAAACAACAAAAGGTAAACAGCAACATAAACAATTACTACATACATATATCTACTAATATCTACTAATATCTACATATTCATTGTTACTGTCATACCAGATTGAGAGGGGCAAGCACATAGACACAGATGAGGGAGAAGAAAAACACCAACATCTTCGCAATTGGGTTCCTGATGAGCCACAGAGAAATGCGCACAAGGATAAACGGTTGACCATCAACGTCCCTCTTGTATCTCTGTAGTGGAAGTGAGCGCAGTAGAGCAAATTTACAGGTATCCAAAAATCCGAAGTATACTGGAGTATACAACGTTTCACAGGGGTATCCTAAATTATCCTGGAGTGTGCAATGTTTTACTAGGGTTTCCTAAAATATCCAAACATTTACTGGAGTATGCAATGTTTTACAAGCAATCCTCACCCTTAGCAAGTGGAAGGTGTACAGTGGCACTACCACAGCAAAGAACAGGAGACCACAAAGACCCACTCCAAGAAGTTGCCAAGTCCTACAAATGGAAATGAGAATGGGAAAGCGACATGAAATGAGGAGGCATGGGCTACAATGGTGTTATGTATTTGAGACACAAAGACAAGTATTGGTTACACTACTGTGGGAAGCAATATAAAATACTAGCAGGAGCGCCCATTTTCAGTGGGCTTATGTACCAGCTACAGTTGAGTCATATGATGGCCAGAGTTTGGAAGGCAGCTGCCATGACGACAGGGAGTCTAAATTCATACATTGAATGATCAAATCAGCCAATAACATACGTACGTACAATCTGTCCTCCCTGCATCAAACATTTATAGGCACCTTGTTACTGGCCTCACTTGCAAAGAAATATGGAAAGCTACATCACTTAATTAATGCTATATTTATTCAATTCTATTCTCTTTGATCTCATCACTTAACTGCCTTAGATTACTATTCACCATGTAGCTAGCATCACATCAGCACTCACTTCGGCAGTGTGATCAGTTGAATGAGAATGATGGCCAGGAACAACATCAGAGTATTGTAGAGATAAAACTTGAAGTATTTGTCATCAACAGTTGTGTACTGGAGAGAAGAGGGGATGGGGGGAAGGAGAGGACGGGTAATATACGGAGGGAGGCAGGAGGGAGAATGAGGGAGACTGGGGTAGGGTTGGAAGGGAAGCACTGAGAACTGAGACACTTCACATTGCTACGATAATGTTTGGGTACACATGTACAGTGTACACGTGTATGTAGTGATGGTGTGTGTGAGTGACTAGTGACATGCGACCGTGTATGGTGACGTGAAGGGTGACAGAATGATGTGAGAGGTGACAGGGTGACGTGAAAAGTGACAGGATGATATGAGGGGTAACTGGGTGACACGAAGAGTGACAGGATGATGTGAAGGGTGACAGGGTGACTGAAGGGTGACAGGATGATGTGAGGGACGACAAGGTGACATGAAGGGTGACAGGATGATGTGAGGGGGGACAGGGCAACATGAAGGTGACAGGATGATGTGAGGGGTGACAGGGTGACGTGAAGAGTGACAGAATGATGAGGGGTGACAGGGCAATGTTAGGTGGTGATAGAGCGACAAACAGGTTGTGCCAGTAAGAAGCGTAGGGGGTAACAGAATGACTTGGATGTAGTCACTTGATGACCTGGAGGTGGTGACTGGATGACATGGGACGGTGACAGGGTGACAAGGTGATATGGGGTAAGGATAAAGTGCCATAGCAACAGGTGACGTGGGTAACGTAGGAGTAGTGTGTAGCGTACGGTAGAGAAGCCACATACACTATACCTCCTTGTTAAGATTCCACTTCTTGTAGAACAATGAGATCCGATCCAAGGCCTTCAGAGAAGCAATCTCCCTTATCCTGGGGAATGGGCCAGATTGCAACAGGTCACTACATATCTTGTGATTCTGGCACATACAGTACACATACACGCACATTAATACAGTTCATATGCACACCAATGAGCATGTACAGTACATGTACACACACATACACATGCTCCATCGACACATCACAAAGTTCAAACACCAAAACATCACATGGACGCCATTCAGAGTACCACCCTTTACACTCCAACCCCCCCCCCCCCTCCCCCCGGGACATCCCATCCCCCTCACTGCTTATCCCGAGCCGGATCACTGCCTACTTCCGGCTTCTTCCCTCGGTGAAGAATGATGTTCCTCATGTGCTTCAAAGTCTCTTGCTCCAGAGAGTGCTGCCCAGCGGCCATGCTCTTGCGTCTTACAATGGTCCTACAGGACAACGCACCACACACACGAGTATACAGTACAGACATTTACGTACCTCAAGGATGCAAATTTTAGAGGCAACTAAAATTTAGCATTTTGAACAGTCCAGGATTTGGTGGGTACTAACTTAGTGATTATGAAGTTTTTTAATACAATTTTTCTGCCCTTACAAAAAATTGTAGCAGGTACAAGATTTTTAGCAATTTTCCACTACTCACCAAATTCACTAAAATTATGTAGTACCCAATAAAATTAGTAGCCTAAGGTATTACATATCAAATGCATACAAATGTTAACATAAGCTAAAATGAATCTAGACCTATACTGGGACAAAATGTATGAAAGCATCAAGTTAATGGATACAACAGTAAAAAAAACAAGTGCTGAGATAAAATACATAAGGAAGTGAATCAAAGCACACGTAGCATATGTCAAACAAGCAACACATTTAGGAATTACTACGAACCTTTGTGGTGTAAGCGGGTACACTGTGACAGGGGACTCTTCTTCTTCATCTGTGTCAACATCCTATTAATCACAACCAGGATACTAACATGTACGTACATACATAAAACGTATATACATGTAAGTGAATGAAGAGACACTACATGACCAGACCATACATACATATGTAGTTAGAATATGATAATACATGTATGTACATGCTTAATGAGTTCTTATACAGGTTCCTTCCTCTCTCTCACACCTCACGGATCTCCTTCCATCTTCTCTTCCCCTCCTATTTGTTTCCCCTTAATTGCTTACTCGAGACGCCTTCTTTGAGCACAATCTTCTTTGCCACTCCTCCCTCACTTCCTGTCTATCCTCCCTCACTTCCTGCCCATACCCTCCCTCACTTCCTGCCCCACCCTCTACTTCTTGCCTACAACTCACTTCCAGCCCCACCCCTAACTTCCTGTCCACTGGTCACTCCCAGCCCTCCCCCTTCCTTCCCTTTAACTCCAATCCTTGCCAACACGCCCTTACCGTTGTCATCCCATCAGAGAGTGTATCCTCATCACGGCCAAATGGCAGCTGGGCACCCCACTTCTCCACATAGCGAGCCATTGGGTTGATCTGGTCCTTGGGCACATCAAGATCAACAGCGATGCTCTCCTTCTGCAGTCAAGCAGGAAGAATACAGTGAAATCTGTCAAAGGCCGCCAGCCACCTGTGGGCCAGTTAAATTGGCTATTATAGAGAGGTGGCTGCATTACAGAGGTAGACTGCAATGTTTCAGTGCTATTTGGGACCAGGGAGGCTGGCTGTCTTAAAAGAGGTTGCTGCCTTACACAGTGACTATCCTAGACAGGTTCCACTGTATAGTCATACTGTAGGCCTCATTACTACATCATAGAGCTTGAAGAAGCTTGTCTGGCTAGGTTGCCTCACTGGTAGTTCTCTTGGAAGTCACTAGCCAAAGATTTGATTTCTTTACCCCAACGTTTCACTGAAGAAGGCAGCAGTCAGCTGCCAAAACGTTTGGTAAAGAAATCAAATTTTTGGCTAGTGACTTCCAAGTGTACATCATAGAACTTGCAATGGGAAATTCTTGAGCGGATCACGCAGTAGAAACGTCAATGATAACGGATGCCTTGGCAGCCTTTGACAGCTGTCAAATGCAGAAGGCCTTGACCAACCATTGCAGCTCTACTACGTATACACATGAACACTTGTACACACACACACACACAACACACACACACACACACACACACACACACACACACACACACACACACACACACACACACACACACACAAACACACACAAACACATACTACACATGCGCGCACACACACACACACACACACACACACACACACACACACACAACACACACACACACACACACACACACAAACACACACACAAACACACACTACACATGCACACACACACACACACACACACACACACACACACACACACACACACACACACACACACACACACACACACACACACACAAACACACACAAACACATACTACACATGCGTGCACACACACACACACACACACACACACACACACACACACACACACACACACAAACACACACACACACACACACACAAACACACACACAAACACACACTACACATGCACACACACACACACACACACACACACACACACACACACACACACACACACACACACAAACACACACACACACACACACACACAAACACACACACAAACACACACTACACATGCACGCGCACACACACACACACACACACACACACACACACACACCTTACTCCCAACCCGTTACACTTACCCGGGCAAGCCTCCTGTCCACGACGAGGTAGGTCTTCGCTCCCACTTCTTTAAGTAGCGAGTCCCTGTCTGCTCCATTGCCATCCTCCAACTCAAACTTCCCCACCAGATGAGACTTTGTGGCTTCAGATATGTGCACACGTCTAAAAATGGTGGTGGTGGTGGTGGGGGGGGGGGGGGGGGTGGAGGGAGGGCAACAAAGTGGTTAGCATTCAAACCAGTGCTAAGTATGAATGTGTGTGAACCTTACCACGTGTACATGTACCTAAGCACAGCTCTTCTAGCCTCTCCTTCCACCCTCCCCTCCCCCTCTTCCCCCACACTCACCCAGCGATGCCTCCTGACTCCATGTGGTTTGCCAGTGTCACATCGTTGCCCCACACGTCAAACTGCACCTTCTTCTCTCCCATCCTCCCGTACAACACGTGTCCCGTGTGCACTCCAACACGCATGTCCACATTCACCTTGGTGGCATAGCGAATATCCCTAAGGGTGACAGCAGAATACCATTAATCAACTAGCCGTCGACAAGCCGACACTAGAGACTCCAATCTGACACATTGCTTGACACATAGCTCCAGTCATTACAGCACCAAATAGGCAGTGACTCCAGGTAAATGTACACACACATTCTTCTCACTGTGACATGCACTCAATCACAAACCAATCAATACAGAAAGTACGCTATAATAACAATATTAATACAGTATACAAACGAACTTTCAGAAAATTTGCGAATCGCTTGGCATTTGTTAAAATAAAATCTAGCAAAATTTCATGTTTTACACATTCAATATACAAATACAGGCATATAGCTAATATGCATAACGAAGCAACCATTCATGAAAATAAAACTGTGAAATTTCTTTCAAGTGTCTATTTGCAAATATTCATTGCATGAAAATCATAGCTTATTATGTAAGCATCACAGCCAGTAGTAGCACAGGGCTCTTGGCAGACTACAGGGCTCTTACCTAATAGCCTCCACCATGGCCAGCCCCATGTTCACACAATTGTCAGCGTGGATCTCCTCCGCTGGACCGTCGCCTAGCAACCCGGACACACAGTAGTAGCAGTCACCGAGGATCTTGATGCGGTGGCAGTTGTGGGCCTGTAACCATGGAGACAAAGTCACACTTTAATGCTATAACACAACCGTAAAGAAATTCAAGAAATACATGCAACAAGATTTTGCACTTTAATTTAAAATGAATTTGTTGCACTTTTCTGGATCAATGGCCATCAAAATTTCAGGGCAAAATGTAATATTTTCCACACTTAAGAAATTTGAGAAATCTTGAGCTGAATTTTGATGGCTATTGATTAAGAAAAAAGGAGGAAAATGAGCAGATGCTGACCCTTCTGGCAACCAAATGTTGCCAAAAGTGGTCAGTGGAGTAAATCTGTTTACACATTGCCAGCAAAATACACATGTATCAGTATGAGTGTTTACACACAAATGCATAAACTGCTTGGAGCCGCCCGGACAGATTAGCCTTGGAAGTGAGTAGTCCTCCCAGTGCGACGAAATTGTACTAAAGGCACTTCCTCTGTTGACTGTCTGCCGACCGACACCAGAGGTAAGACACTTCCGCAGACCGGATTACTGTGTTTACATTGATAACAGGATTAGTTAAACCAGTTTCTAAACCACCTCCGAAGGTGGTTTAATTGAACCGATGTCGTACCTGGATTAAGTGTGTGTACACTTAACCCCAAATAGTTAATTTGCATTCCAAACCGGTTTAACTTGCTAGTGTAAACGGGCTAGTGAAAACTCAAGCTGACACCACAAATTCATTTTTTCACAAATTCAAATTCATTCATGACCATTCCCTTGAATAAAAGCATGATTGTGCAAAGTGCTCTGTATAAAATTATAATATGAACATGCGTGTAGCAATGCATATAAACAGGAGAACTGAAGAAGTGCGTCGCTTGTGACTGCAGTAATACGTACACATTTTATCCCTCCCCTCCCAGCTCACACACTCACTTCAGCCAATTTGTCAAATCGACCAAACAACTCGTTCAAGGTCTTGACGAGGTCCTGGGCGGTGCAGCCAGAGGATAGCCTGGTGAAGCCAACAATATCGGCAAAGAGGATGCTGGAGAAAGAAAAGATACCAGCATTGAAGGAACAAGGGCAGCGAGGTTAAGCAATGTATGATCCTAGCACCTTTGGGACAGGGGCTGAATTTGACTTAACACTGGGAGTATAACCAAATCAACTTAGCCAACTCCTGTCTCCTCCTTCTGTCCCTCCCTCCCCCTTCCATTACAAATACCTCATGCCATTAACTTAAGTACCGTATGCTGCTACAAATCCCCTTTAACTTCCTCCCACACCTGTCCTTCCCTACTCCATTTCCCCCTTCTCCCTCTCCTCTCCTTTGTAACCTACCTTGTGCCATCAACCTACGTATGTTGCTACAGTCTCTCTTCACCTTCTCACATCCTCCTTCCCTTCTCCTTCCACTGCCCCACTCCCTACTTCCCCCTTCCCTCCCTGCACTCACCTGACGTTCTTAGCTTGGTCAATGTCGAGCTCTCTGAAGGCGGCTGCTCTCCTCTTGTCTTTGGTCTGTCGGAGGGAGTCCATTATATTCTCCTTGAAGTTCTGAATCATGCTCTGTGGAAGCATAGACTCCAGCAAGCGATCCTGAATGGAAGGCATGTGATGTCATGTGAGGTCATGTGATGTCATGTGATATCATGAAATCACCTACAGTAAGCAAAACACTACTGTTTGACAACATTTTTGTTCCACTTTTACAAAACGATTAGACGGTTCTACATTGAATCCTACACTCCATTCTACTTGTAACGAATTGAAAGGTGCCACTAGTCATGTGGTGTGGGCAGTAGCATTTGCATGCCTTACACACTGTGTCATGAGGCTCTCCCTGTATTCAGCTACTGCACTGTGCACAGGAAGATGACACCCTCTCCCACACCCAACCATCCACTAGCCACTCCTCACAGGACTAATGGTCCAGTGCATCCTTCTTAAATTACATAATATTTTGGGGACAAAACAGACCATCCATTGCAGCTACAAGGCACCTCCATCCTCCCAATTCATCGCACCCGCCCTGCTCCACTCACCACCTTCCTGTTCTCCAGTCCAATGGCTATCAGAGAGCGAATAAACCTCCTTGTCTCCGAGAAGGACTTGCGCCGTGCAGTGTCACTGATGTAGTTGTAGAAGATACCCACCAAGTTGGCCACCACAAAGATGATGATGTTGGCAAACACCTGAAGACAATGAGCAGTGGAAGAGGAACACATCACAGTACTGTGCAGCCTGTTGAAGACACAGCAGTGGGTCAGTTATAATTGGCCTTTATAGAGAGGTGGCTGCTTTACAGAGGTACACTGGCATACGTAGAGGAGTATGTGTGCTGGGTTTGATTTGTACACTGTTAAACGCAAGTGATGTGGACAAGTTACTACATATGGTAAAGAATTGCAATGTGAAGAGCAGCGTACGTACCTCTCGAACTGATATCCCTGGGTTGGTCATTTCAAGAGCGCCAATCTGCCCTTCAGCCTTGCCCTGTGTGGCGGCCACCACTGCTATCACAATGACGTGGAGGACAGACAGCGCCACTCCAATGACACAACTGAAACGCAGTGACAGAGGGTTCATGGTGTAGGTACTGAAAATCACAAAAATCATGAGACCAACCTGTTTTGGGGAAGGAGGGGGGAGGGGGGGAGAGGGGAAGGGGGAGGGGGGACAGACAAGGTACTATAACAACACCTCCCGCTCCCCAGCCTCACTACACACCACATTACCACACCTTAACACACTACACCATCACACGTTCACATAGTACACCATCACAACACCCCACCCTCACCACACACCACACTATCACACCTCACCCCCACCCTCACCACACTATCACAACACCTTACTACACCACACCATCACAACACCTCACCACACACCCCACCCTCACAACACCCACCCTCACCACACACCACACCCTCACCACACACCACACTATCACAACACCCCACCCTCACCACACACCCCACCCTCACAACACCCACCCTCACCACACACCCCACCCTCACCACACACCACACTATCACAACACCCCACCCTCACCACACACCACACTATCACAACACCCCACCCTCACCACACACCACACTATCACAACACCCCACCCTCACCACACACACAATCACTCCACCCCACCACCCATCCTCACCCTCACAAACTAACCAAATCAGTTCCAGTGTGATGATTCCTCACTGCGTAAAGACCGTACACTGTTGTCACTAGCAACCCAACCATCGTCCAAGAGTAGACTTGGATGCGTCTCTTTGTGGCTTGCCTGTCAGCACAGGTGATCACTCCGATGATGAAGAAGAACACTGACATGATGGAAAGGACTATGAGCGAGGGGGCAGCACCCCACCTCAATAGGGCGCCCTTTAGGAGGGGGAAGGGGCATGTGTATGAACACACACGCACACACACACACGCACGCACGCACACACGCACACACAAGCACACACACACACACACACACATACACATGCACACACACACACACACACACACACACACACACACACACACACACACACACACACACACACATGCACATGCACCAACTCACTCTAAACGTCGCTAGAGATGCCGTGAGGTTGCCGTCCATGGGACAAGTTCCATTGCTCTCAAACACTCCCACAGCTGAAAGATTATCATACTAGAAGGGGTATATTGAAAATGGAGCAAGGTACATGATATGGTGATGACATACACACCCCATACCACGCAGTAATGTACGTACACTTATACAGTATTTAGGGCAGTTTGGGACAGCCCCAAGTGTCCTCATTAGAGAGGAGTCCTTATTTCAGAGGCAATTTTTGCACACATCTCTATGTAGCTGGGACAGTAGGCACTGTCCTCATTAGAGAGGTGTCCTTGTTTCAGAGGTAGTTTTGTACACATCTCTATGTAGCTGGGACAGTAGGCACTGTCCTCATTAGAGAGGTGTCCTTATTTCAGAGGTAATTTTTGCACACATCTCTATGTACATGGGACAGTAGGCACTGTCCTCATTAGAGAGGTGTCCTCATTTCAGAGGTAGTTTTGTACACATCTCTATGTAGCTGGGACAGTAGGCACTGTCCTCATTAGAGAGGTGTCCTCATTTCAGAGGTAGTTTTGTACACATCTCTATGTAGCTGGGACAGTAGGCACTGTCCTCATTAGAGAGGTGTCCTTATTTCAGAGGCACTTTATGCACACATCTCTATGTAACTGGGACAGTAGAAGCATCAAACACCATTACTACTTTCACCAAGAAGGTCACCATGCTAGCCATTGTCATGGCAACGGTATGGTAGGGCCACATTCATGTTTACGTCACCTACCATGAAGTGAGATCAACGAATCGTGACCATATTGTTGCTGTGCTTACTGCCGCGATGCAACTAAGCAGCTATGCTCGTACTGCATACAATGTGTTATACAAGGAGGGAATGGATCAGTGGCTGTTGGCGGTGACCAGTTACCCGGCTGCTAAAGGGTCGGCTAAAGATCTGAAGGTTGCCGGTGCTGGTCCGGTTCACTGCCATTTTCCCTTCCACCCTTCTTTCCATACCATGTGTAGTTCTGAACATTATCTTTCATTCGTGTTACCATGGTACATAGACCATCTTAATGAGGGGCACTTCAACCATGCACGGAGCGCCAGCCTAGCCAGTTGGTTCAAATATGCAATTGACTAGTTTGTCTATCTAGCATCAGATGGGTGTTTGTCTGTGAAAATGCCTTGGGTGATAGGTCGACTTCAAAGGGTGTAAAACTCATTGAGCTGCGACTTGATATGCTTTAATCTATTGACAGGTGACTTAGAACTATGAAAACGCTTTGGGCAGGTGTGTGTGTGCGTGTGTGTGTGTGTGCGTGCGTGTGTGTGTGCGTGTGTGTGCGTGTGTGCGTGTGTGTGCGTATGTGTGTGTGTGCGCGTGTGTGTGCACGTCAGACACTGTCATTTGCACAGATGTGAGCATGTGCCTACTGATGTCAATCAGCACACATTATGTTGGTAACAAAGTTCACACGCACGCACACGCACACACACGCACACACACACACACACACACACACACACACACACACACACATACACCCCTCCCCACCCACTCACCCTCAGTGTTCCCATGAAGATAATGAACTGCACCACCACCATAAGCACCATGATGAACGCAACCCATCCGAGGAGCTGGACATTTTGCCGAGACTTTTGCAGCAAGAACAGAGCCTCATAGTCCTTGGACTTGAAACGCGTTTGGAGAAATCCATATTTCTGCTCCAAAACTTGTCTCTTGCCAGAAGCCGACTCGACCTGTTCCATTTCACTCAGTGTTAGCTTCTGGGCCGTACTTCGACTTCTCTGCATCACTGCTGGGGCTGGAATGGGGACGAGACATGGGAATGGAAATGGATCATTGGCATAGGATGGGTCATAGGAATGGGAATGGGTCATGGGAATGGGAATAGGAATGGGTCATTGGCAAGGGATGGGTCATGGAAATGGGAATAAACTGAATCCAGTAACAGCATACACGTTTGCACATGCACTGAATGTGTTAAGGACCACAGGTGCATTCATTGTATGTACGTAAGCGTGACACTACACATGAACGCCATTGTTCAATTCACATCCACACAAACACCACTCACACAAACATTCTCTAATTTCACTAGTTGCCAATGTTGAAAGTTGAAATAATGTAGTTTGGGTAGTGGTGACTTTATACTAGTCATAGGCACTAAGTATCCATACTAATTTAGGTACCCTTGTACAAGTGCGGCACAGAGTACTTGGACACTTTCATCTACAGAACACCATGTGGAAATCTAAACAGGCAAGGTCTCCTTGACAACCGTTAACCAAGCGCACCGCCTACACTCCAAATTATTCAACTTCAACAGGCACACACAGCTCCCTTCACAAGCAATTCCCCTCACTTCTTCGCTTCTCTTCCAGCCTTAAGCCTGCCAGCAAGAGACATTGACAAACTCACTACCTCACACCGATTATCCAACAAGAAAGAAGATCTGATCTTTAGTACTCATATATGTATGAACAAAGCAACTGCACAGTCCACAGTTTAAGTGCAGGTAAGCAATATTACTGGCATGCTTTTTAAAGACTACGTTCGGAACTACACATGGTAAAGATAGAAGGGGGGAAGAATGTGTAGCTCCGAACGTTGTCTTTCATTCGTGTCACCATGGTTCATAGACTATCTTAATTGGCATGTTCTTGCTTGGCAAAAATTCAAAAACTGATACAAACAGAGGGCTTATGTTGCAATGCGTGGACAGCAAAATGATAGCCTCTTGAAGAATGTTAACCATCCCACTCCCCACATCATTCCACCCTTATGATCCTCTCATGTCTACCACGCCTTAATCACGTTCTCTAACACATACCCTTGCAATCTGATCTTACCACCTAACAAATTGCTCATGTTGGAATGTGTACACAGTGTACGCTTCACGCCACACGTGTACACATTAATTACGTGCCTTACTAGTGGAGATGGTGGCATTTCCTTTCTGTATGAACTTGAGTTGCGGTTCACACGCACAGACAGACAGACACACAGACGTACGTACGTAGACAGGCGTGTGTGCACACACACACACCGCGCACACACACACACACACACACACACACACACACACACACGTGCAATATGTTACACTGTAGAAGATTTATGGAATGCTGTTGAGGAAGTTGCAACACACATACCAATGCCACAGTGAGGGAGCAAACCATCTCCATGGCAACCACAGTTCCAGTGTCAGAAACCTTAACAAGCACATCAAAGCAATTACCATCTACAGTTGCCATGGTTACAGTCTACTTTGAAAAGTGACCCACAGATTGCCCTACACACACACAACCACTGAGTGGCACACACAGTCACACAATACCTTGTGTTTCTATACATATCCAAGTAGGAAATGTGACAGGATAACACTTGAACACACAAACACAGTCCACCTGCAATGGGTACACTCATTTCAAGCTTCTAGTCATGTGACAGTGACCTTCACCCAGCACTTGCTTCGTACCCAGGTCTTTTCAATTACTTGCCACGCCAATTATATACAGTCAACATGGATACCAGGATAGCTCTGAATTGGACCAGGATAAAGTGTTAGGGTTGGTTCTCCAATACCAGCTTCTCCCCTGTTGTGAAGCTGGTATTGGAGAACCAACCCTTTCTGATGCCTGAGCCAGCTGAGAAGCCCTCACTTCAGTGGATTACTTCATGGGATGGTAAATTCACATGTGGTTCCATTGTATACATACTTCACGTCCATCCCATACGTGTATGCATAGTATGTGTATGAGAATGTGATGTTACAAATACCGTGTGGATGAGTACTACAGGGTGCACTGAGCAACTCTGACATGAAACCCTAAAATGGCTGTATAACTAAGCCAATCCAAGTAAGTGTGAGTTGAGGACGTGAGAGGAGTTCCTGTGTGTGCAAGGAGGCCAACAGCAATGATGTGGGAAGGAAGGCTTGATGTGATGCTGTGAAGCACACAGTTGACCGCAGTTGTGCCTTTTCTGTAACTTCAACTGCTTCGGGCATTTCCCGTGCTTTGTAAGTCTGTCAGCGGTTGCTATGCAGTTGCTTCAGGTAGCTCAACTTGCCTTCTTTACTGAACTCGGTCACTGTGTTGCTCTAGTGCAGTAGACATTGGGCAGAGTACAGCCAGCGCCCAAATGTGTAGCTAGGGCTGGCTCAATTATGAGATTATTATGGTGTGTAACTTGACGTGACGTGACACACACACACACACACACACACACACACACACACACACACACACACACACACACACACCCCACAAGCACACACACCACACACACACACACCACACACACACACACCATACACACACACACCATACACACACACTACACACACCACACACACCACACACACACACAAACACACACACGCACTCACACCCATACACACACCCACACCCACACCACACACACACACACACACACACACACACACACACACACCATACACACACACACCATACACACACACTACACACACCACACACACACCACACACACACAAACACACACACGCACTCACACCCATACACACACCCACACCCACACACCCACACACACACACACACACACACACACCATGTACATTGGTACTATCCTATGAGTTACTACAGGCCAAGCAAAGCTAGCTCTAATTATGAGACTCAACGGGGAACTTGGAGATTTGAAAAAGCAAGTTGACATAGTAAGCACGAGTAACACACACAAAGAATGACACAAGCTATGCTAACAGTCAATTTGAAAGTTAATGAGAAGCAATCAAGCATATAAAACATACATACATGCAGTATAGGTACACACACACACACACACACACACACACACACACACACACACACACACACACACACACACACACACACACACACACACACACACACACACACACACACACACACACACACACACACACACACGCACACGCACACACACACACATACACACACAGAGAGAGAAAGGTGCATCTTGTCTTTGATTGTCCGCTACACATGGTGAATGTGAATGTGGGAAGGCGTATGTCACATCCCATAGGCAACAGTACTAAATAAACACACCTCAAAGTATACCACGTGCAACACTTACACACTCCAAGCACAGGCAATACAGAAATGCATGTTTCTATGTGATTATGCACACCCACAATATACAAACCCCTTACCACACACATGTACACACCCTTGTGCACAGATGGACACCACACTTACACAGACACACACCAACACAGACAAACCAACACACACACAAACACGTGCGCGCACACACACGCGCACACACACACACACACCAATACACACACACAGTGCACGTCTCCATAAAAACAGTACCTAAACTGTCCAAAAAAGCACAAAGTGGTCCATCATTGCTGATGCTCAAAAGTGACATAGAGTCACATACCACTATACAACACATGTACATTAGCATACAACTATACAACACATGTACATTAGCAAAGCACTATACAACACATGTACATTAGCTATAGCATAGAAACGTTTAACAAATGTACACATCCACAGGTGAGTAAGTATACACTTGCACATTTATGTGTGTGCTACGGCCCCCATCCCCTGTTGAAGTGGGGGAACTACTGAACCCACCAGAGAATAAGTTAATGCCTTTGCCCACATGCATTCCATGCATTCATACAACCCCTAGTCTGGCATAGTGAAAGCAATTACTCCGAGGAGTAATAAATAGCAAGGGGGTAAATTTTAAAGCTGGCTCAAACGTATCACGGGAAAGCTGGTCTCCAGACTGTCTTCATACACCAGAGCGCACACACACGAGGGCGGGCGCGCGCAACACACACACACACACACACACACACAGCCTGCTACAGTTCGCGCGCCCCTCAAAACGCAAAGCGCGGTGAACAGGAAACGCCTTTCTCCAAAGGAACAACGCATGGTAAAGGCGTACCGAGAGCACACTCACCACCGCATTCACATAACCGACTCTAATGGTAACCGTGACACCGATAAAAAGGTACAGCACAAACAAAGCTTTGGTTAGGCATTGTGTATCAAAGCGGTAATGCACACGGATAGGTCCACCATCCCACTCACCTTCTTCCCCAAGAATCTTGGCCGCCGCCATTTCCTTCACTCTCCCCTCACGGACCAACTGCAACTACTCTCAGAGATGGACCTCGCCACCGGCTAACAGATGGAAAACGTCTTACCTCAGCCGTCTGCCTAGCTCAGACTTCGGAACCCACCCAAAACATTAGCGCCCAAGGGCTAGTGTTTTTATAAACGCCTGGGAGGCCACTCGCTATAATAGCTACCAATGAATGTGAAGCGTTGCTAGGTGTTCAAGCATTTCGGTCACAAATGTACATGTACAGTGTGCAAAGTTCCTATGTACACAGTGCTAGCTAGCTCGGCTGTTCTCCTTCTCTCCCACTGTTAGCTGCACCATCTTGCTGGGAGGGTGTGTCAGCCACGCCTCCCTGAGATGAGAGGGGGAGGGGCTGGACATAGTTCTGGGGGACCAACCTGTGCGGATGGTAGAAGACTATGGATACTGTGAAATACACATTAATTCCTACTAGTCACACATCTATTCTCACTCCGCCTCAGTCTCGCATAGCATAGACTGCCATTCGTCTACTCACTCCTCATAACTTCACCCCCACCCTTCACACATTCACCCTCACTCCTCACATTCACTCCCACCCTTCACACATTCACCCTCACTCCTCACATTCACCCCCACCCTTCACACATTTGCCCTCACTTCTCACATTCACCCCCACCCTTCACACATTCACCCTCACTCCTCACATTCACCCCACCCTTCACACATTCACCCTCACTCCTCACATCCACCCTCACTCCTCACATTCACCCTCACCACTCACCCCTGTGATTCATTGTTGCCCGCTAGAGCCCATCCTTGAATTCGAGGCTGCAAGTGACTTGGGGCAAGCATCTCTGAAGAGATATGTACACTGTACATGAAATATATGTCGTATGTGTGTGTGTGTGTGTGTGTGTGTGTGTGTGTGTGTGTGTGTGTGTGTGTGTGTGTGTGTGTGTGTGTGTGTGTGTGTGTGTGTGTGTGTGTGTGTGTGTGTGTGTGTGTGTGTGTGTGTGTGTGTGTGTGACCAATGTGGGTACATGCTAGTAGGGTTGGTTCATGCACTACTCTGTATAAGGTCAGAAGTGCCTACCAGCTGTTGCCCGGCCTCAAAACCTAGCTCGTCCTCCCTCACAGGAGTATAGCTGTAAAGAGTGACACACGGCACTGCACTTGGGTCATTCACCCTGCAACAATACAGCGACAATACACGAGTAACTCCAATACTCACTACACACACAGTGTGTGCATCTCCCAAGGCTAAAGCGTTAATACCTTGGACCCTGTCTAAGACAGCCACCAGTGGGCCAGTTGTAAATGACCTTTTTAGAGAGGTGGCTACTCTACAGAGGCAGACTGCAATGCTTTAGCGCTATTTGGGACCAGAGAGGCTGGCTGTTTTAGAGAGGTGACTGCCTAACACAGTGACCATCTTAGACAGGTTCCACTGTAATAGCTGGTTTAGACATACAATGTACACAGATTACATTGAAGTTAGCAACTTTATGAAGTGAGGTGAGCAAGTACACACAGCAACAATGCACCCACCCACACCAATGCACACACACACACACACACACACACACACACACACACACACACACACACACACACACACACACACACACACACACACACACACACACACACACACACACACACACACAAACACACATACACACACACGTTCACACGCACGCATGCATGCACACATGCACACATGCGTGCACACACACACAGGTGTCTTCACTTACCAAGGTGCTCCCCTAGCTCCTTCCCCTTCCGCCTCTTCCTGATTTAGGAGTGACACTGCAGAACAGAAACAAGAGAGAACACACAGCAACACTGACACTCTAAGAGAAGTGACCAGGCAGAGCAGTATGCAGAGCACACCTCTCTCTCTTCACACATTTCTATCTCAATGTCTGTCTGTCTACCATCCTAAGATCGTGGAGGCCTATGGCTATACATTGTACAATGGGAGAACTGGTTCCACAGCAGATCATGTGGCTAATGACAATTATTGGACCATGCCGGTAGCAATTCATTTCACCCACAACTGGCTTCGTCAGCTCAGGGGGTCAGGGGTCAGGGGTCAGGGGATCATTATTTAGACTGGGGAGCCTTTAGCCATAGGCTATTCTCCCAGGCGCCCAGTAAAGAAAAGGGAACACAGTACAAAACAAAACAGAGATGAAATGATTTGAAAGTAAAGACATGCATGGAGGATTTAAGCTGCACATGCACATGTACAAAACATGTCTGAGTGCAAACATTTCGTTCATAGCTGACGACTTTCTTTGTAGTTGGACGTCCTTCTATCAGTGACGCACCTATGCTGGGGGAATTACACATTCGCCAATCAGTCCCTTATCTCACACATCCAGTGGTATCATTCAAAAGAAACCCTGAAGGGATCTCTCACAGTAGATTGATTCTACACACATGTATTCACTCCTAGTTTGTTCAAACACAACATCGATCAAGCGGAACTTTCCCCACTTTCGACAAGGATACAGACGTGTATGCATCCACATGAGAAACATGCGCATCTTTCCTTCAGGACACTCAGTACCAAGTGCCAAACACAATAAAGAGTTAAGAGAACTGCTGAGGGCATGGTCCACCAACCTCACACACCAGCTACCACACCACAAGACACACACACCAGACACACACGCACACACGCACGCACGAACGCATGCACATGCACACACACACACACACACACACACACACACACACACACACACACACACACACACACACACACACACACACACACACACACAGACTGTGACAGCTGTTTATTTGAAATACATTGGGACAGGCCCATGAATCCTCATTAGAGAGGTGTCCTTGTTTCAGAGGCAATTCTGTACACATCTCTGTGTAGCTGGGACAGTAGGCGCTGTCCTCATTAGAGAGGTGTCCTCATTTCAGAGGTAGTTTTGTACACATGTCTATGTAGCTGGGACAGTAGGCACTGTCCTCATTAGAGAGGTGTCCTTGTTTCAGAGGTAGTTTTGTACACATCTCTATGTAGCTGGGACAGTAGGCACTGTCCTCATTAGAGAGGTGTCCTTGTTTCAGAGGTAGTTTAGTACACATCTCTATGTAGCTGGGACAGTAGACACTGTCCTCATTAGAGAGGTGCTCTCATTTCAGAGGTAGTTTTGTCTATGTAGCTGGGACAGTAGGCACTGTCCTCATTAGAGAGGTGTCCTTGTTTCAGAGGTAGTTTAGTACACATCTCTATGTAGCTGGGACAGTAGGCACTGCCTTCATTAGAGAGGTGTCCTTATTTCAGAGGTAGTTTTGTCTATGTAGCTGGGACAGTAGGCACTGTCCTCATTAGAGAGGTGTCCTTATTTCAGAGGTAGTTTTGTCTATGTAGCTGGGACAGTAGGCGCTGTCCTCATTAGAACAATATTAACTACGGGTAGCCGTATTAAATTACATTATGGCCAAACAGCTTATACGAGTCTCTAATGATTCTCACTGACAGAAATCGTCCCTGCACTTTGTCAATTGTCATCAACATTGCGTCTGTCACAAGTCACAAGAATGGGGGGGGGGGGGGGGGGGGAGGGCAAAATTCCCGCTCACATTCCCATCCACCTGCTGCAACAAGTAGCGTGATTGGTGAAATGTGTCAAGCTGACAATACCATCATTTTCACTATAGTGGGAACCACTTCATTAAAGCACTGGTGTTACTATAACAACTGTTGCTAAGATACACGTACTTGACAAACACCTTAAGGCTGCAAATTTCAACAGCAATTATACATAGCATATTAAGAGTCCAGGATTTGGCCAAAATTTTCAAATTTTCAAATTTTTATGCCCAAAATTTCTTCACCTGTAAATATACACAAATACGTACATACAGGTCCAGCTTTTAGTGATTTTGGCAATACTCACTAAATTCACTGAAATAAGTACCGGTATTAATTAGTGGCCTTCAGTTAAAGTGTGCAACTTAAATACGTAGGTACATTAGGAGTGAATAGAGACTACCATCCTTGCACTGAGCAGGTCCACTGCTGTGTCTACATGTGAGCATAGAGCAATGTGAACTCAAACACTTGTACACTTAGTGGCTTACTTAGGTGAGATACTAGTTTCCATAGCAACCACGGGATGCCGAGTACGGTAAGCCAAAAGGTCACCACTGGCCAAAGGCTGGACCTGACACTGCAAGAGGTATGAGCGTGACAGAGTGGGGGTGTGAGTGTGAGAGTGGGGGGTGAGTGTGAGAGTGGGGGTGTGACAGAGTGGGGGTGTGAGTGTGAGAGTGGGGGTGTGAGTGTGAGAGTGGGGGTGTGAGTGTGACAGAGTGGGGCTGAGTGTGACAGAGTGGGGGTGTGAGTGTGACAGAGTGGGGGTGTGAGTGTGACAGAGTGGGGTGGGTGTGACAGAGTGGGGTGTGAGTGTGACAGAGTGGGGGTGTGAGTGTGACAGAGTGGGGTGTGAGTGTGACAGAGTGGGGTGTGAGTGTGACAGAGTGGGGGTGTGAGTGTGACAGAGTGGGGGTGTGAGTGTGACAGTGTGATGATGTGTAGGGGATGTGATTGTGTTAGGGTGACACTGTGGGTGGGTGTGAATACACGTGAGGTAAATATGAAGATGGTGACTAATGGGGCTCTACATAACAGCCCCTGGGCCCTAATACTCCCTCACCTCTTCCTCTGTCCCACAACCACAGTGCCGGCAGATGTCTCCTGGACTCCATTTGCAGATACCATTGTCTCCTCCCACGCATCCACCTGAATTGGGAGGGATGGGGCCTAAGTCACATGATAGTCACATGGCAGTCACATGATAATCACATGGCAGTCACATGGTAGTCACATGGCAGTCACATGCAGGCAACAGCCTAGAGTTCCTTATAACAGTGACCCCTTTCTCAAGTAGTACCCTTAATACAAGAACACCATGGCACCAGTATTCTTAAATATTCCAGTTACAAACGATTATGTGTGTCCATTCATCAAAATAGCCCCCCCCCATTTCCAGGACAATATGTCTCACGCGTACGCAATATACTCATCCACAAAACTGTACAAGTGAATAGCGTGTGTGTGTGTGTGTGTGTGTGTGTGTGTGTGTGTGTGTGTGTGTGCGTGTGCGCGCACGTGTGTGTCTGTGTGTGTGTGTGCAAACGTATGTGATGGCTTGTGTCAGGTCCTCCTCAGTGCCCTCACATGGGTGTTCTGTCTGTTCTGGATGCGAAGAGCTCTCATGAGTCGTCTCAAGAGATAACCCAACCAGCGAAGGAAGGATATGGCGGACAAGATCTGCCATAGGTGTCTCCTGGAGGGAGGGGAGGGGAGGGGAGGGAGAGGAGGGGAGGGGGAGGGAGGGAAGGGAGGGGAGGGGAGGGGAGGGAGAGGAGGGGAGGGGAGGGGGGAGGGAGGGGAGGGAGAGGAGGGGAGGGAGGGGAGGGGAGGGGAGGGGAGGGGAGGGGAAGGGAGAGGAGACGAGGGGAGGGAAGGGAGAGAGAGGGGAGGGGAGGGAGGGGCTTGCAGTAAACGGGAAGTAACCATACAGCAATTTAGGCATCCCTTGGGAACCTAGGAAACTAGAACCCCAGAGTGAACTTCACTGGGGAATACGGCATCCCCTGCAAACGTTTGGCATCTGGCACACACCGAGTGAATTTCACTGGGGAATATGGCATCCTCCAGGGATATAGGCATCCCCTACAAACATTGGGCCAGGCATTGAGTGGACTTCACAAGGGAATCCTCAAAGCATGTACCACTACAATAAGGGCACGCCAAGCCCCTACATACACAGTACCTCACAGGACTCAAAATCCCCTGGGTCATTACATCATTCGGTTCAGATTACTGTTGTGCAACTTCTGTGTCTGCCACTTCCGGATTAAGCGGTCAGTGTGAAAGGGTTGCTAGTGTCTACACAGCGTGGAGTATGGTCCTGTCCTACCTTAACTGATAGCACTATCAGCATAGCGCAGACATTGCACATACATGTAGGTACCTCATTGATGAAAAGTGCTCCACAACTCCCAGGAGAGCGCGGAAGCAGCTATGGACAGCAAAGTACGTTGACTCAAGCATCATGGCCACCTGTGTGTGTGAGGGTGCAAGGGTGAGGGTGTGGTGGTGAGGTTGTGAGGATGAGTGTGTTGGTGAGGGTGTGTGAGAGTATGTGCTGGTGAGGGTGTGTGAGAGGATGTGCTGGTGAGGGTGTGAGAGGATGTGCTGGTGAGGGTGTGTGTGAGGGTGTGCTGGTGAGGGTGTGAGAGGATGTGCTGGTGAGGGTGTGTGTGAGGGTGTGCTGGTGAGGGTATGTGTGTGAGGGTGTGCTGGTGAGGGTTTGTGTGAGGGTGTGCTGGTGAGGGTTTGTGTGAGGGTGTGCTGGTGAGGGTGTGTGAGGGTGTGCTGGTGAGGGTGTGTGTGAGGGTGTGCTGGTGAGGGTGTGTGTGAGGGTGTGCTGGTGAGGGTATGTGTGTGAGGGTGTGCTGGTGAGGGTGTGTGTGAGGGTGTGCTGGTGAGGGTGTGAGAGGATGTGCTGGTGAGGGTGTGTGTGAGGGTGTGCTGGTGAGGGTATGTGTGTGAGGGTGTGCTGGTGAGGGTTTGTGTGAGGGTGTGCTGGTGAGGGTTTGTGTGAGGGTGTGCTGGTGAGGGTGTGTGAGGGTGTGCTGGTGAGGGTGTGTGAGGGTGTGCTGGTGAGGGTGTGTGTGAGGGTGTGCTGGTGAGGGTATGTGTGTGAGGGTGTGCTGGTGAGGGTGTGTGTGTGAGGGTGTGCTGGTGAGGGTGTGTGTGAGGGTGTGTGTGAGGGTGTGCTGGTGAGGGTGTGTGTGTGAGGGTGTGCTGGTGAGGGTGTGTGTGAGGGTGTGTTGGTGAGGGTGTACATACAGGTGGTGGACAGTGGGACAGGGAGACTTAGTGAGGACAGGTGGGTGGAAGAATGGATGGGACATGTGGGGGGACAGGTGAATGGGACAGGTGGGGGGACAGGGGGACAAGGGGACAGGTGGGGGAAAACAAGTGGCGAGATAGGGGGACAGGGGGACAGGTGAGTGGAAAGGGGGGGGGGGGAGGGCACTTCGATGAGGGTGAATTGGTGAGGCGTACTGGTAAGACTTGTGTCAGAGCTACTTGGTGTGCTGGGAGTGCTGTGCTGGTGAGGTGCACAGGATGGTGTGGGTAATGGTGTGAGGTACGCACCACTAGGGATGGGCTGCTGCTAAGGTACAAGGTTCATTGGAGCAAATGTGAGTGTGGTGTACATATAAAATGTATGTACATGTAACGAAGTATGTGTGAAGGTGAGCTGTGTGGGTGACATCTGTGAGTGTGAAGTGTGTTGGTGAGGGTGTGAAGAGGGAGTGTGCTGGAGTTGTGCAGGTGTGAGCTGGGAGAGTGACAGCATGACTGCATTGTGGAGGGTGGAGTGTGTAAATGTGTGTGACGACACCGATGAGAAATGAACAAGGAACAAGAAATGTTAAGCTTCTCACGGACTATCACTCACCGACCCAACTGCTCCCACCACGGACTCCACAGACTGGAAGGCGGGCCGCGATCTCTCCTGTAACACCAGAGGAGGTGGAGGGGCTCGTCACTACATCATTGGTACAATATATTTACATAGACGCACGTGACAGTGACATGACTGTGACATGACTGTGACAGGCATGACAGATTGGCCACACTTGTCAGTGACAGCACTACACTGTCACTAATCCATCATGTGACGTCACAAATTATCGTCAGAGCAATGTTATTGATTTATCACATGACGTCATATGACTTGGATGCAGCACACACACATGCACACACACACACACACACACACACACACACACACACACACACACACACACACACACACACACACACACACACACATGCACACACACACACACACACACACACACATGCACACACACACACACCTCTGCCTGCTGAACAAACTGACTGCCTCCCATCTGGTCCCTCCCAAGACCACCAAACCCACCAAACATTGTTCCATAAGGACGGTAGCCAGAGAAAGATGAAAAGCCTCCATAGCCTCCATAGGCTGAGCGAGAGTGGAGAGCAACAGGGAGGGGAGGGGAGGGGAGGGGAGGGGAGGGGAGGGGAGGGAGAGGGAAGGGAGAGGGGAAAGGAAAGGGGAGGGGAGGGGGAGGGGAGGGGAGGGAGAGGGAAGGGAGAGGGGAAGGGAGAGGGGAGGGGAGGGGGAGGGGAGGGAGAGGGGAGGGAGAGGGGAGGAGAGGGAGGGGAGGGGGAGGGAAAGGGGAGGGATAGGGAAGGGAAGGGGGAGGGGGAGGGGGAAGGGAGGGGAGGGGGAGGGAAAGGGGAGGGATAGGGGAGGGAAGGGGGAGGGGGAGGGGGAGGGGAGGGGAGGGAGAGGGACATAATGACAAGAAGGAAAGACAATAGACATTAACTGACAACTGATAATGATAAATCAAATGCAGGACGTTTCAGCCCGGAGGTCTTTGTCAACTGCGTACAGGATAAGGGGTGAGGTGAGAGGTGGCTACACTGTATATATAACATTAGGGGCAATAACAACAAAAGACTCTCTAGTACTACGCAACTACGCAGTTCAACACAACTACAGTATGAGCCTCTACAATATCACAATAGACAATGAGAGCGAAGGAGAAGAAACTGGCAGTAGGAGATTCAGTAGGATGCAGTGACTTGGGCAAGAGGTACATACATGTGTAGAGTGGTTAGCAGAACAAGATGCACATGCACAAACACATACAAACAACAGACTACATGTTTGCAATGGCTTTCCCCACCCTCCCATCTCACTTACAGGAGTAAGGTGTCATTCCACCTCCGTAGCCATAGCGAGGATAGTAAGAGTTGTACAAACCTGCTCGGGAGGGGGAGGGGCAGAGGGAGAGAAAGGGGGAGAGGAAGGGAGTGAGTGATCTACAGTGAACACTACTTGTCATGTAGTGGAATCTGTCTCCAGTGGCCACTGAATGGTGCAGCAAGTTACATACATGATGTAATCCTCTGCATGTGTACGGATTCTAATTGCTATTGAACTGCTTCTCCTCCCCCTGCCCTCCCGTCCTCCAGTCTCACCTCCTCCGTTAGTTGAAGGACCTCGAGGTGGTGGGAGAGGAGCTTGCTGAGGGCGACTAGTGGGAAAGACGACTCTTGAGGCTCCTTGCTGCGGCTGCCCGCTGGGTGTGGCGGGTGGGCTGTGTCGAGGGGAGTAGTGTCCATTCGTCTCTCTTCCCGGGCCAGGTGTTGTCCCTGGGGCGTAGGTCGCCCGCCGCGACTGCCACGGCTTAGCAGGCGGAGCGGACATGCTAGAGAAATTCGTAGAGGGAGAGCAAATTTATACTTCAAATACTTGCTCACTAAGCAGCTTTTGTTATATATTAGAAGGCAATATTATATAGAAACCTATTGGATAATCTAGCATATTTGCACGTATAAAATCTAGTATAGCTTCCACGGCATTCCTCCGGAGTCAAGATGGCTGCCCAAGGTGGTCGAAGTCTCGAAGTTCCAGCGGATGCGGAACCCTTTTCCACCAACTCCCAGTCATTAGAGGGTTCCAACGAATTCATCGCTTCATCAACTAGTGACACGACGAAGCTTGATCGTTTACGCGGGCTATTTCGGAGAAAAAAGAATACCAAGAAGGATGGCGACGACACCGAAGAAGTGAAAATGAACAAGAATAGACCTTATGGTGAGTTGGGAGCACAGGCTACCACGTTATCGAAATTGTGTATATGGTGTTTAGGGGTGAGGGGTGAAGGAGAACAATCTGGCAGAACCGTGTCAGTGATGTGAATATTAAAGTACAGATTGTAGAGCGCATGAGACGTGTTCGCTGTGACCGCGTGTTGAATTCCTCGCATCCTTGGCACTTGTGCTTCCTCTGTAGTCATTCCATTATCGCCTCATTGTCTCATGGCCGATGACTGTTTCCTTTAGCCCCATCCCCTTCAACCCTGTCCATGCTCCACCCCCCTCCCCTCCCCACCCCTCCCCTC
>OZ025870.1:12580798-12585798 GCA_964019415.1 Ianthella basta | reverse complement strand
TTGTGAATTTAGTGCGTAGTACAAAATTGCAAAAATTGTACCCACAAATTTTTGTAGAACGATGGTGAACTTGTGCATGATTTTAGCCATAAGCTGATACATATGTTGGATGTAAGAATTCGTAGTTGGTCAAAATGGCTGAATAGCCAAATGGTGTGTCATCACTATTGCTGGTTGCCTTACATAACAACTGTTGCCAGTGTATTGCTCATATACCATTTACCCATTTACCCATGCAACCACTGTGAAGTCGATTCATTGTTGAATCCATAATACTCGTTGTGTCTCATGCTTTCTCCTCCTCCTGCCCCTTCTCCTTCCCTCTCGCCTGTTTACTTCCTTTTGGGTCCTCCCACTTCTCTTACAGAACTCTACTGATGCCATTAAGCTCAGTCTTCGGCAGATTGTTGCAGAGCAGAACAGGTTCAGGAGCAGAGAAGCCAGACACAGGTACACGGCAGACAACAATCAGCATCGAGTGGCTGTCTTTTCAATTGTCAACTTGGTTGTCATGGTGACAGCCGCTATTACGCAAGTTGTTGTTCTGAGAAGACTCTTCAAAGACCACAGGAAAGACAGAATCAAAACCTGACCAGCCAAACTAATATTGCTTTCTCTCTCTCTGTTGAAGAAGTGACACACTATTTTCCCATCAGTCCACTTTACAAGTAATTTCTACCATTGTGAAGTAATTACCACTATTAATTATTTCATGATGTAGCCAATGCTGTACTATGACTAGAGTATATGTAATAATTGGGACCACCCAGTATAACAGAATAGTTGGCAGATCTCCTATACGTGTAATATATATTATACACTACGGCTACGTAACGTATAATATTATATTGCAGTTACAAAAGTGGGTGTGGTGCTTAATATAGTCAAGATGGCGGAAGATGGGCAGGTCCCTGCACATGTGGAGCGTCCAAAGTCGTCCAAGAAGCGTTTCAGCTTTGTGTCTTCCTCGAGCAGGGTGCACCCGATATTGGAGGATTCGGCGCTGTCCCAGGAGAAGAAGACGGAACAGAGTGAAGCACAGGACGATGTTACTGCTTTACTAACCACCAAGAAGGGATCGACGAGAAGACGACTCAAGTCTGCGCCGCTGCAAGGCTTAAAGAGGAAGGGAAAGGAGGGAGCATCACACGAGTCAGTGGACTCGTCTGCCAGCACGTCCCCTACTCCGCCCAGTCGAGCAAGCCTCGCGGACTCTGGCTGGCTCGATAGCGAGAGCACCAGAACTCAGTCGGAGCAGTCCATGACCAACCGCACTGCCGTCACGGTACGTACATGCATACGCACTTTCATTATAATAGTTTGCATGCAGGGCACTTCACGAACGTAGTCAAGCTACCCCAAAAGTGCATTATCCGTCTGTGAGTTTGATTTCTGTCAGTTTATAGCTATCTATTTTTCTGACATGCATGCATCTTGGGAGTTGCCATAATGTTGCTGATAGAATTGTTGTGAATTCCTGGACTGAAATACCTAGTTTATTGCTGAGGATGACTACTGCCTGTCAGTGTGGGTCTGGCTGAGTACTCATATTGCTGACTCATCAATGGTATAGCTCGTATGTTAATGAGTTCAATTGCAGATTTAAATAACGAGGTTGTCTTCTTAATTTTGAGCGGGTAGTACAGGAATTTTTGATAGTGCTACCATTGAAAGGGCTTATTTTTGTGGTCTTCCTTTGATTACAAATGTATTCACAATTGCATGCATGCGTAATCTACTCTTTGATGTATTTGTCATGTTGCTGTGCATTCAGGACAAAATGGATGACCTTCAGGAGTTCATGTCCATGGTTGCTACAAAGTTTTCTGACATTAAGAAGGATTGGGACGAGCTACAGATGCAGCATCTGCAGTTGACCGAGGAGAACGAACACCTGAAACATGCTCATCAGTGTCTCATCACACAACACAGAACGCTGCAGGAGAAACACCTCGATTTGGAGCACAGCTCTGCTGAGCTACAGGAAGTGAACAAGAAGCTGCTGGGGGAGAGGGAAGAGGTGAGCTCCGGCCACTTGCAAACGATGAAGGAGAGAGACACCATCTGGCAAGTGATGACAGCGGTTCAGAAGGAGATGGCAGAAACAGTGTCAGCGTACTATGACATGACACCAAATGGTGTTCGAAACAAGTTGCATGAACTTGCAATGAGGTTAGAGAAGGTTCTCAATGCAAGCACTGAACCTCTTTCCACTGTATCTTCAGAGGGACTTTTACTGCAAGACGTAAGTAGTGAACAACTGTCAACTGTTTCTGCTGATGCAAAGCTCGTGGACGATGGCCTAGTTCCAGAAAGAAGTGCAGCTAGGAAAGACAAGAGCAGAAGAGGCTCGAAGCAAGGATCTGAACCATTTGTGGTGGGACGCAATGACACCGATCAATCGGGCAATATTGCTACGATTACCGACACAGTTTGGCTGAATGACACCACATCACCTTTGCCCGCATCTTTGGGTTTAGATGAGCTGTGGCAAAAACGAGAAGGAACAAAACTCTAAGAGTTGTTTTAACAAACGGCAACTGTGCAGTAACTCTATTAACGCATAGGAATGTGTATTACATTGTTTATAATTGTATGCTATATCCTTGTCTCAAATAGATAATTATATATTATATGGATGTTTGCGGGATCTACGGCTACTTATAACAGAGCAATTTTGACCTAGATCTACTCACCGTACGAGCTACATCTGCCGTTTCTTGCCCATCAGTGATTCATGGCAAGCAAGCACCGGTCCCGAGAGAGGCAGATGTCGCAATCACAGAGCGAATGCGACTTGAACAGCAAAGCTGCGCGAGGCAGGCGCGAACAAGAGGGGCAACGAACGAAGAGACGCCCCTTAACAGCCGTTTCGCCCTCCAGCACCATCACCGAGTTTAGCCCCGATCGTGAGTCCTTACCTCGAAAGCTGCCCAGCATTCCTCGGGTGGACTCCGGTGCCCTCAGTCTAAACAGTTCCACGGGCGATCTTGCCGCAGTTGCACCCGAGTGCGAATTGTCACCGAAAGGAGCGTCACTGGTCCAGAGCCTTCTCGAAGCCCTCAAATCTGGAGAGGAGTCAAGAAAAGAGCTAAAAAGTGTCAAAGCAGATAGCGTTGCGTTGCGGGAAGAGAATCGACAGCTCCGACAAGCGCTGGGCGAGATTCATGGGCTCTCCGCCGCCTTACTCAAGGAGTACCTCAACACACCTCCCAGTAAAGCCATGACTGTGCTGGAGGAAGTGAATTCGAAGGCTTTGGCTTCCAAGAGGATCAACTCAGGAAAGAGAAGGCAGCCAGTGCACAACTCAGGCACAGATGCCGATGCAGAGAGTACCTCCAGTTCTTCTCCACCAACTCTCTCAAAGCACCAGCATCACAAGGGTGAAGACGGGTTTGCCTCTGATGATATAGTGTCATGCAAAGAAGAGTCCTCAGTACATACTGGTACTCATCACAGGGGGAGCAGTGAAGTTTGTCCCATCAACACGGACTAATTTTTTCAGGCTTTTGGCCTCGTGCAGGTATGATGATCAATTCAGTCTCTCTTGCATGCCATTGACTGACGATGCTCTGTGTACATATGGCAGTTTCTGCTACTGTTGGTTGTACTCGATCATCATTATCAGTATTCTTTGATGATGTTTTGAATCTTATATAGGAACAATTGAATTTGCTGTGACTGTAGTGGAAAGTTTCATTTTTGATGTATGCCAGCCTGCATGCAATGTACCTATACCATACATGCATAGGTTGTACCGTATAATTTACTCGGGAAAGGAATACTTAAACTGCAACAACGTTAAGTTTCATGTATATAGCAAACATCATCAGCACCATTAATAGTGAATCACAGTCTTGTACATGTATAAGTACCTAATGTATGTATCGCCTCTCAGACCTTTGATGTTCTGCTTATGTCACACTAGACTCCACATATGGACATGTTCTCACACTCTTTGAACTCAGGACTTTGGAATGTGCATCGATTATTCAAGGGGTACATGCATGGGAATTGCAGGGGGTGTCCCAGATGCTGTGTATTAATACTGTATATACATCTCATTGTACTTTGAATCATCTCCTTGTGGCAAGTGCATGGTGGCACTGAGCATGCATTAATCGCGCACACTGCATGTTACAGTAACTCCTGGCTGCTAGACCCCACTTCTCAATGTAGCCATTGTTGTTGTATGTATGATGCGCTGTAGCAAAACAGAATTGGGATAAGAAACCATATGCATGGAACAACTGAAAGTGCACGCTCGTACTGTTGGAAGCCATTGCCCTTGGACTGCTATGCATTCAAATACATCTTCTTGCAGCTAACTGAACACCCATATCGTTTCTATCGCTCCAGTCAATGGCACACATGTGGCTACAAGCATAGGAGGAGATCTAGGTCAATAGTACAAATCACCACTGGGGGCCCTTGTGTGATCACCTGACTGCATGGTAAGCTCGATCAGCAGCAGTAGGTCCTTTGAAATCCATGACGTGGGCACTTTCCTTAGTTCATGGAATGCAATGAATGTCATTTAGCTCATAGCTGCATGTAATGAATAGCATCATAGCTTGCCAGGACCACACACATCTAGGCTGATTCAGTGGGGAGAAGGAGGCTGTGTGTAGATGAGGTGATAAAGATAGCTAACCTGTGTGATGGCGGAGTCTGAACCAGATACAGCGGCAGACAGTGGTGTTACCATCAGCAGCAGTGCCAGTGGCAACAGTAGTACTAGTAGGAGTGTAAGTTTGGGTCCAGCTAGGAGATCTAGCTGACAGCTGTTATTTAGTTAGTCAAAACAGAACTAGAATATAAGATCACAAGACTATAACTAGCTACCCACTTCTACAATAGTATCAGTCTGCATTATCATTTCTTCTTGTAGAGCCTTCAAATGATCAGTGTTGGAGCTAGTAAGCTGGAAGGAGAAATCGCACAGTATGAAGCAACTGAGGCAGACCTGACGAATAAGCTTGAAGTAGAGCGTGAACAAG
>OZ025870.1:12568298-12570798 GCA_964019415.1 Ianthella basta | reverse complement strand
GGATTCGATCCTGAAGTATAATATTGCCTACGACCGACAAGAATTATATAGCTAGCTAACTAGATGCTGGACGGTGCCTCATGAGAATTGTCACATCGCATGTGGGACATGGCTATGTAAACAATGCGCGGCCGATTTTGCCCTTCGCATTTTAGCTTATATCTCCTACAGGCTCAGCTGGATCAGAGCGGGACAAATACCAAAGTATAGACAAAGAACTCTTCTATAACACTGTGCATAAGCATTGTTAATAATTCTTTCTTTAATCGAGTTATAGTGACAATTACGAAGCCATCAAAATAGCAGTAAATGGCGATGTCGAAATCAATGGAAGGGCGCAGCGGGTAAAGAACAGCATCATTGGGTGCGCAACAGTACTATCTAACTTTTGTATGAGGGATTAGTAGATCAACCAATCTACTGAGAACTTATAACAAGAAAACAGCGATTACTTGTTTATCTTGGCAGGGATAGCCTCTCTTTGCCAACCGCATCACATGACGTTCTCGTGACAAACCATATATGGAGTACAAAACAGAAGCAAGCACATGACGTCATTGAACGTTCGCCGAGTTTGCAGTGCGAGATTCCTCTGTATAAAGGCTTGAAACGTTGATCCCTTCTAAGTTTGAGAACGATGAAGACATCAGCACTGTTTCTCTCTTACCAAAACTTCTTCTTGTCTTTGTAAATTTTGTTTCTTGTCACCGCCGGATATGATGTTCGATTTCTCAATCCTCTCAAGTCACGCGCACATCACATGCAGCGGTAGCGAAGTCTTGACAACATAAGAATTTTACGCTTAAAGGTGTGATTATCTCAAGGTTCGCCTTATGTAAACGGAGTGGACATATCCCACACGCGATAGAATAGACAGACCACTTCCATTTATGGAGAATGGGTTGTTCCAGCTGCATGTGTTGGTGGTTACAATTCACAGAGGGGAATCTTGGGAAACTAACCACTAATTGCTGAATTATGCATATGACAATAGTAAGAATGTGGTTGCTTATCTGGACATGGCCGGGGAATCAATTGAACAAGTGAGTCATAATAATGGTTAAAAGGTAGCTGGTAGCATGCAGTGTACAGTGTTGGATGTGTGCGCATGTGTGCGCATGTGTGGTACTGTATGTACTTCTTCCCAGCTAGCTGGATTGCTGCTGCTCCGAATGGGCTAATGTGTTGCGAAGTGTGCCCCAGGGTTCTATCTTTGGACCCCTCCTGTTTCTCCTCTACGTCAATGACTTACCTGATGATATCAAAAAGTGCACGGTGAATATGTATGCTGATGATGTGGCCTTCTTTTTTGTGAGCAAAGATGTGAACGAAGTAGCAGACTCACTAAATGACGACCTGGCTCACATTGCCACATGGATTGACACTAACCAGTTGAAGTTGAACGTTGGCAAGACCCAGTTGATGACTCTTAGTGGACAGTCCTTGAGATCCAAATGGCAGCAGGTTGATGTACAACTACAAGGTACCACTATCCCTGAGAGAGACTCTGCCAGATACCTTGGCTTAACAATTGATCGTGATCTTAGTTGGAAGACACACGTGTGCAACTTCAGAAGGAAAGCCTTTGCTGCTGTAGGCTGCATACCTAAAGCCAGCCACTATCTGCCAGTGAACATTCGCAAGATGCTGTACAAGTCCCCTGTGCTCCCCCACCTGGACTACTGTTCAACAGTGTGGCACTCTTGCAATCAGACACTCTCCCAGAATTTAGAGCATGCACAAAACTATGCAGGCCCATGCACACCGAGTGCCCCACTCAGAGACCAGCTTCACTGGACTACCCTTCATCACCGACGTCATAGCCAAATGTTGTGCCAGGTGCACCGATGTTTGCTTCAGCAGGCTCCTGCTTACCTGACCATCAACTTCTCCAAGAACTCAGACTTCTACTCATCTACCCGAGGAGCAGGCAAACTACACATCCCCACCCTCGCTCAAACAAGTTCAGACAGTCTTTTGCATACCAGGGTGCCTACCACTGAAACCGGCTGCCACAAGAGCAAAGAAGAGTCTAGCATCCTTCAGGCATGCACTAATGAGCTTATAATTCACTATTAATATTAAGAAAATATGAATACAATTTTACTGATTACATGAATCAACAACAAGATGGCGGCTGATGGCGTGCAGATTCGAGCTGGGTTGAGTTGAGTTGAGTTGAGTTGAGCGGAGTTGAGTTGAATTGAGCCGATTGATCAGAACTGTGATCAGAACTGCGTCTTCGACATTTGTCAAACAGTGAAGCTGTCTGCAGTATGTCTTCGATCAAGGTCAACGATCGCCCCGAACAATCGGAGTGTCAATCGACCAGTCAGCCCAAAGATCCCTCCCGCGCACAATGCCTGATCTGCCTTTCGGACAATGCCATTAACGAAAGCGGGGCTCATTCGTGTTCACGGCCCAGTAGAGGATCGGCTATCCTCAACAGTTGTGGGCCACCCCCCTCCTCCACTGTGCCAATCATGCATGTCTTTGAGGT
>OZ025870.1:12558298-12565798 GCA_964019415.1 Ianthella basta | reverse complement strand
AGGCTGTAGGGGTAACGGTGCAGCCTAAACAGGGCACACACAGAAGGCCTGGCAGAGACAGTGGCTATAATGAACCTTCTCAAGAGGAGGTGTGTGTGTGTGTTTTGCATGTGTCTTCTTGGTTAATATTATTAGTTCACCTGTGCTACATCCTCTGGTTAATATAACGATGATAATTTTGAAGTATGGATGTATGTATAATTTATAGTCTCATCTGCTAACTTCATTCCTTTGCTGAATTTTTCATTCCACTTTCTGCTAGTGCTCCTATGGTTGCCGTCCTCTTGAGTATTTCTTTTATCATGTACATGCATATAATAATATTATGATTACTTCTCACATTGAGGGACCCAAAATGTCACTACAGTGTATATATTTTAGTGGATGCTGCTAAGAAATGCACTGTACAATTATTTCTGTATTTACCTTGTTTTCAGTAGTTTGAACTCAATTTAGAAGAAATTCCAGAAGTGGAGGAGCAGAATACAGCTAAGGCACATATACACAGGGAACACTCCTTACCCGACATGGGCCCTTGTCACATCAAAGAACCCATGGCCACTTCTGCAGCAGTGCCTAAGGTACGTATAAATGCACACAGTGCATGTCTTAACTTGTTCAACAAGTATTTTGAGTTAAACGTTTGTGGGGTGCCTGGTGCCCCTGAAGTTGAACTACTTGCTCCAAAAAGGCATATCCCATGTATATATGCATGCATGCACAATGACGCAATCCATATAATCCTGTATCTAGTCCTGTACTTTCACAAAAATGGCTGCCTTAATGTCACATAGTCCTAGGTGATGGCTAATAAAGTGAATTAGGTATGCCACACTGTTGGGTTTTTGCTGACTCAGCATTTCAGGATCTTGAAGACCAGGCATGCAGATTGCTCACATAATTACATGATACTGTTACATGATGAATGGTAGATTAAAGGATAATTGCTGTGTAGAAATAGCTGAGAAGGAAAGGATCATAAGCGTAAACACAGCAAGGCCTGATGGAAGAAGCTACGTCCGAAGACGTCCTATCCCAGGCGAGTGGTTGCCGGCAGGGCATTGTAGCTCATGCAGTGGCTAGAGCACTGGCAGCTAAAGCCAGATGTTCTGGGTTCGATTCCCAGTGGCGCCACTTTCTTTGAAGCCCAAAGTCGTTTCAAAGGTCTACGGACAGTAACGACGCCGATCGTAACTTGTTTCGACAGGTTGCCTTAAGGTCTCCGGACCATAGCTCCTTCCATCGGCTTTGTCTTCAGACATAGCTTCTTTCATTGGGCCTTGCTGTGTTTACGCTTATGATCCTTTCCTTCTCATGATGAATGGTTTGTGTGCATAAATAGTGATGATTGATGCTGCATGTGCGTGTTTCCCGTTTGGGAATTGCTGTAGTTTTGCTACTTCATCGAAAGTACAAGAACCTGAAGCAAAGAGAGATAATCAGCTATTTTTTGGAATGCCGAACAACAAATTGTGAGACAAAATCACATGCTAGCAATCATATTGGTACGCCAAGCTCCTGCCATCAGAGTCACCTACTGTATATTGTGTGCTATATATTCAATTTGAGTGCTGCAGCCATTTTGCGGAATAGGATTGAATATGAGACTATAGCATAGGGACCATACATGAAGATGTACTGCAGGCAACAAGCTCCACGTTTCCCATAACTCGTGAATTCGAATTCAGAATGCCCCTCCCTTGTAGAAAGTCATGCATGCTATATACCATTAATTTACTTTTCTTTTTTCACAGAGTCAATCGAGTACTTTGCGATTGGAGCGAAGAGTAGCTAAATTGGAGAAACAATTGGAACAAAGGGATCAAAGGGTAACTGAATTGGAAAAGGAGGTAACGAAACTGACTTCTGTGCTGCTGCAGATGCAATCATCACAAATTCTAATTCTGGAGCAGTTTTTACGCTCACAAGAGCGTGGCACACCCATGAAGGAGCACAGTCCAATGAGGGACACTTCAGCATCACCGGACATTTTTAACAAAAAGCTAAAGTAGGTGTATACCTTGTTGCTGTGATATATTATGAGCAGACTTAGGCCACATATTGTAATGAGGTGGCCATGGATCATACATATGAATCAAATGATTGACTCTGCTTTCCAATCATGCACAGAGACCTTTAGCATGGATGTGTGTGTGTGTTTGTGTGTGTGTGTGTGTGTGTGTGTGTGTGTGTGTGTGTGTGTGTGTGTGTGTGTGTGTGTGTGTGTAAGTCATTTGGCACTTATATATTTCAGGTTACGCACTTAGGGTTATATTATACGCTATAGGGTTATATATTCCAGGTGTGCCAAATTTGGGTTGCAAACCCTCCCCCTTGCTAATGGTCATAAGAATTTATTGTTATTAATTGTTGTTTGACATCGTATGAATGTTGTGGTGTAATGTTTAAGATATTAGGTAAGTGATAATCAGTTGCAAGTTCTGCTTTGATTTAATGCCCCTATATATTCTCCCCCCCCCATCTTTACATCCTGTCTTTCCTTTGTCACCAGTAAGCCAGTACTGGCTGTGCAGCCTCTGATTACATGCTGCTGTAACTTTAATAATAAGAACATATATATTCTTCAAGTGAATTAATCAGATATTAATTATTTTATCACTTATTTGTGCTGCATGACTCTAGCTATCTTGTAGATAGCTAGCTCTGCTATTGCACTGTATTCCTCTTCAATTGCACCTTGCAGTGTAACCCATCATCAAGCACTGATACTGATCGCAGCTCCAGCCCATCTCCTCCATCTGGCCCTATGCCGCCGCAGAATCGCAGCACTCCAGATGAATCCAGTTCTGATTGCCTTTCATGTAATGAAGAATCTCCATCAAACATTAATGTTGAGTCTCAACACAAAGGGAGTGATGAAGTTCGTCCTGTCAACACTGATACTGACTGAACAGTTGGTCCTGATAACATGCGTGCAAATACATACATATTTACTGTGTGATGATCTGCTTAGTGTATTGTAGCCATTATTCTTCTACTATATATGTATATTGGCGTAAGAATTGAATAGCAGCTAATTGACATACATTTGCAGTGTAATTTTTAGAAGAGCTCATGTATCCCTATTTTAATGGATCAAACTACTGTACTGCCATAACGTCATGCTATAGCATGACTATGGCATCATGATTAGTCGTCTGCCATCATGATATATATATGATTACAATAATTATGCTTAGTAAAGAGTGTCTTCATATAAAATTTACTGAAGAATATAAGAAATTAAGGGTATGCTCCAGGCTAGTCCTGTCCGTGCTATTGGCAATGGCTGTATTGAGCTGACAATTAATGCACACATTGCATTCCTTTGTGTTGTCCACTAGTCTCGTTCTGGTGCAGCCCACTTCCGACCAGAAATGGGCTTGACCACCTGACTGCATGATCACAAGGTCAAAGTACAAGAGTAAGTGTGTAATATTTGAAGTTCCATTTCTCCTGGTGGTCACATTGCATGCAATGAATATCATTTGCTGCAATGAATTACATGAATAAATATTTATTTCGGACCCCACACCTAAGCTGTTTCACAGGGAGAAGAGACTGAGTGTAGAAGAAAGTTATATACGTATAAGGGCAACCCAGTGTAATGCAACCCAGCCTGAGGCACGCACAGACAGTGGTGTCAGCAGTGGCAACAATGAGGAGTCTGTAAGCTGTTGAAAAGTTATTAACCAGCTAGCTAGATACTTTTAATTTCCTCCACAAAGAGAGCAGGTCTACAATGATATCTGCTTTTCTTCCAGGACGTTCAAAAGATACATGCTATAGTAGCTAAGATGGAGGGAGATATTGCTGAACTTAAAACAGAAAAGGCAGAAGTGATCGAGAAACTTGAAGTAAAGAAAAAGCAAGTTATACAACTGAACGCAGACAATGAAGAACTGCGAATAAGATGAAGCCAAGGCTGAGCAATTGAAAGCAATACAGCGAAAGATTGCTAGAGCTTCTGAAGGGGCATCTAAAATGGGCTTCGACGCTATCAAAGAGTTGCTAGGAGAGTTAACCGAGATGACAATGCCTGGGTTCTTACCATCACCTGAGGAAGAGGCTACAGCAGAACAGCGCTTGCCTGCTGTGACACCAAAAAGGCCTACCCACGTTCAGGTGAAAAAATCAGACGCAGAACTAAAGAAAGTGTACCATACCTCCTTACCACAGCCTACCCAGCAGAGAAATGTAGCACCACGGAAGACTACCAACCCCACCACAAAGCCAACAAGCATGCCAAAATGGAAATGAGAGACACTGAACCAGTGAATATACTATTCAAACTCATGTCCGTTGCTTGTCTGTTTGTGTGTGTGTGTGTGTGTGTGTGTCACGCCTGTGTGTGTGTGTGTGTGTGTGTGTGTGTGTGTGTGTGTGTGTGTGTGTTGTGTGTGTGTGTGTATGTGTGTGTGTGTGTGTGTGTGTGTGTGTGTGTGTGTGTGTGTGTGTGTGTGTGTGTGTGTGTGTGTGTGTGTGTGTGTGTGTGTGTGTGTGTGTGTGTGTGTGTGTGTGTCACGCTTGTGTGTGTGTGTGTGTGTGTGTGTGTGTGTGTGTGTGTGTATGTGCTTGTGTGCGTGTGCAAGTAGTGTAGGTGGGGAATTCTACGGCAAGGAGTCCAGGACGGATATTCTGATGCTGTCACTCAAAGCTGTACTTCATGCACCTCTCTTATCTCATGGGTCTTGCAAACCTTTTGTATAACTGCCCCTACTGCAGTTGTGACTGGCCGTGGGGTGAAAAGGCTGGTGTCTCCACAGCCAATGGTGCCGCCAGCTGCAACTCGTTTACCCCATTCATGCATGAGGTCCACGTATGTAGCCAAGTCTTGCATCGCTGTGGTATTACAAGTTACAAGTACGTTGGTATGTGTGTGTTGTATACACACGACTGCTTGCATTCACATGTTCTAAATTGCACAACTCTTAATTCCACAAAAGCATACCTTGTTATTAGTTAAGTTGTTGTCCATAGTGATCAACAAAGTATCGCTCTAAGTATATATAGCATTCCTATATTATCATTTATCTATTTATGATTTATGTAATAGATAAATTTCAATTCAATCATGAGTGAAATTTGTGGACTGGACTGTAAAGAATTTAGATGCTATTCACAATGTGTGTGTATATACATAGGCACGTGTGGAGGATATTCACTGCAGCGCAGTGGTTTACACTGCAGAGTACGTCCAGCCACGCTAATATGCAGACAAGTAGCAAAGGTTGAAATTACCATTTATATCACCTCCATTTATGGCAAATGGTTGTTCCAGCTGCATGTGCTGGTGGTATGTTAGGGTTCACAAAGGGACGATCTTGGGAAAATTACCCCCTTGTATGAATGTGGTTGCCCATCAGGAGATAAGGGCTTAAAAGCATGCATAATTATATGGCCAGCAGCTCGGTAGGAGCAAAAGAAGGTATATATAGGGTTTAGTGTGTGTGTGGTATAATTCCATATACTTCTTCCCGGCAAACTGGCTACGTACACGTAGGGTTAGGATAATATATAACATGCATCTCGTCTCACTAACTTGCATGGCACAGAGATACCTTATGTCCCTCTGTGGTAACGATATGTTGCTTTGCATACACATGCACATGTGTGCATGTGATGTGAATTAATACCACATAGCTATGTCATGTATGCACACACTCAACACATACTATCACAACCTACTGATACATACATTATATTCAACAGTTTGCTTCCATACTCACATCCAGAACATATGTATGAATAATATATTCTACACAAACACCTTTGTACAACATGTACAGTACACATGCATACATGGCATTGCAAGTCTGCAAGGATGCACATTAATTACAACATGTGATTGCTCTCCATGTTGCACTGGATTGTGGGAGAGGGCCCCCGGGGGTATTGCCATGCTTGACTCAGCAGTCACCTACGCATATTTCATATGTAAATGTGGTAAACATTGAATATAGTTAGGACAATGAATACCATTAAGTTGGAACACCACAGATTATAGTCTAGCCATTGTTTAGATACTCAATGGTCTATGTAGCCACCATTTTGTGTAATAGGCACCACCTCTCATTAGTATGCAGGGGCGGGGCGAATACCCCATGTGCCAATGAGAAGTACAGTGGAGTCTATAGTGGTTAGACTAACTATAGCTAGCTATAGAGACCTTATACCATCCAGCTATAGTCCACGCCTTGCTTCCAAAAAGAGCATTAGTACACAGTCAATTCAGAGATTAGTGTGAGTACTATATATTATGTGTGCTATACATATACAATCAAATATAACATTAAGGAATAGCTAATTGCTATGCGAATTATTGCACTTAGTCTAATACTAATGCTGGATGAGGAAGGAAACTCCTCTCTCTTCGTTCACCTGTAAATATGCACATCTACGACAATACTGGCAGGTGGGGCATGCGCAATTGCATGTAACCTATAGACTAATGGATTCATTGGCCTTGGGGAATTTAGCACCCCCCTGGGGATTTAGGCATCCCCTATAATATTGTAAGAACAAAGAAAAATTGAAATTGTCAGTATGTTTTGCACTGAACTGGGCATCATACAAATATACATGATTTAATCCAGTACTATACACAATAAATTTTGTTCATGTAGAATTGCATGGTGAGATATAATAGGAAGTCCCTCTCTTTAATTCCTTGCACACACATCTTCACTCATTCTACCATGCATATTCTGTCACAACTTACAACATTTATGGCTGGAGGGGGCACTCTGCATGTGCCCATGTAATCGGCCAGTATATAGAAACCCACTAGAGAATTTGGCATCCCCCTGGTGATTTGTATATGCATCCGATCCAGTCCCTGAAAACATACTTAGCTAGGTAAGGCAGGCAATTTGTCAAGTGATGGTGATTTGGCATTGAGAGAGTACATAGCCATAGTGTTGAATCAAGCTAAATATTTAGGAATTTCCGTCCATCTGCATATAGTTCTATTCATGATGTAAGTGAAATTCCCATATCAGATCCAATGATAATTATATGAATACTATGGAAGTAACAATTGTATGTAGACTGAGATAGGTAGTTTACGTAACTTCCTAATTTCATCATTTGCCAGTGTCATTCAATAACCCAATTGTCTATTTACGTGATATTCTGTTGCTGCAGTGTTGATTCACTAGTGTTACAACTTTGTCTCTATACAATGTATTCATCCCCTATTCTGGAGCTTTTCCCGCTCTCACCACCCTCTCCTCTCCTCCTTCCCCAAACCACAGACACTTCTGAACTGCATATAAACCAATGCCCCATCCACTTCGCTCATCGATCACTGATCCAGCTACTCTGAAGATAACGTGCCAAGATGTGTCCGATTGATTGGTCCAACGTGAAGATACACCCTTTGGCAACTACTCTTGCCATGGTGGGGGCTGCCCTCGGTGTCAACCTGCTCCAGGCACCATGTGGCCTAAAAGGGCCACTAAAGCTCATTTCTACCAACATGTCAAGACTCCAGATCCC
>OZ025870.1:12533298-12553298 GCA_964019415.1 Ianthella basta | reverse complement strand
CTACCGATCACCAGTCACCAGTGTTGTTGTACCACCCACCCACTCTCACGAATCAAGTGCTGTTGTATCATCCACCCACTCTCACGAATCAAGTGTTTCTGTACCACCCACCCACTCTCACAAATCAAGTGTTGTTGTACCACCCACCCACTCTCATGAATCAAGTGTTGTTGTATCACCCACCCACTCTCACAAATCAAGTGTTTCTGTACCATCCACCCACTCCCATGCATCAAGTGTTGTTGTACCACCCACCCATTCTCACAAATCAAGTGTTGTTGTACCACCCACCCACTCTCATGAACCAAGTGTTGTACCACCCACCCACTTTCATCACCATTCTGATGTGCCATCTAGTTTTGTACCCCACCATTCTGATGTGCCATCTAGTTTTGTACCCCACCAGTCTGATGTGTCATCTAGTTTTGTACCCCACCACCTAGATGCGTCACCACGTTTTGTACCCTCACACCCACATAAGCATACACCATGCCAAATGAGTTTTGTACAAAACAGCCATGCATGGGACTTGCACCCATCTCATGTCCACACACACACCACCAACCCATCAGAATCACACATTATGCATGCTCCACATTCACCACCACTTAACACATTTACACCTCCTCAGTCCTGCAATACACACTCATCACCACCCCCACAACACACCTGCTCCACCACCACACCACACTTTCAGCTGTGCCATGACCTGCGGCCACCTGTCTCTGCCTCTCGGTCACCACCTACACCTGCTGCCTGCCCACCATCGCTACCACAGCCTCCCCAACCAGCCAATCAGTCTCAGCCTCCCCAACCAGCCCATCAGTCTCAACCTCCTCTACCACCACCACCTGTGACCACTGTGCCACGAATGAAGCTCCCGACAACTGCCGAGGGATGGTGTGAGGCTGATGAGCACATGAGACAAGCTGTTGTTCCCAGGGTGTTGCATGAGTTAGATGTCAACGTCATGAACCATGTGCTGAGTCTTGGCATCTACTCATACTTCACAACCAAGTATGGCACAGAGAAGACCAATCAACATCGGCAACACCCCAACAAGGCGCAGAAGCTACGGAATGACATGACAGAGGTGCTCACTGAGAAGAAGGCAGCTAAGAAGAGGTTGAGGCAACTTAGGAAGACTGGCACCGACCCCGAGGCAGTGAGACATCTTGCCTGCGAATTTCATAGCCTTGTGCGGGCACACAGTCGCTTAAACAGGACTGTGAAAAAGCAGGAGAGAGTGGAGAGTCAGAAGCAACAAAGGAAGGAATGTCGTAAGGACCTGCACAAGTTTGCCAAGAAGATCCTGAATGATGACAACTACACATCGATCGAGCCAACATTCACTGCTTCTGAGGCAGAGGCTTACTTCGACCAGGTCTACTCCACCACTCCAGCCACTTTCACCCGTCCATCGTGGATGCCCGAGTCACCCTCTCCATCAGTCCAGCTGGATATCAGTGCATTCAGCGAAGAGGAAGTGTTGCAGATCATTGCCAGATTGAACGCCTCCTCATGCCCCAGCCCCACAGACCAGATTCCATATCTAGTCCTGAAGAAGTGTCCATCACTACTTTCTGCACTGCTGCACATCTTCAACACTTGCTGGTCTGTGAAGGAAGTCCCATTAGCGTGGAAAGTCGGAGTCCTTCGGTTACTGGGGAAGAAGAAGGCTGAAGAGGACCCCAGTAATCCCAAGAACTTTCGCCCCATCGCCTTGACCAGCTGCATTGGCAAAGTGTTCACCAGCCTACTTAAGGACCGCTGGATGGCTTACATGAGATCCAACAGCTACCTAAACACCTCCGTGCAGAAGGCCTTTATCGATGGGGTACCAGGATGCACAGAGCACCACCTAAAGCTTCTTTCAATGTTGAAGGAGGCGAAAAGGAAGCACAGATCCCTGTGTGTGTGCTGGCTGGATTTGGCAAACGCGTTCGGCAGTGTACACCACAGCTTGATCAGGTACTCCTTCGAACACTACCATGCTCCACCAGAGATGGTGGACATGATCACCAGCCTGTACAGAGACCTCGTAGGAGTCATCACCACCAAGACTTGGCAATCAGCCCCCATCCACCTCCAGCTCGGTGTCTTTCAGGGCGACCCACTGTCAGTGCTGGTGTTCAACACAGTGATGAACACCATGGTGGACACCATCACCAAGGAGCACTCAGCACTGGGGTACAGGTCGGATGCATCCCGGAGTCGCACCAACTTGTTGCAGTACGCGGATGACACCTCATTGCTGGCTGACGGGCCGTCTTCCTGTCAGACGCTCCTCACTGTCATCGAGGCCTGGCTGAGCTGGTCAGGAATGAAGGCCAACGTGCCTAAGTGTGTGTGCCTGGCCATCCAGGCCTCCACTGCCAAGCCCTACGACCCCAAGCTGATGCTGGATGGACAGCAGATCCCCTTCATTGGAGACACCACGTTTCACTTCCTTGGTGCTCCAGTGAACATCTCTGGAACGAACACACCAAGGAAGGACCTCTGTGAGAAACTGACAACCCTCCTACAGAAGGTGGATGCTACACTGCTCTCAAGACAGCAGAAGCTACTCCTGTACAAGATGGCCATCATCCCAAGGTTGACCTGGGACCTCTCCATCTCCGACCTCCCCATCTCCTGGCTGCAGAACACCCTGCAGCCAATCGCCACCAGGTTCCTCAAGAGGTGGAGTGGTCTAGCCAGGTCAGCTGACCCCAACCGCTTGTTTCTCCCCAAGTCCAACGGGGGGCTGGAGCTGTCCCACATTGTCACCACGTACAAGAAGATCCATGCCGCCAAAGCTGGATCCTTCATGTGCTCAAGGGACTCTGTAGTGCGTGCCATAGCAACCCAGGACACACTCCAGGAGGCAAGCCGCAAGCGCAGTGTGTTTCGACCACACCAGGAGGTGGTGGAGGTCATGAGCGAGGATCCTGGAGCCACTAAGAAGAGAGTCGTCGACCGGGTCAAGGCCAAGATCCAGGCTGAAGACACCAGCTCCAGATTAGCCCACACCACCAGTCTACAAGTCCAGGGGCTGACTGTGCGGGAGTTTGAGGGCAGGGCGGCCCAGAACTGGTCCACAGCCATCCACAGCCTCCCAGAGTGGCACTTCAAGTTCGCCCTCAACGCGGTGACGGACAGCCTTCCACACAACGCCAACCTGTACAAGTGGAAGAAGCTGTCCTCTCCCAAGTGTCAACTCTGTGGAGAGTACCAGTCTCTGGCCCACATCCTCAACTCCTGTCAGAAGGCCCTTGAGCTGAGGCGCTACAACACCAGGCACGATGACGTTCTCAGTGTCATCTTCAAGTTTGCCAAGAACCACATGCTACCTGAGTTCCAGATCACTGCTGACCTCCCGGGGACCTACAGCTTCCCCCAGGACATTGCTGCAACCGACCAGCGGCCGGACATTGTCCTCTGGAGCAGTAAGGCCGTGTACCTGATGGAGCTCACGGTACCCTTCGAGACCAACATGGCTGCAGCCGCAGCCAGGAAGGCACTGCGGTATGAGGACCTCCGGGTGGCCTGCTCCAGGACCCACCACACCACTGTCATCACCCTGGAGGTCGGGTCTCGAGGGTACCTGGGCATGGAAGGTCTCCAGGAGCTCTATCAGCTGCTCCGCCCCAAGGCCAAAGACAGGAGGGATTTCGAGGTTGACATCACCCGGCATGTAATTGCCGCATCATATGACATCTGGTGCAAGCGGAACTGGCTTTAGCACCAACCACCAAACTTTCTCCCATGTATGTTCGTGCCTGCATACGTACATACATGTGCATGGCCAACTTGAACTCAATGATTTACCTATATTCTGTCACATGTGCATTATTTTTTTTTGTTTTTTGTTTTTTTTACTTCAGACGTCATAGCTATACTGTGCATGCTCGTCTTCAGAACATTTAGGCAGTGCTATGTACACCTGCATGTCACCACTCTTCATATTTTTGTTCCTTTGAAATGTATGCATGTTTTCTTCACCAGTCTTTGGTGCTGGTTTTTTTTTTTTTTTGCTCAATAATGATTGGTGACATTTGAAAAAAAAAAAAGAGAGAGAGAGAGAGGTACATATAGCCACATACACCATGAACGCATGCACACAAACACATGCACACGTGTGCACGTGCATGTCTGCCAGCTAGGGGTCTGCATGGGGGATATAGTCAAACCTGGTGTATAATATATAAATTGCAATGTGGTTACGATTGTATATAATTATATATATAAGCACCTTATTCCTTCTATTAACCATTATATTATTTTGCAGAGGGAGCACATTCATGTCGGAAGCGTGGGCTGGCCATTCATGACCAGATGCAGAGCTAACTAAATTAGAAGCCGTGCGTGCCCAAGATCAAAGGGCCACAATAATAACATTGGGACATCTAGGGTATGCCTGCATATATTTAACCAGCACCGGACTGCTGTGAGAGAAACGACTTTTTGGACAGCAACCCAGGCTCTTGTATCTACCAGCAGCTACTGTATAGGTAAGGAATAGTGGACGCAGCTATATAGCAATTAATGTGATGTTTATAGTGATACATACTGTATGGATAACTATATAGTATGGTGATTGCGCAACTATAGGGATTTAAGCATTAGCAGGTGGTCCTATATATGTGATATAGACCTGAAAAGAGGTCTGATATCACGATATCAGGGCTCTGATTGCGCAAGAGGTCTGATATCAAGAAGGAATATAATGAAACCAGAGCCAAATGTGCGTACTGTCAGGCGAAGCAGTCTTACCATTTCGCTGTGGTCGTGACAATCAGTGCTGCGGAGGATCTTGACGCTCCAAGAAAAAACGCGACCGCTAAAAATCGTCGCACGAAGGTAAGTCGGTTAGACAAGATACCAATACATGCGTAAAGGGACGTCTTCTAGGAACCAAGCACTGAGTCCGGCTCTGTTGCGCGAAACTGTGGCGTGGAAGATGCGCAGACACGGTCCGTTGAGCGACTTAATCAGATGACGAAAACAAAGTCCAACTGGATATGGTCGAAAGCTCTCAAAAGTGATTAAAATTGCCCTCTCTAGTTCCGAGTCCGCAGCGAAGTCGGTGTTCTGCCAGAAAAGAAGCGTTTTCAAGACTCTCCGTGGAGCACCCAGTCACGGCCACAACAAAAACTGCTGACTGTGCATTATTTTGAATTCGGTTCCCTGTAATCTCATTGGTCAGCGTGCTGCCAAAAGGCGCGCAGTATTCTCATTGGTCAGCCCTGAAGCCTGTTGTGACGTCACGGAAGCGTCTATTGAATGCAACGGTGCCGTAGCCCATTCCCAGAAGGAGCAATGACGTAATGCAGGCGCTTATCGAATACAAATGGCGTCGTCTCCGGAGAGGTCTGGCCTCGATATTGCTGAGAAGGTTCTTCCTGTTGCGCACTCACCATACTATATAAGACATATAGTACGGTAGGTCGGTCTATAGCCTCTATATAGGACCTCGGCGCTCATATTTACCTCGGCGCTTCGCGCCTCGGTAAATATGTAAGCGCCTCGGTCCTATATATCGGCTATAGACCTCCCTACCGTACTATATGTATTACATATACACCCTTATATATAGTGCATGAAGGCTAAATATTGCATAATGGAATCCGGCCATTATCGGCCCCACATTATGGATGTTGAACTCTAAATGTACTTTGGTGTTCCTTCTCTTTGCAGACCAGCACTACACCAGCCACTAAAAAGTAACAGCTACCGTTAGTGTGTGTCACTGTAACCATTAGTGGACATATATCTGAGAAACAAGTGCCTATACTGTTATATATACATAAGAGAACAAGCTCAGTCAGCGATGGCAGAGATGAGGGCTTGTGTGGAAAGTCACCAAGCGGAGAAATGTCACGATCTTGATGAAGAGACTCAGCAGGTCACTGATTCTTCTCAGGGCAGAGTAGTGACATCAAGCGGGAAGCTGCGGCCTGTGACTGTCCTTAGTATTGAGAGTGGCTACAATGAAGACACCTCTGAGACAGAACAGCCCATTCAGGTAGGCATATAGGCATACTCACCTCAGTAAAAGTGTGCATGTGTGTGTGTGTGTGTGTGTGTGTGTGTGTGTGTGTGTGTGTGTGTGTGTGTGTGTGTGTGTGTGTGTGTGCATGCCATAGAATACACTGTGTACTTATCACAGAATGTTTGCAAGACCTGAAGCAAGCAAGCCTGTAGATGTGGTTGGAATACACGGTAAAATGAGTATGTGTATGTGGTAATAGAACTACACAGCACTGCACGTAATAATATTAATATTGTTGAAGCTCATTGCCAGAATCTTCAAATGGGAGGCCTAGGAAATTTGGCCCAGGAGTCTTTTTCAGATGTTAGACACATAACCTGTACAGGTGAAGGCTCATAGTGACAAAGAGAACTCATCCAGATGATTGACAACACTTGTATTGTTCACTAGCCTAAGGCACATGCATTGTAATGGGTTTATGTAGAGTAAGCGAACTAGTTATAATTTGGTCTATAACATCTCTCAAGGGAGTGCAGTGATGAGTGGGCGGGCACTGACAAGCTCCACCAAGCAGATGCAGTGTGCACCAGTACTGTAGGATAATGGGATTAGGGAGACAGTACTAGTGCCTTCACCACATCCTGGGAACGATGAACTACAAATGCACCATATGCTGACATGTGCACTAAACATTGTAAACATGCCCCAGGAGGTCCGGCCCACTGACTCCACATTAGTACACACACAGGTGTCATAACAGTTAAGGACATTCTTAGTTACTCTGTGTAGCATGTAAGTATATATGTGAATGCATCCCTATGCAAAGAGGATATACACATGGCCAATATACATCATTTTATACAAATTAAACGATGCTCTAAACACTATGGCAGTATGAAAAATGAATTTTTAGCCCGTCCATACTCAACATGCAGAGGTACTGCATATACACAGCATTTACAGACATATGCATGCACACACACACTACACACACAATTTACTTGTGCCTATAATAAACGCACACACACACACATACACACACAAGCACACATTAATTTTACTTGTGCCTGTAATGAACACACACACACACACACACACACACACACACACACACACACACACACACACACACACACACACACACACACACACACAGCACTATAGACACACATTAACATCCTTCTTTGTCCTCACATGCAATTCAGGTGATAAATGAAATGAAGGAGAAAATGAAGACCCTCTGTGGGTCATTGGATGAAGAAGTGACTCAGATGGCAGTGAGAATTCACAACGAAGGTAAGAGAGAGGGGAGATCCAAGGCATTGGAGGAAGTTGAGCAGCAAAGGCTTGCCTTCAACCAGATACAGGCAGAATTAATGGCTGACATTCTTAAGAGGATGGAGAACACGCAACACAGATTGAGCAGTGTCAAGCCGGTGGTATGTGGTGAGGTATTGGAGGAAGAGCAGCAAAGGCTTGCCTTCAACCAGATACAGGCAGAAATGGCTGACATCATTAAGATGATGCATAGATTGAGCAGTGTCAAGCCGGTGGTATGGGGTGAGGCATTGAAAGGTAGCAGCCAGCTTCCTGGACCAATCACTATGCATGAATCCATTGGGGTCAGGCAACTTTCCAGTGTCACAAGGCAGTCGAGTGGGGATAGCTTTACCAGCCCAAAGGAAGAAACAGCTGGGAGAAAAAAGCCAGGAACTGAGTCCTCGAGTGTTGAACCTGTCTCACCCACATCAACCTGCTCTCGTGACACCCTCTTCAACAGTGCTGATGAAATGAAGACAGTGCCTCTATTGAACGCTTCCTCAAGGCAAGGAAGTTCTCAGTCATCCAGTGATGAAGAACGCAGGTGCAGAACAAATGGGCTGGAGCTTCACCCACGAAAGATGCTAGCCAGTAGGAAGAAGAAAGGGAAGAAGTAGAATACCTTGAACTTCATTGCCAACAAGCACACCCATGCAACGCACATGAAATTACAAGTTATCTCAAGCTACATCTTTTATACTGCTACAGTATTTATTATATACATACATAGGCCATGTTACTTATGTATTTCAACATACTTAAGCTTACCTCAGCTAAAACATTAGCAACCAATATGTGTATTCTCACATCAGAGACCGTTGTATATACACACAATAGTATTCATTTGGGAGAGTACGTACGTTACCCATTGTGTGATAATGATATTCATTGCTGGTCCTCTTGTTGTCTCTCCATATAGAATGTAACTATATGTGTATCGTTGCTAAATAAGTACAAAGCTATAATAAGTATGTATATGTAGATAAATTTATACATGACATATAATTATATCATCATCATCATCTCCTGTCAAATCGAGCGGGAAGGAGTAGACTTGCGCTCTTGAAATCTGGAAACCCTGCGTATCAAACGGGCCAAACACCCTATTCAACATACTCTTCTTATCCCAGGTTCGCCCCAGGTACCGTCCGGCACCACTCGAATCGCCTGAACCATGCCCCCAAAGAAGAGGTCGGATGCCGCCAGAAGAGGTGAGGACGCAACATCATCTGCGTTGCCTTGCGGAAACTGCGGTAGTCGGGGAAACGAAGAGGAAGGAATACGCTGTGATGGCCCCTGCAGAGGATGGTTCCACTTCGGGTGCCTGTCTCTCACCGAGGAAGAAGTGGCTGAAGCGAGGGAAGACGGCGCGTCGAGACCCTGGAGCTGTGACAGATGTCTGGCCCTCTCCTCAGCTGTGCAAGAGCTCCTCCACACGGTGAAGATCCTCAACGAGAGGCTGCACTCTCTGGAAACCGACAATCAGGACCTGACCAGGAGACTGGAGCTCCTGGAGAGCCATGATAGCGCCCCGGAACATGCCAGCGCGAAAAGCGCAACGGCCGATATGGACACTGAAACCAGCTCAATAGCAGACGAAACGACTTCAGCACACGAGGCTACCAAAGATGATGGCAATGGCTCGCGCAAGGCCACAAAGGAAGTTCAAAGTAGGCTTAGAGGTGCTGATGAAAAGGAACGCGCCCAACAGAAGACAAAGAAATCTACCCTGTTTATCAGAAAGATCCCAGTAACTCACCAAATTGAGGATGTCAGATCGCAAATGAGGAAGTGCCCGGGGATACCCCTGAAACATCTAACGATCACGCAACCTATCCCTAACAGTGAGTTCACAGGGAAATGGAAGTATATGTCTTGTGAGGGTCCTACAACAGCGTTAGAGATGCTCACACAGGCATGTGAGAAGAGGAACCTTCCTTGGAGAATCAACTCTGCTCCCCCAACACGCCCCACTCCTTTTTTCGACAACCAGACACACAAACCTCATCGAGAACTAGCAGCAAGACCAGAAGGTCCTCCCAGACCATTCCCACCACAGCATCGTCCCCACCTCAATACCCACCCTTTCCCACCACCACTCAGCCTCCCACTATCATTCCCCCCCCACCATCGCAGTTTTGTACACGACCCTCCACCTCCCCCAAGACCATGGCTCCCGGGTCCTCCCGGCCCTCCGGGCCCTCTCACCGGGCTTTGGCACCAGCTTCAGGCCCAGGAAAGGGAGCTGGCTCATCTGAGGCATTGCCTGGGGGCTCCACCACCACAGAGCATGCACTGGGGCCAAAACAATCAGTAAGTTATGGGGTCTGGAATGTTAGAGGTTTTGTGCAGAGGGACTACTGTAGGCTTAGGGAAAATGTGATCACAGCAACGGATCTTGACATAGTCTGCTTGTGTGAAACATTTCTAAGAAATTCTGAGATTATAAGCATTGAGGGGTATAAGTGGTTTGGACACAATAGGACCAACATCTCTAAGAGAGCAGTGAGGGGATCAGGTGGAGTGGGTGTGCTTGTCAAGGAAAGTATGTTTGATAGGTTTAGTATTGACGTTGTTGATAAAAGGCACGAAGACATCCTATGGCTTGCATGTACTCAAATAAATAACCCAGACAACACAATCTTCATAGGTGTATGCTACTTGTCACCAGCAGCCTCTAGTAGAGGAGATAAATCTCACGATGTATTTGATACTCTAAGATGCCAATGTCTGAAATTCCAGGATAAAGGAGAAATTTTGATTTGTGGTGATTTCAATGCTAGAATTGGTAGCCTGAATGACATGTCTGACGTCACACAAACTAGGTTACCCCAAAGACAGATAATTGACTATACTACTAACTCCCATGGTAAACAGCTAATAGATTTTCTGAGAGACTGCAATATGGTCACACTCAATGGGAGATTCTCAAGCGATAAAGACAACTTTACAGTAATCTCATCAGTAGGGAAATCTGTTGTAGACTATGCTATAGTACAGGCAGACCACTTCCGGAATTACTCCAATTTTCAAGTAAAAACTGTTTTGGACATATTGGAATACTACTCCATCCCATCCGATTCCCCTATGCCGGACCACTCACTGGTTTGCTGGGAGTGTACATATCCGGAACTTATGCCCAACAAGGCTTCACCACAACGCTTAAACAGTGCTAAACTGTTACCTCATGTTCCGATATACCGCCGAGATATAAACAAACCTCTTTTTAATAGTAATCATCCAGTACAAGTACTTGAAAAGCTAATAACAGAACTAGACTCACTTACAATATCCAGTGACACTAACAATGAGGGCAATGATTTGATTGAAAATTACAGCGCATTCTACTCTCTTATTAAAAATGAGTATCAGAATCATAGCACTAAAACCCATCACAGATCATCTAAAAAGCCATGGTGGAGTTCTGACCTGGACTCAGCTAGGAAAAACCTGAGACTAATACAGAAGGAATGGACAGTAGAACAAAATACAGAAAAGAAACACAAGCTGTGGCAAAAATTCAAGAAAGAACAGCGGAGATTCAATCTCAGTACCCGTAAAGCTAAAAGACAGTTTATTAAGGAAAAACAAATTTACTTCTTATTAACAAAGGCCTCTAACACAAAAAAGTTCTGGAAAGAATACCACTCAATTGGAATAAATACTGATAAGTGCAACACTACTGACCTGCCTAGTTTCATTATAAAAGAAGATGACACACTGACTACCAGCAGTGAGGAAACCATGAGGACCTGGAGAAAGCATTTTGAGTCCCTCCTAAATCCCCACGACACAGAATTTAGCAATTTAGGATCACAATCTAGCAATAGTTATACCCCATTTGATGATGAAGTACTGAATAGACCTATTGATCTGGAAGAAGTGTATCAGGCCATAGCACAACTAGAGGAAAATAAAGCACCTGGTCCTGATTACATATGCCCAAGTATTATTAAGGATGACAAAGTCACCCAATACCTCCATAGATTATTCCAGAAGTGTTTGGAAACAGGAATTGTGCCCCCAGCATGGCTGAATAGCACTATCCAGCCAATCTATAAAGGAAAAGGTGACAAAAATGATCCCAATAACTATAGAGGCATTACACTGCAATCGTGCATAGCTAAGGCATTTGCTAAAATTATTAATAACAGGCTATCCAACTACCTAGAATCTAACAGTCTCTTACATGATGAACAGAATGGGTTCCGTAAGGGTCGCTGCTGTCAGGACCACATATCTTCCTTATACTTCATAATTGAAAATAGGAAATTGAGCAAGCAAGACACTTATGCCTGTTTCGTTGACTTTAGAAAGGCCTTTGACTCTGTTCCTAGGGAACTGCTTTGGAATAAATTATTACATATAGGAATTAATAATAACATTCATGCTAGTATAAAGGCATTATATACGAATACCAGAAGCTCCATAAAAATTGATAACAACCTCTCCTCCCCCATTATTATTAAGCGTGGAGTGAAGCAAGGCTGCCCTCTCTCCCCTACCCTGTTTAATATTTTTATAAACGACTTGATTGGATATTTGAATGAAAAGGCTGAGGGGATTTCTTTTGGATCATGCCAATTGAATGCCCTCATGTATGCAGACGATCTTGTACTAGTAGCAGATAAGCCTGACTCACTCAATAATTTGTTACAGGCACTTAATCAGTGGTGCACTGACAATGGAATGTGCATAAATCCAGACAAAACCAAGATTATTCATTTCAGACATCCGAAGAAACAAATTTCAAATTTTCTCTTTACATGCGGAGAATATCGTATTTATTATACACACATTTACAGATACCTAGGAGTAGAATTTACGGAACATCTTAGCTGGGCACAACAAATTGAGAGCACATCAATATCAGCAAACAGAGCAGCAAACTACTTAATTGCAAAAACTAGAAGCAGCGGAGCGCTAGTATTCGAAGTTTATACTCACCTGTATAACACACTTGTCTTACCTATCATTGGATATAGCAGTTTCTTGTGGGGTTATAAGGGATATAGTGATATAATGAAGATACAGAATAATTTAATGAGAAGCTTCCTAGGTGTAGGCAGAAATGCCCCGATTGTAGCTCTTCTAGGTGATTTAGGCTGGCTCCCCATTACGACAATCACTAAGATCTCATGCATAGGATTCTGGTTCAGATTAAGCAAAATGGCTGAAGGTAGATTAAATAAGCAGATATTTATTGAAGCAAGTAATCTAGCATCTGATAAAGGGTATAAGAATTGGATTGCCCATATCCATGACATTTTTAAAAACGACCACTCCAATGAATATTCAGCACCAACATTATGCATCAATCAAAGTCTACAATATTATAGGGAATTTCTAATCAGATGCTCAATAGATAAATGGAAGTCAGAGGTTAGCGAAATTCCAGTAGGCTCTGATTCAGGTGGTAGACTAGTGTTATATAGGCAAATTAAACATGGTCCAGGTACAGAGGACTATCTGTTCACTATGAGATCACTGGGGGGTAGGAGAGTTATGGCGGGCCTCCGAGCGGGATGCCTGCCCCTGGCGGTGGAGGTGGGGAGGTACACTGGGACACCCTGTAGTGATAGGGTGTGTAGACTGTGTAATTGTGGGGAGGTGGAGGATCAGCATCACTTTTTAATCATCTGCCACACTCTTAGCTCTGTTAGACAAAAATTATTTTCTCATTGCCTAACTCTATCAAACTCATTTACAAATCTTTCTTCTTATGACAAATGTAAGTTCCTCTTAACGAATACTGATAATACATCCATATCCCTTATTCTTCAAATGTACCATTTAAGGCAATCACTTTTATGCATCAATTAGTGTATAGTCACCATGTATACTCACCTATCCACTTTCACCTGCAAGCTAATTTTTGTAAAAAAAAAATTTTCAGTGACCAGTAAGCCAACCTTGGCTGAGCAGCCTCTGATTCTCATGCTGCGGTCACTCTAATAATCATTCTATATATATATATACATAACTATAATAATAAATATGCCCATTGTGCAACTATATACATACTATATACAATTATACTGTATACATGGCTATATTTTGTACTGTAATGTTGTGTGAGGCCAATGTTTGACTATAATAGGCAACTTTGTACATGACATCATTGACAAAGATAGTAGCTAGCTATGCCATTAATAGTACCTAGTAAGTTATGTTGCCAAAAAAAGCTCACAGACACCAGTAGCTATATACTAGTGTCTAGCTAGCCACGACCATTTGGACACGAAGCTATAACTCTGTGTACTGCTGCAATAAGTTAGCTATACCGCCAACAAGGTAACTACAAGGGTGACTACCAGTGCATAGTTTCTATATAGAACTGTACTTCTATTATACCTTTTGTGTTTCCCCTCCTCACAGGTCAATATTAATACACGTACCACATATTTTCAGAGTCAAAGGTAGCTAGCTATTCACCTGTGTGCAGCTACATACAGTAATACTAATATTATCTATCTAATTTAAGCAGCTCAGACAGACTGCTGTCTGTGGTGCTCAGGGGCACAGCAGTCCTAACTACACAGCTGTTCACTGCTCTGTTATAGGCCGACTTTGACACAATGGCAGAAAAGGGTGCTGGCATGGAGAGTCAAGGAGAGGAGTGTCCCAAACTTGAAGAGATTCAGCAGGTCATAGACTCCTCTCAAGGCAGAATAGTGACTCCAAGAGGAAAGGTGCGGCCAGTCACACTTTACAGCATAGAGAGTGGCTACAACGAAGTGGCTTCAGATACAGAACAGGTGAGCAAGCAATTTTTGCAACTATGCACAGAGTCCATGACTATACTGTAATGTTAATTGAACATAGCGGTCGGATGGGTGCCCCAAACCTGCATGAGGATGACAATTTGCTTGTGGCTTTGCACAACATTATTATCCCCTAACATGTGATGGAGTGTTGAAAGCCTCAGTGCATGAAAGCTACGTATCTACGTATACACTACCCTGACAATGCAGTGAACCTCGCAAACCTGTCTTCTATAATAGCTTCCAATGACATTAATGGAACCAAGAACTGTCACAACTTATATCCAAACCCAATAGAGTGATATAGGTATATACTTCTAGCCATTGCATGCTCGATCTCAAGCTAGTATTCGTATATCAATTATCTGCATATCCCTATTGACATAATGCATGATCAGCAGCCAAGTAGTTACGTATAGTAACTCTAGGCCTGCACATGCCTGCCTGGGCTTAACATTACACTAGACCACATAGACACACAAAAGGACCTGTTTGAATTAGACAGAATAACCCTGTTCCTTTTATCTTTATGTGTGGGATAACACACTCTGTTTAGGGCATATACGCGTGCACAGATAGCTATACCTACAATAACCATTTACACTGACCAATCCCCTTTCCCCACAAACACTCCTTATATATTTAATTTGTACTTGTGTACTTGCAGAGTGGAGTCCTTATATATTAATGTGTGAAACAAAATGATCTATTTAAGGAATAGACACATGCATTGCTAGCGACACTTACAGTAAATATTTACATTGACAAATCCCTATCCCACACATCGCTCTGTATATTCATTGTGGAGAGGTTACCCAGTCCGAGAGCACACAATGACATTCTCTTCTTTATCATTGACAGTAGGCTAAGCTAGCTATGTATAAGCACATGAGCAATGCTATACCTTGCCACAGTTGGGTATATACTATGTTCACTTTGGACCCCATGCATGCATGACCTGTGCCTGCATGCTCCACACATGCAGGGTAACATTCAAATGTCTTACACATACAGCTAGGGGTTTAATTTGTGATGCAGAGTGGCTGGGCACCACAGAGGGTGCAACTATAGTGGATGTGTTCATGAAAGGCATTGAAAAGGATATGTAAGTGTCTGACCTATGCAGTGGTATCACTACTTAACACAACTACTGTCATTAATGGTCAGTTCCTGTCATTGAAGACAGCTTTCTGTAGGGTAGCCATTTGTTTTTCACTGCCAGAGCCACAGCTTCGAATTCAAGTTGAAACAGCAAAGAATGCAATGTAGACCACACAAGTGCACAGACTGCAACACAGACTCGCAGTTGTGTACCAATGTGAAGATCGCATTTGTGGCTAGGTTCTCGCATGCACAGGATCAATTGGGGAAACCACACTAGCCGGTAACTTGAGAAAGATTTCAGGCGTTTCAGCCCAATCCAGGACCTCAGCAGTGAATTTGACACTTACAAAACGCATGATGATAGATAGGTGATGATAGATGACAGGTGCACCCTGGAAGCCTGGCACACCCAGACAGAGTGACACACAATGAACCGCAATGAGGGTCCTCTCCCATCAGTGTACAACTGACTAATTCACCTGTCACGCCTACACCCCCCCCCCACTAACTTTGTTACAAGTGTCACCCCTTAGCATCATACTCATTCCCGGCTGCCTTATTCTCCCGCCGTTCATGTATGTCTATAAAGTCTGTCATCTCAGTTTTGTAAGTGTCAATTTCACTGATGAAGGTCCTGGATTGTGCCGAAACATTTGCAATCTTTCTCAAGTTACCGGCTAGTGTGGTTTCCCTAATCTATCCACATACATTGATATATATAACAATTTAATTCAATTTCCTTGGTTTTACCTTGACAATACACATAGCATAATACGTATACACGCCTGTACATGCACATACACCAAACAAACTACAGAGTTTAATTACGCATAATTACATATAATATATGTGCATACATACACAAATAATAGGAACCAAGCCACCACACAAGCACATAGGAACACATACACACACACACCACAAAAGCACATATATTATGCTGTATGCACACACAAGTGCACCACATGTGAATATCGCATGCATCATTAGACGTGCAGGCATGACTCTTTCTTCTGTCTCTCCAATTCAGGAGATGTCTGACATAAGGGAGAAAGTGCAGAACGTCTACGGGTTAGTTGAAGAAAAAATGACTCAGATGGCAGTGACAGTTCACAATGAAGGAAAGCGTGAAGGAAGGAACGAGGCGTTGGACGAAGTTGAGCAGCAAAGGCTTGCCCTGCTCCAGCTGCATACAGAAATGGTTCAATTCATGCGCGACACTCTGGAGTGGTTGGAGAAGATGAAACACACATTAACCAGTCGGCTGCCAGCAGCATCTGGTGAGGCATCGCCAAAGAACGAATGCCATCCTGGACCATTCACAAGGCAGCATGAACCCATTGTGTTCCAGCAATCTCAGAGCATTACAAGGACGTCCAGTGGGCAAAGCCTTACCAGCCCAAAGGAAGAAGCAGCTGGGATAAAGCAGCCAAGTGCCGAATCATCGAGCACAGACCCTGTTTCACCCACGTCAACCTGTTCTCGTGACACCCTCTTCAACAGTGCTGATGAAATGAAGACAGTGCCTCAATTGAACACCTCCTCAAGGCAAGGAAGTTCTCAGTCATCCAGCGATGAAGAACGCAGGTGCAGAACAAATGGGCTGGAGCTTCACCCACGAAAGATGCTAGCCAGTAGGAAGAAGAAAGGAAAGAAGTAGAATACCCTGAACTTCACTGCCAGCAAGCATGCCCAACATGCAATTATATACAACACGTTTATCTCAAGCAATATTCATACCGTTTTGTATCAACTCCTTATAACTACCCTGTGTTTCAGACCGTTCAGGTCGTCTATCTGTTTCTGCCAATTCTCCCTTTTTGAGATGCTTCTCTTTTCCTTCAGCTGCTGTTGAGTGGAGGTGTTATACTGGGTGCGCTCTGGTTGACAATTAGGGCAGCCATACTATAGAAATAATAATATTATTATTGTGCATTATTATAATAATTATTATTGTGTGATGCTACAATCATATGTATGGTAACCATGTGACATATACATAATTATGTGTATGTTGCGGCTCATGTGCATGTGCTACACAAGTACACTCGGCCATTTTCAGACAACAATCCCGCGCAAGTCACGCTCATGACTTAGCCTTCCCCCATTAATATTCGCTCTTGTTGAAACCACAAGTGTTTCACTGGTGGCGGATACAAGAGTGACTAGCCATCCTGCATTCCATCAGTACGCCACACTGATGAGCCCCAATCAGGGTGAAACAGCTGTCTGTGGCTCTTCCATCTTTGTAGGATGAATAGTAATGGGGGAGGGCGATCACTGGTTGCCATCAATAGGGCTCCGGCCCCCCAGCCTCCTGAAACACTTTGGTGTAGAAGGCTGGTAGGCGTAATATCCAGTGATTAGCCTTTATTTTCAGACTTGTGCATAACTCCATCTCATATATACGTAGTTCAGCATATGTACATAATTATGTATGTATTGCAATATGATTATCATATATATATATATGTGACACAAATATTATAACCACCTGCAGTAACATACTTATTTTAAAGTACAAATTTCATGCCAACAAACCACCTCCATTATGGATTCTCTAAGGCCACTCTGTATGCAGTGAAACCTGTCTAAGACAGCCACTTGTGGGCTAGTTATGACTGACCTTTATAGAGAGGTGGCTACTCTACAGAGGTAGATTACAATGCTATATTTTAGTGCCATTTGGGCCCAAGGAGGGTGCTGTTTCGCAAGAGAGATGGATGCCTAACACAGTGGCCATTTTAGACAGGTTCCACTGTTCAATACTGCTGGGACCATAAGCTATGTCAAGCATCTCAGTGGTACAGTACATCTATGGCTACACGTGGCCACAGATGCTAACCACAGCATTTTAGTGCAGAAGTTACCTATACATTGTTGTTTGGGATCTACAAGGAGTTTCTCAATCAAGACACTCAGCTACGGTAAACAGGTGTGTGAGTAGGGAGTGTGAGCTGTGTAAGGGAGCTAACTACAGAAGGTCTCCTTCTGTACAGTCCCCCATTTGGTATTCAGAGATAAGTGAATTCTGCCAAAAGGCTTATCTATAACATTACGATTGTATCAGATATAAATAACTGATATTCCCTTTTTATACTAACCATAAAGTTTTTGGTAAAATATGACTACACTTCACCTGACAATTGCCAATTCTACCACTTCTATATACCATCCTGCACTAGACACGTACAATAGCTCAAACTATAGAAACCAACACACACACGCAGACTCACATCAGAGACCATATACATACACACATACAGTATAGGCTGTTTCATGGCAATGGCAGAGAACAGCAGTGAGGAAGAAGCTCCAACAGTCACACAATTGTCAGGAGACAAAGTTACAGAGACAGTGGAAAAGTTGCCTCTAGCTCAATCAGACAGTGGCGTTGGTGAAGACACAAAATCACCGGACACAGTGTATAACTGCCAGCTGCAAGTGGGTGATTACAGGGCAGGGTTGAGGGAGGGGAAAGTGGGCCAAGGTGCATGGGAAGAGGTCTTGGGTACAGTCCAGTTCTTTGCACACCTCTAATAGCACAAAACTAAACACATGGAGAATTGGGGCTGGCTGTCAGGCTAGGTGGGAATGGAATCCAATCTCTGTGCTGTAAATGATTACAATGAGGATCGACACAATAATATTCTTCCACAAGCATGCAGCGTATTAGGATAGTGTGAGCCTGAGCCAATTGGAAGCATTCACATGATTGTGTGAATGAGTTCATAACTTAACTGTATGGGGAGATAAAAATGAATTGTAATTGGACAGAAGCCTGTCCAGCTCCAACCACACATTATACCACATGCTATGTGTCAGTCAGAGAGAAACCATGCAGGTATACTCTAGGGAACTGAATTGTAACCAGCAGCCAAACACATACACAGACATACATGCACACACATACGCACACACATATGTACACACACACACACACACACACACACACACACACACACACACACACACACACACACACACACACACACACACACACACACACACACACACACACACGCACACACACACACACGTACACACACGGATAACAAAAACCTCATTGAATCCTGTAGGATGATGCTCGTGCCAAGACTGACAACATAGCAGAGTTGATCCAGCAGGCTCGTGAACAAGGCAGACGTGAAGCAAGGGAGGAGGTAGAACAGTTTCTTGCCCAGTGGCACAAAGATGCAGACCAAATGAAGGAACAGTTGTACACCATCATAGACAAAATTCACCACCTCCAGGTCGCAATTTCAGAACAGTTTTCAGGTATTGGACGAGGTAAGGAAGCTGCAAAGAAGAGGCAAACTATGCTCACTCAAGAAATACTTCAACCATTCGAGCGTCAAGCAAGCATGACAAGGCAATCAAGTGAGGAGAGTTGTAAGAACATTTCAATGGAAGAAACTGCCGGTAGACGAATGGCTAGAGAGTCTTCAGGAACACCACCGATCTCTCTAAGTTCCTGTAAATCTGATGATTCTTCCTCTATGGCTTGTGCCATACCAGAAAGCACTCCAGCTGAGAAAGAAATGCAGTCAGGGATTTTGGCATCCCGTGAAGAAGAACAACTGTCAGGTGCAAGAGTGGAGAAGGTTTATGTAGGGAAACAGAGTGATAAGAAGATGAAGCTCAAGCGAATGTAGACAAGTCTCTAGCATATGTACACACACACACACACACACACACACACACACTAGATTATACATAGTTACCGGCTCTTCAAACCACTGCCTTAACTTCAAATTCAAACATGTTCCTCTGTACAATCATGCATGTGGTACTGTACATACTGTATAATATACAGTGCTGACATGTATACCATATTG
>OZ025870.1:12505798-12528298 GCA_964019415.1 Ianthella basta | reverse complement strand
GTCCCAAATCCATGTACACACGTATTACGGTTCTCAAAATTTAGACCACCTCAAAAATTTGAACACTGCATGGTCTGTAAGGTGGTCTTATTTCTGAGGTTCCACTATATAATTGAATATATAGTAGTAGAACACATAATAATGTATACAAACAGAGAGGTGAGTGTCACAAAGACTTTACGACAATTATTTGCGAAACAATACAGTACATAGTGTATTGCACCTTGTGCTGATGCCACAGGGATAACCATAAATTGTACTTCAGAGCTTATGGATACACTTTTACAACAACGTCAATCTATATGCTGCATGGTACTCCTCCTTCCTTGCATTGTGCTGAGCAAAATACATGTAGTCGATTTCAGGTTGCTTGTCACATGAACGTAAAACGGGAGATCAAGCTGACCAATCAGAATCACCTACGCCATTAGGTATGGCAAATTTGATTGGTCAGTTTGGATCCCCATTTTATGTTCATGGGATACAGGAGATTGCGGAATCTTTGCAATGCAAACCGAAAAGCGGTTGATCACGTTCACCAATCCAGACAGGTGATGTAGTAGCGCTAGTGTATATCCCTTTGTGCGGGTGCACGTGACTGAAACCACTTCTTTTGTTGCAAAGGTTGCACAATTTCCTGTAAGCAACCTGAAATTGACTGTATCATTCAAACAGTCAAATAATATTCTGGCATATACACACCTGAGGGTAGAACACAGGCAGGAAGAGAGGAGTGCTTGATAGCCTATAGGGACCTGAGGTCAGAATATATACAGGCAGGAAGAGAGGAGTCTCACTGGCACACAGCTACAGGCAGGTAGGTCACAAGTGGGAAGGGAATAGGATCTAGAACTGTGTGGTGCTGTATGATCAAATCAACTGCAAGTATAGACATTATTCTGTGGGAAAGTAGCTAGCTACAGGTATAGATCAATAAAACATGCTACTTATATGATATGTGCCCTTTTTGTACTAACCTTACAGATCTCCTGAGCTGACTAGCACTAAACTGACCAATTTCTACAATTTTCTATCATCACTCTGCATTTGAAGTCTCTGACGGCATTACTGAAAGCAAACTTAAAGGGGTTCGAGTATCTTGGGCATACGTGCACAAGGAACAATTACTTAACTCTGATACGTACATGTGGAGAGTTACAAAGCAATGGCAGAAAAGATTAATAGCGAAGACGAGGGGACTCCACTGAGTACAGAGTCATCTAGAGTCAGGTCAAAGAAAACGTCATTAACCAAGGTAGACAGTGGCCTTGGCGAGCAGACCAACCAGGTGGGTGATTGTGGGGGGAGGGCAGAGGAGGGATGAGGGGAGGGGAGGGGAGGGGAGGGAGGGAGGGGAGGCGTACATATGAATAACACAATGTACTAGCAATGGGCTTGTGATATTACTGCATGTGCACACAGATTTGCATTTAAGCACATTTCTAGTCTGATGGGACAGCCCCTTGCAGCTATAGGCAAATTCATAAGAATGCAATGGCATTTGACAACACTCCTTGAGTATAAGTGTCAGTGAAGTTCATTTCACATGAATATGGATCTGAGGATTTGACAGACTAAAGAATGACTCACATTATCACTCCTAGTAAAGACCAACTGGCGGAAATGGTTCGGGAATATGAGCTACAAAATGGTCATGTTAATCACGTCAAAGCCCAGTTCACTGCAAACAGAAGAGTATCTAAAAGAGACTGTTCTGAATTGCTCATTTTTACAATGACAAATTGGGTTAGGCTTTTGAAGCCTTAAAAACTTAATGAATATAAGCACCAGACAGTATGTGAGTTACAGAGATTAGGATGAGATAGTAACGTGTATGCTGAATACAGAAGCCCTACAGGTGCATACATCTGTTTCAAGATAGGCGGTACGTTACAGTATGCAGACACACGCAGTAATAGTCACATCACATGGTCTCCCTCTATGTGTTAGCGGATAACCATTGTCTCATTGAAACCCTGTAGGATGATGTCAATACCGAGAAAGACCCAATGTCCCATTTCTGTGAGAAGGCTACGGAGTTGATACAGCAGGCTCGTGAACAAGGCAGATGTGAAGCTAAGGAGGAGATGGAACAGTTTCTTACACAGTGGTACAAAGACGCCGACCAACTAATGATGCAACTGTCCACCATCATGGACAACATTCAACGTCTCCAGCTCACAATCTCAGAGCAGTTTCCAGGTATTGGACAAGGAAGACAAAATTCAGGGAAGCTACCATTAAAGATGTTCACTCAAGGAGCACCTCAACCATTTGAGCGTCAAGCAAGCATGACAAGGCTATCAAGTGAAGAGAGTTGTAAGAACATTTCAATGGAAGAAACTGCCGGTAGACGAATGGCTAGAGAGTCTTCAGGAACACCACCGATCTCTCCAAATTCCTGTAAATCTGACGATTCTTCCTCTATGGCTTGTGCCATACTAGAAAGCACTCCAGCTGAGAAAGAAATGCAGTCAGGGATTTTGGCATCCAGTGAAGACAAAGGACTGTCAGGTGCAGGAGTGGAGAAAGTTTATGTGGGGAAACAGAGTGATAAGAAGATGAGACTCAAGCGAATGTAGACAAGTCTCTAGAATATGTACACGTACACACAGGTGCGCGCGCGCACACACACACACACACACAACACAACATATACTGCATTCTCCCCTGATTCGTGCAAGTCTAGCACGTGTGATTCCGTTGAAGTTGAGACAAAGTACAGACAAGGAGATGAAGCATAGTGGACAAGACGGCAAAGGTTGCATTAACAATTCCAACATAATTATATGTGCACACACACGCACACACGCACACACACACTAGCAGCAAATATCTGCTACACACAACTATCTAGTTACTGTACACAGACTCCCACTGTTTCTTCACACATCCCTTAATTGGCACTGTTGCTTTCACATGCATATCCCTCTACTCAATCATTGTATGAAACAAAGATTTTACATGTTCAGTTTTTGATGCCAGTTAAATGTATTTTATTTCTGATGCACACAACTTCACCATGTGATTACAAATCTATTCAAATTCACTTCTGAAATAGTTAAGAATCACCGGCTACAGTTCCGGAAGGACTGCTTGTAGTGACTATATAGATGAAGATAGGACACATTTCTACACCAATGATTTCAATGGCTTTGGCTGTTGGAGGGAATCACATCCTGGGGGAAGAGGCAATTTGTCCCTGGGGGTTACCCTCATTAGTGACCATCACATACATACCATATAGTTTGTAATTATCCAAGGTACTTTATTTCACAATCAAGCTTAGCAGACCAGACAGTACATTGACCTAGCAATGCCATAAATTACATAACACCTCATTCTTTACATTAAACACACTGCTGATACAGTATCATACTGTGCAAACTACGTACATTAAACACCACAAATGTAATCAATATAAATAGTTATCTAGAGGCCTTACATATGCAAATTCTTGGTACAGATAATTATGTATATCAATGTATGCACTTTTAACCCATAGCTATGCACTTGTGAGCCGCCTAATACAATAGTCCATGATTGCTTGTTCCAATTATCATTAGGTCTTTGTAGTGTAGTTGATCACATGAACACTATACAACAGATATGATAACACACACACACACACACAGATACACACGCACACACACACACACACATGCACACACACACACACACACACACACACACACACACACACACACACACACACACACACACACACACACACACACACACCTCCACACACACACACACACACCACACACACACACACACACACACACACACACACACACACACACACACACCTCTACACACACACACACACACACACACACACACACACACACACACACACACACACACACACACACACACACACACACATGCACACACATGCACACACACACACACACATGCACACACATGCACACACACACACACATGCACACACATGCACACACACACACAACAGGAAACACACATGCACAGTACACAAACACACACATGCCCGCACACGTGTGCACACACACACACACACAGAACAGTAATTTCACTGAATCAGGAAACCGAAATCGTCAGTCCAACTGTCATCGTAAGCATGTAAGACTCTACTGCTCAAACACCACATTCATGTGTTCATTTGTACATATCTAACAGCAATGAGATATAAAACAAAATTGAAGTACAATCTGTGGTTACTGCCACTTCATGACTCAGCAACTCATGTTACCAATGATGATGATGATGGGGGTTCATATCGTGTTTAATTCACCATGGAAACCTGACACTATTCAGAGTCATTCACATTACCATAACTACTGTACATGTTTGAATGTGATTAGGAGCTCATGTTACAAATCAGGTGTTATAGTATCTCCCATTAGTGGTTGTGGTTGTGACCACAGAGAGTGATGCACTGTATGCTAGGGGTACTTTCCCAGGGGATTCCCCTAGCATGGTGCTCACTTAATGTACACTATATCCAAAAAAAATCAAACTGCCAACCCATAGTGGCTGCACAAAACAAGTTGTACATATAGGAACAAGCTATACACTCCAAATGGTAATGGCCATTATGTATAATGAAACCGATATACCACATGACCACGACTTCATGATGTCATTCATGTGCACACAATGGTATAAGACCAAGTTACAGAGCACACGCGACCATTTGAGCCACAACCTTCGCTTCAGGGAACAAGTGAGTTTTTACTCTTGTAGATAATCAGAAGTAGAAGACTGTTAAATCTAAACAAAAGCACTTGTGTGTGCTTTCATTGTACCGATATTCTCACTACTGTAATACACAGTATTCGTATACACCCAAGTACAGGGTGAACAGGAGGATTAGGAAGGCTGTATAGGTATAATCCATACGCAGTATAAGTACTACTAGTACTGTTGGACATTGAAGTTGTATCTCTTCACTATATTAAGTACACCACCTCTGTCCCTTATACAGAAATTAAGATTTTCTTCAGGGTGAACCAGTCTAATCGCGTCCAAGTTACTGTACAAATAGCTATGGCAGAGAACACTTGCACTAAAGTGGAAGAAGAGACCCAGCAGGTGACGGACTCCTCACAGGGCCGTGTGGTCACTTCAAATGGCAAGCTGCGACCTATGTCAACACTCAGCTCTGAGAGTGGCTACCATGAAGGAATGCAGCAGGTTGACAGTGCCAACAAGGACCAACTACTCTACATACAGGTGAGCTCTCCAACAACAGCCATACAGTATAGTGTAATACAGGAGTGCTATTGTAAAACTGACCTATAAATTTTGACAACAGAGAACAAAGAGCTAGATGAAATGAACTTAGAACACCTTTTTGATTGGCCTGTACTACTGGATTGCTCTGAATGCTTCAACAATGAGTCAGATTGGTGTACAAGCTTCCTGATTAGTACACCATTGGTAGAAAATAGGGAAAGAGACGTCGAAACTTGTACTGCGTGTCTGTCCATGATATTTCGGTGCCCATGGAGTGTACCACATGCAGACAGCTACGCAGCATGTCATGCTGCCATTATGTTGCAGGTCATATGACTAAACAACATGGACACCATATACAAACCACACACCATATATGGATATGCAATCTGCCATATTTGCACCTCACACACCATATATGGACATGACTTGATCTACCATATATGGACAGGATATGAATATCATTACCAGGTGTAATCAGCAGTGCAACCACAAGTCATTAGGTGAACCACAAGTCAGTGTTGGCTTAAACAATGACAAACACATCCTACAGAACAGGACTAAACTAACACTATTACCATTACTAAGTAACCACAACTGATAGCATACAGATTACAGTGAACCACCTTGCCAAGATATGCAGACCACCACATGCATGCACATGCACACATGCACACACACACACACACACACACACATGCACACACACATGCACGCATGCACATTCACGCACACACACACACACACACACACACACACACACACACACACACACACACACACACACACACATGCACGCACGCACACACACAAATACAAACACACACATTCACATACACACACACACACACACACACACTCACGTGCACACACACACACACACACACACACATGCACGCACGCACACACACACACACACACACACACACACACATGCATACACACACACGCGCGCGTGCGCACACATATTCACACACACAGAAAACATATGTATATACACACAGAGAATACTGATACGTAAGTATGTAATTAAGACTAATTCAAAATGCTCATTAACTCACTTCTCTATCCTCCTTTGTGTCTCAGGATGCCAAGCAAACCTTTAACATGACACTGCTGAACATGTGTGGAGCCATTGGAGAACAGGTCGGTGAGCTCCTGCAAAAGACATTCGAGGAAGGAATGAGACAGGGCAGGAAAGAGGGAAGAGCTGAAGTGGAGAGGGAAGCAGCGGATATGGTGGAGGCAATGATAGACAGCATGAATAGGCAATTTGGCAAATTCATGCAGGATCGTAGTCAATCAGTTTCTAAGTATAACAGTGCCCAAGTACCAACTGGCAATGGAACCGAGGAGATGTTTCACCCAGAGCCAACAGTTCGTCCATTCTTATCTTGCAAGAGCATGTCAGCGGAGTCGAGCGAGGAAAGTTGTGCTATTGTCGCAAGAGAAGAAACAGGAGGATACAGCATTGCCGCAGACTGGCACTCAAGCAGAAAAGCAGGCAGTTTTGTATTCACTGGCTCCGAAGAGACCCTCTGTGAAAACTGCGAGAGAAGACGCAGAGAGACAGAAGTACGTACTCCAAGGAGCAGGTCACTGTCTTCCAGTGAAGCACACCCAAGAAAGATTCTAATGGCAAAAGACCCAAAGAACTAAAGTTTTAACTGCTTGCTCCTATCATGCATGATGAACTATACACATGTATTCACATACAGTACCTACACATTACACATACATACACACGCATACACACACATCATATGCAGAACTGTCAATAATGTACACTATGTAGATACTTTGTATGGTTCTTTGGTTAATATACATATATACACAAAATGTGCTGTATGTACGTATGTACGCTACATGGTCAGGATTCACTCTGCTATAGTCATTGCTGCTATGGATACACTGCAGTAGTCCGCACATGTGTTGCATTGGACATGTACGTGGGACTAAACATTTGATGTACAGTGGAACCTGTCTATAGTGGTCACTGTATAATGCAGCCACCTGTCTAAAGCAGCCAGCCTCCCCTGGTCCAAACATTTGATGTACAGTGGAACCTGTCTATAGTGGTCACTGTATAATGTAGCCACCTGTCTAAAGCAGCCAGCCTCCCCTGCTCCAAACATTTGATGTACAGTGGAACCTGTCTATAGTGGTCACTGTATAATGTAGCCACCTGTTTACAGCAGCCAGCCTCCCCTGGTCCAAACATTTGATGTACAGTGGAACCTGTCTATAGTGGTCACTGTATAATGCAGCCACTTGTCTAAAGCAGCCAGGCTCCCCTGGTCCAAACATTTGATGTACAGTGGAACCTGTCTATAGTGGTCACTGTATATTCATGGATGGGCACGCCTGTATAAGGTACTTTCCCTGGGGAAGTACCTGTTACAATAGCAGTAGATGAATTTGCTGAATGACATGAACTTGCTGATGACATCAAACTACACAAGTTCTCACTCACAGAACATCCCACAGCTAAGTAAATTGACTGCTGGGGAGATGTGACATTTGCCATCACATTGAGGTGGGAATCACCAAGCAAGAGCACTCAAATGGCGATATTGACTGGATGCAAAAATCAGAATATGAAACAAATAGATTCATGGTTTCATGGCTATGCACAGTATTCATACACTGAAAGAATCTGCTATCTAAACAATCACTAAAGAACATTACGAAGAAGAAGGTCTTTGTTTGGCAGTCACTTTGAAATTCTCCTGTAAAGGACCAACAAATCCAATCAAGTAAGAAGAAGGTAGTCTAAAGGCACCCTCCTATTTAATGCAGAGCCTGAGTAGTCAAGGTGGGCCAATTAAGTGCTTTAATCAAATTCAACTAGCTACATTTGTTTCCAGCTGACAGAAACGAGGATACTGACCAAGAATTGACTGATGGCAAGCACAACTCAGGAAGCATTGCTTACAGTTAAAGGGAAGGGTATGCCAATGAGCACCACAGCAGAGCAAACGGCGTGGAAGGGTTTAACACAGTTGGATAAATACAACACAGGGAGATCTCTACAGGTGAGTTACGCACACAACATGCTTTAAGAGGAATACAGCATCACAGTGAGTACTAACCACATGTATACTGCACATGGATTATAAGTAGACATAAGCAGACAGGCACACATGTACACACATGCACACAACACATCACCACATATGTACATAGCTACATACACTCCTATGCAAGTTGGGCACTAACGCTCAAGGTTGTCCCACATTGCAATTGTGATCATTCACGTCACACGTCAAGATGTCATACATATGTCACATGACTGATGGTCATGTGACACATTAGTTGTCACATATGTGGTCATATGTGTGACATGACTAATGGTCAAATCTGTGTCACATTACTGATGGTCACATGCATGTCACATGACTGATGGTCACATTATGTCACATGACTGGTGGTCACATGTATGTCACATGACTGGAGGTCACCTGTATGTCACATGACTGGTGGTCACATGCATGTCACATGACTGATGGTCACATTATGTCACATGACTGGTGGTCACATGTATGTCACATGACTGGAGGTCACCTGTATGTCACATGACTGGTAGTCACATGTATGTCACATGACCTTTTTGATTACACATACGCAGGACCTGACTGCAGCTGCATGCACTAGTGCCACAAGCTTTTGCAGTCAATTTCAAGATTGTGTGGCCCAAATCATGACTACTGCAACACAAGAAACAGAGGATCAACAAATGGCTTTAGAACAAGAGAAGGAAAAGAGGCAGAGAATGGAAGAAAAGATTAAAGACATCATTGAAAACTTAGAAGACCTCTCAATTAGGCAGATTAAACTGCGACTGAAGGCCCTGATAGGAGATGAAGACATTCCGTATCCAGAACAGGTCAGACGTCATCCTCCACCAACACCTTATGTGAAGCCATTTGTAGATGTATCGACACAAACGGATGATGAAGGAGGGCCTGTTGACAGGTACATATGAACATACACACACATACACACACACACACACACACACACACACACACACACACACACACACACACATACACACATGCACACACACATACACACGCACACACACAAAACACACACACACGCATACACAAAACACACACACATGCATACACAAAACACACACACACACACAAAACACACACACAAACACATACACACACTCACATGCAAACACCCAACAACGGCACAATCACTGTCTTATGTGCGCATATAAAGCAAACATACATACAGTATGCAGAAAAATACAAGGCCACAAGAAAACACAGTCTCCTCTCTCCCTCCTTCTGTCTCCTCCCTCTCTCACTGTGTCTCGCTCTCACCCTCTGTCTTTCTCACACACACACACACCTCACACACACACACATACCACACACACACCTCACACACACACACACACCTCACACACACACACATACACACACCTCAAACACACACACACACACACACACACACACACACACACACACACAACACACACACACACACACACACACACACACACACACACACACACACACACACACACACACACACACACACACACACACACACACATTACAGAGACCTTAGTGATGAAGGCCCACACAGAGTAAGACCTGCTCAAGAAACCTTCCTTAGGCACAAGAACGCGGCAGCTGGACCAAGAAGAAATTCGCTTCCTCCATTACCAGCCAGCCCTCTCACCACGTCAAGCTCCGACATAAGTCTCCTCGACGGACCCAGCAACGGCAAATGGTTACCACCACTGAATAGGCAAGATTCGACATCAACTTCCAATGTTAGCTCTGTATCGTTGACAATTGAAAAGACAAAAACGAAGAGAAATGAAGGTCGCCACAGCAAGAAGGCAGGCCGAAGGGGGAATAAATAGCTGTATTGCTTCAACACAGTAAACATATATTGTATGATAAATGGACAATATATGCAGCACTGTATTACTGTTATCCTGCATTCACAAACTAGAAGGCTTTAACATACAATACTGATTAATGTTATTACTAAACATTGTAAGCCAATATCCAGTGGTATATGTCACGGCTGTTTCGCCAGGGTAACTTACTGTAGTTGTTACGCAACATTTTTGCATTCGAAAAATGGCGTCTTTTTCCCTATGCTAGCAATGTATAACGGATATCATTCATCTGAGTTTTTCAGAAGAAACCGCTCGGTGCATCTCATTGCTGGTAACTGTGTAGGTATTTTGGTATTGGTCTAATCTTACTCCTTTTTTCCTGCAGTTTTGAGGAGTGTATGTGCGTAACAGACATTTAGTATTAAATATACACATGTTTACAATATAAAACATACCGGTCCTGGAAACCTGCAGAAAAAAAAGGAGTAAGATGGGACCCACACCAAAACGTCTATAATAATACCAACGATCAAATGCTGTATATCACTTCTCTAGGAAAACTCGGAGGACTGATATCCTTATACATGGCTAGCATACGGCAATGGGCACCATTTTGCTATTGCGCAAGAATTACTAAGTTGTACACGCGGGATACAAGTGAAACAGCCGTGATGTCACATCAACATACAATTATTACAGATATCATCATCAGTATACAATTATTACTAGATCAGAGCAGATGAGAGTGAGCATTTAGATTACAAATTAAAGTGGAAAAAAATTTAAGGATTCCGAAATGTCCAGGATTTAGTGGATACCAATTTTTAATCGATTTAGAGTCTTTTGTAGATGAAACCTATTCTCCCTTGCTGTACAATCTTTTTTGACAGGTGCAAATCTTTAGCATGTTTTCGTTACTTGCTAAAATAGCCAATACTAGTAACTGATAAAAATAGTAGCATTAAGGTATAGAATTAATGTGCTTTAAAATTAATGTAGAGTTCTTACACAATTACATTAATTGGCTACACCAATAGACACCAATACTGGTATAGTATGCGAGTATTAAAGAAGAAGAATACTCAGCGATTATCCATTAACCAATTCACTGCCATGCTACATTAGCTGTAATCATTCTCCATCCACCCCACCTTATCTTTGGCATCTCTAAATCACCACACTCACTGCACGAATAGTGATAAGAGCACAGAGTGTTACAATGCCAGCTCTAGTGGTGGACTAACCCACTCAACACACTCAGTGGTGCAGCTTGCCTCGTCTGCTGTTTAAGGAAAGGAGTGCATTGGAGCATCACTCGCACCTGGGAATCAACTTTGTAGGCTGCTGAATTGAAGGAGATGAAAGCACATTACACATGTACACACACACACACACACACACACACACACACACAACACACACACACACACACACACACACACACACACACACACACAACACAGACATACATGTGCACACACACGCACACACATATGCATGCACGCACGCACGCACGCACGCACGCACGCACGCATGCACACACACACACACACACACACACACACACACAAAGCTGGGCATGGTTTTCCTACAACCGAACACAACACCTGGTGCATGGGGAGCAGTGGCGGATCTAGGATTTCCGAAAGGGGGGCTCTATAGTGTAGTTAGGTGCACACACAGTGCCCCTGATATATGACCACCACACCTCTTTCTAGTCTAAAAACTGCCCAAAATCCTACATAAGACTAGCAAAAAGGGCGTTCCTTTGCACCCCAAGATCCCCCTCTAGAACTGCCACTGGGAATGTGTGGAGACCACCTGCTCTGATACACTACTGTATGCTATCATTCCTACTATACATAAGTAAGTAACTTAATGTACTGTATGCACATAAGTGGCAGCTGCGAATGGGAAACGTCTAACCATATATATGAGGAAATAGGAAGTGAGCTAAACTGGTAAGTTAGTCACTCTCCATCTAGGGTCATTTCTGCTGCAGAAAGGGGTGCAGGGAGGGTCTAGCCATCCAGACTAGACTGACTCTCCTGTACGTATGTGTGTGTGTGTGTTATGATGTGTTGTACGTAATAGTTAGAGTATGTGTCAATGTTCCGTTCCGATTCATTTGGTAGCTCATGTACACACATTGCCATGTCTTGAAAATGAGCCAGTATATCAACATACGGAGCAGGTGTTCACCTCATTCCCACACCAACACTGTGCGCATTGTAGGAAAGGTCAACTGTTGAAGGTGAAACTCTCAAGGGACCCTTCTGATTACATGAATATGCATTACAGCTGTCTGGACCAAAGGACTGCATGTGTACATGTCCTTATGTATGTCAGCCTACTGGGCCACACACACACACATCACATGCACAAATTCACACACACACACACACACACACACACACACACACACACACACACACACACACACACACACACACACACACACACACACACACACACACACACACACACACACACACACACACACACACACACACACACATACAACACACACGCACACACACACGCACACAAACACACACATACACACAGACACACCACACACACACACACACACACACCACACACACACCACACACACATACACACAGACACACCACACACACCACACGCACACACACACACCACCCACACCCACACACGCACACACACACACACACACACACACACACACACACACACACACACACACAGCCATAATAAGCCAGAAAATCACTTAACACAGAACAGCAACCCTGCAGACACTGCACAATATGCATACACACCCACACTCCAAAGATCCCAATGATCACCTACCTACAGTAAGCTGCACTACAGCAAAACTAAACACTACCTGTAAAACATACTACAGTGCATTAGGTACAGATCGGGTCCACTGCAGCGTGCAAACAACAGTGAAACGTGAAGTGAGGGCTTCTCAGCTGGCTCAGGCATCATCATGCTATGGTCTTCTTCAGGGCAAAGATATCATCATAGCATCTTCGCCCTGAAGAAGACCAGAGCATCTGGTCGAAACGTCAGCAAGGTTTTCAACCCTGTCGTGAAGCTGGTATTGGAGAACTAACCCTTTCTAACAGTGAAATGTGAGTCACAGAATCATGTATTTTGTCACTCTGTACACTAGTGCCACTTGTTATTAGTTGTTGTAACCTCTTTTTGGGGGGGGGGGGGGAGGGGTGAGAGAGGCGTGACCCCTGCAGCTTCACATGGTGCTGTTGAGGGACCAACACGGCAAACAAGGTGCAAATAAGTCCTCAGGTCATGTATCAATAGTGCACAATACATCGCAACCATCTGGTGACAATTTATTAGTGACGAGGGCACATATCTTTCAGTTGTCACTATTTACATAGGGAGTACTACATGGACCCGGCCATTGTCCAAGCAGCCAGCCTCCCTATGAACCAAACATTAACAGTTCGCAGGACCAAATTGCGTCAGAAATTCCACGAAATGCCACCATTTTTCCTATATTGTGGAATAAACTACATTCTATCCTCTTAATCTTCCTACCAGTGTTGAAACACCCACACTTCATCATCCCTTTGTAGGAGAGTAGGAAATCAAGCCCCATGCCTATCTGAGCATAGTTGTCACATCCATGTCTCTCACTTGTGAAAATCCCTTGTGAAAATCCCTTGTGAAAATCCCTTGTCATCATTTGCCTACATCGTAAAATCCCCCGTTGCAAACTATTCAGGCAGTCCAACCATATTTGAGAGTATCCTGCACTTACAGGTGGCTGTATTATACAGTGACCACTATAGACAGGTGGCTGCATTATACAGTGACCACTATAGACAGGTTCCACTGTACATCAAATGTTTGGACCAGGGGAGGCTGGCTGCTTTAGACAGGTGGCTGCATTATACAGTGACCACTATAGACAGGTTCCACTGTACATCAAATGTTTGGACCAGGGGAGGCTGGCTGTTATAGACAGGTGGCTGCATTATACAGTGACCACTATAGACAGGTTCCACTGTACATCAAATGCTTGGACCAGGGGAGGCTGGCTGCTTTAGACAGGTGGCTGCATTATACAGTGACCACTATAGACAGGTTCCACTGTACGTCAAACGTACGTAAACATGTCTACAGTATAACAGCGAACACTATGAATCACAGCATGACTGGGTAGCCATGAGTCAAATAGTAACTAACAGTATAGTTTGCACATGTGCTGCATTGAATACGTACATGGGACTTAACATTTGATGTACAGTGGAATCTGTCTATAGTGGTCACTGTATAATGCAGCCACCTGTCTAAAGCAACCAGCCTCCCCTGGTCCAAACATTTGATGTACAGTGGAACCTGTCTATAGTGGTCACTGTATAATGCAGCCACCTGTCTAAAGCAGCCAGCCTCCTCTGGTCCAAACATTTGATGTACAGTGGAACCTGTCTATAGTGGTCACTGTATAATGCAGCCACCTCTCTAAAGCAGTCAGCCTCCCCTGGTCCAAACATTTGATGTACAGTGGAACCTGTCTATAGTGGTCACTGTATAATGCAGCCACCTGTCTAAAGCAGCCAGCCTCCCATGGTCCAAACATTTGATGTACAGTGGAACCTGTCTGTAGTGGTCACTGTATAATGCAGCCACCTGTCTAAAGCAACCAGCCTCCCCTGGTCCAAACATTTGATGTACAGTGGAACCTGTCTATAGTGGTCACTGTATAATGCAGCCACCTGTCTAAAGCAGCCAGCCTCCCCTGGTCCATGCATAGACCCTAACATACTCTAAGTCAATGTCCAAGCTCACAACTATAACTTTAAACATGCACCAATCAACACGTGATCCAATGCAAGTCGAAGCCAATTAAAGTATTGTAAATAGCAAATGTAGAGAAACTATTTACTGCAGTTATGTGTACACACTACGCCTAAGTTTATAGGAAAATAGAAACCTATCACAATTCCTCAACATCACTGCTCAAAGCATTCAATGTAGGGAAGCGTTGCGTGAAGCCTCGGGTTCCGGCCTGGCCTCTATTGAAGGTATGATGTCATAGTGAAGCCTGCCAATGGCCCACCTAGTAGTCCATGTTTGACATGTGAAGTCACCCCTGAACCTGCTTCAGCTGCACTTGGTTGGCTAGACCACTGTCCATTTTGCCCACAATGCAGCGCACATCAAAGAACCACAAGCAAGCCAATCAGATGCATGTGTAAATCATTCAAACTGTCCTACATGTGCAAACACAGACTGGCTACGAGTAGACAAGACATACACGTGTAATATTGGAATGACTGGCTAGATCAAATACAGGCAGTCCTAGACAGAGGGCATATATATTAGCTAAGTATTAGGTGGGCTCTTAAAAGCACATTTTAGTGCCCCTGGGGCCAGGGGTCTGGGACACACTGTTACTTTTGGCCTCTCTCTTGGCAGCCCTGTTCACAGAGGTACACACTTACACTTGTTAATAAGTCTGCAGCAGGTATGATTAGCATGCACTAGGAAGAGTTGGGAAGTCAGGAATGATGATTGAACATAACTGTGTCACTACATCATCCTTCTTTCAATCACAGGACAAATTCCAGTTTGGAGCTGGCACTGGTAATTTTGTACACATTTCTAAGTAATCGGGATAGTAGTCTCACACGCCAGCCCTTCCCGCCGGGAGAAGGCTGGGATAGTGCAATGGGAGGTAGAGGGGCTGGTGTGCGAGACTACTGGGACAGTAGGCACTTCCCTCATTAGAGAGGTTCCCAGCTGAATTCAGGCAGGGTGCCATGTTCAAAGTCCTAGTCCTGACTCATTGCCATAACAGTGAAACCATTCACTCAAATGTACTGTACCACATGAATGATAACGGAAGTAGAGACTGAACAGAAGTAGACATAGCTAAGGTATTAGAGCACCATGAACGCTAGCCAATATTAAACAAACACAGGACACGATACCAGAAGAAGAAATACGTACATGCTCACCTTCATCCTCGGTGACTTGGATTACTTAACTGTTTGCAGTACATCAGTGCTCGTTCCGCCGCATCTACAGCAAGATCATGAGCAGACGCTAAATACGTATATAGCTAGATATACTTATAGGTAGATGGTTATGTACATGCGGTGCGCATAGTTTGCTAAGCTACGACAACAAAAGGGTTTAATGCGCTTTGTTAGCGCGTGACAATGTTAGAAACTTTGAATAAGCCATCTAATTGTTGATATTGATGCACGCATGAGTGTCAAATGGACCACAGATGAACTCGACTCACAGCGCGAAGTCTTCCATATCAGCCAATAGACTATGAGGAACCAGCTTGGCCATTACGTAATTCACCAACTTTCAAAAGATGGCGGCGAATGGAACTCCGGATCCGGAAGTTGCTATCTTAGTCCATATATGCGCAGCGGTCAGCGTGCTGAGTAGCTACAGCGCTGGAACAGTTTCGCTGCCATGTCGGCGACGGCTGTATTGTCGTGGTGCCTACTCCTGATCTCCTGCGCGCTGTTCGGGACTGGTCAGGCGGTGAAGACAGAGGACGGACGGGAGATTCTGAACCTCGGCTTCCTCTACGCTGGCTCCGGAGGGTTCATCAGCTCAGGTGCGTTGGAAGTAAGACTCTGCGAGGAATGTATGCGTGTGTGTCTAGCACAGTCACTTTTACAGAGGTTATTTCGTGCGGCAACAGCTGCCTCTATTCCGGCCGCCACGGAAACTGCATTACACGTGAGCGCTTAGCTATGAGCGCCTTGGCAGCGCGTTTTGTATACAACCAATATGTATTGATTCCGTTTGGGTTAGTTCCCGTGCATGAAGCTAGCCTGCACTAACACACCAGCGAGCAGTGTTGTATCAATACTGGTAGCTAGGTAGATCCCGGCCGAACTAAAAGAAAGGCAGATAGACACCGATCAGCAGGATTAGGCATGCGTTTGTAATCGACCTAGTGCATGTTTTCGTGCTATCATTAATCACCCAATCAAGATAGGTGAGTGTTGCCCACTCCTTGCACCCAATAAAGTGTTCACTTCAGAATGAAAAGAATCGGTATATTCAGTCTGCCCTTGCAAGATTGTACTCAATGTTTATACTGCCTCATTCGTAGCTACAAACCCACAAGCATTTCAATTCAATTCTTTGTTCTACTATACTCCGCTTCCAGGGAGCTAGACGACACGCGCTACCGCCTTGTACTACGTGTGCAGTGAATGGCATGGGGAAAATGTGTGGGAGGTTTGCTTATCGCTACATGTCGCTTGAACTTGAGTGTGTGTTTCAGTCATTGACTGCATGGTCAGTCAAGTAGGTGCTTGTCGTGGAGTATTTTGCCAAATGGGACATCTTTTGTAATTGACATTCCACTCTCCATTCTATTCTGCACTTCTTATTTGACATCAGTATCCCCAAATTGCAATCACCCATGAATGACATTCTGATTGTTGTTGTGTGTAATTTGAGAGACTCCTTTTATCGCTAGAATACTAAGCTGTGTACTTGAACCACTTGAGATCTAGTGTATCTATACAACGTGGGCACACAGCCGAGTGCAGTTTGATTGGCTTACAATGCCTATTCATAGTCAACACAGATGATACAGAACTGATGCACATAATAGGCTTTGTACTTGTGTTAGTGCTATCAATAAAACACCTGAACGAGATAATTGAAGGTTAGATCATCCTTGAGCTCAATACAAACGTTTTCACTGTATGGAATGAAAGAATTCAGTGTGTACTTCCTGCTGCACAGAATAGCACTGAATACACTGTAACATCATCACAGCACAGCTGCAGATGTGAGGGCGCATTATGATATGCATGCAAGCACTCAAGACTGTGCCCTAAACCCTGTTGACCTAAACCACAAGAGGTGGTGTGACCTTGTGTATGGCTTGGGTATGTACTGAGTGAGTTCATGTCAGAGAGGTCAGCAAGAGCTGCAGCTGTAACCTTTGTACATTGGAGGGAGGGGGTTGCTTTGTACTGCCCCCAATGCCTTATTTGGGAGAAAGGAGGCTAGTGCAGGAATACTAGGCATGTGCTTTGAAACTACCTGGCTGACAGAAGGACATGCTTTGATATTTGATATTTTGGGCTACTGACAGTTCCAATACATGTTCATGTAAACAGTAGTGTCAACATAGACATGTGTCCCTTGATAACTCTGCCTTCGAATTCCAGACAATGTTTACTGCAGTTACACAAACAGTGTGCGTGAGTACACGTGCCCATTATGACCGCACAGCTATCAATTCTGATCATAGTAATAATTGTAAATATGAACCAGCTATGGTGGGAAGTGCAAATGCAACTCACCCTTGCAGGATATTTGGAAATGGAGTTCTTTTTCGGCAACAGCTCTGTGATCTTTGCTACGTAGCTGCTGCTGGTCGTAGCAACTGCCTTTGCTCCCAAAGCAACTTGCGTATTTGTAGTCATCATCATCATCGAGAAGAAGTTTAGCTTTTTCATGACTTAAAGGGTTGTTCCAGTGCTGTGCTCCTCTGTCGCTTGTCAAGAATTGTAAATGTGCATCAATCCCTTTGGAATGTGCCTAATCAAGTCAGAACACAGGAAATCGTTTCATTCCAGAGCCATTCTGATTTGAAAGCGAATGAAATGACCGTAGAGTGGCATAACCTACTACAATAACAAAATGAGGCGGACTGGAACATTGGTGTCACTAATACTGTAACTGTTACAACACATTATAACACACACATACGTAGAGGAGAATCAGACTAGTCTGGATGGCTAGACCCTCCATGCACCCCTTTCTGCAGCAGAAATGACTCGAGATGGAGAGGGACTAACTTACCAGTTTAGCTCACTTCCTAGTTCCTCATCAATGGTGAGACGTTTCCCATTCACAGCTCCCACTTACACTCACACTTACAGGAGTTTTATAGGAATACTACTACAATGCAGGTGTTGTCCACACGCTCCCCATGTATCAGGTGTTGTGTTCAGTTATAGGAATGCCCAGATTTGTGTGCGTGCGTGCGTGCGTGTGTGTGTGAGCATGTGTGTGCTGCATGAATGCATGAAACACGTGCGTGCACACACACACAAACACACACACACACACACACACACACACACACACACACACACACACACACACACACACACACACACACACACACACACACAAGGACACACACTACAGAAGGCAATGGGCCTCACTTACGTACGTACATGTACATATTGTGCCAGCACTTCTTAAAAACAACCAAGATGTCCACTTCCCAAGGCAGGTGTACAAATGTAGGGACTCTGTGGATGATTCACACAGAGATGCTATAAACGTATGAAATTGACTGTTACAGTGGTTTAATTTAGTGCCGCAGATAACACATGATCATTTCTTCAAAGAGTGTATCAGGAAACATGTTTGTGGTAGTTGGTGACTGCCTCTAGCAAATGAATAACATGCTTGAATGGGGCTAAGGACACAGAGGACATGGTGTGGACAAATCACAGGGTATTCGTGCATGAGGTGTGAATTAAGAGTAGGATGTTAGTGTATGGATAACGCACATGTTTTGACCAAAGAGGATTTCCAAGAATTGTCAACAACATTGAGGGTGCAGGACATTTCTAGCAAATTACGGAACAGAAAGGTCCATGCCTCAGGATGCTTTAACATCGAGGGTCTTCGTCAGATGACGACTGATTGGCAATTTTATTGTTTCTACTCTACTGAGCGAATTGATGAAGGTGGCTGCCTTTGGTGCTTAAAGAATGCCAGCAGAAGAATGATAGTATGTGTGCGTACAGTGTGTGTGTGTGTGTGCCACGCCTAACACTCCCTTCCATAATTCAGAGGTGCTGACTCTGAAGGGGTGTACCCTGCAATCACCCTTGTGGTGGCAAGTGCTTCCTTGTTTGGGGGACCTTTGTCACAACATGACACTTTCCCTTGGATGTAGTTCAGTGAAACCTGTCTAAAGATGGTCACTGTATATGGTAGCATCTCTAAACAGCTTCCCCCTCCTCCCCTGCCCCAAATAGCAGTACAGTGAAACCTGTCTAAGACAGCCACCTTTGGTCAGCTCTAAGTGACCTCTATAGAAAGGTGGCTGCTCTAAAGAGGTAGATTGCAATGAATTAGTGCTATTTTGGGACCAGGGAGGCTGTCTGTTTTAGAGAGGTGGCTGCCTCATACAGCGACCATCTTAGACAGGCTCCACTGTAACACACAATTCAAGAAATAGAACATTGCAGTCTACCCCTGCATGCAGCCACCTCTCGATAATGGCCACAGCCAATTATAACTGGGCTACAAGAGTCTGTCTTAGACAGTGACCATCTTAGACAGGTCTCACTGTATAATATAGTTGGGTCATACTGAGTGTGTGTACATCTGACGCTCCACTATGAAGTTCATGATGCTGAGTTGCAGAAAACAATGTTTACTGTTTTTGCAGTGCCATGTGTGAGCATGGGAACATTATCAAGTACTGAGGAGCCTGTTCAATTGTGGTTACTTGTAAAGTAGCCAACTGTCTTAAACAACCAGCCTCCCATGTTCAAACAGCCACCTGTTTAAAGCAGCCATCCTCCCCTAGTGCAAACATTTGAAGTACAGTGGAACCTGTCTATAGCGGTCACTGTATAATGCAGCCACCCTTCCCTGGTCTAAGTATTTGATGTACAGTGGAACCTGTCTATAGTGGTCACTGTATAACACAGCCACCTGTCTAAAGCAGCCAGCCTCCCCTGGTCCAAACATTTGATGTACAGTGGAACCTGTCTATAGTGGTCACTGTATAATGCAGCCACCTGTCTAAAGCAGCCAGCCTCCCCTGGTCTAAGTATTTGATGTACAGTGGAACCTGTCTATAGTAGTCACTGTATAATGCAGCCACCTGTCTAAAGCAGCCCCACCATGAGCAACCAGCCTCCTCTGACCAAACAGTAACAAGCCACTGCTTACACCAAAGGCAAGCTTCCTGCCTCTAATAATGTTTAAGGAATTTGAGGAGGAGGCCTCCACAGTTGGTATAGACAGGTTCCACTGTGCTAACTTTGGTTTGGTGCATCTAAGCTATGGACACAGATGAATGAGCCTTTGTACTATGAAGAGTTGAAGAGGTCTGTTCCTTTGGTACTGCAATAACAAAGAATACATGCTTGCTTTGAAATGGAGTACTGTGTTTTGATTGGTGGTTAGGTGGTGATCACCCCTTCTCCAGTAGCTTCTTGGCTTTGGGTGAAGTCATTCACACAGTTATTGATTATGAATGACTTGCAGTGGAGAAAGGAATCCTGTATGTGCATTGATGGAGGATAATGTTTTCTCTTTTAAGAAGGATGCACTGGACCATTAGTCCTGTGAGGAGTGGCTAGTGGATGGTTGGGTGTGGGAGAGGGTGTCATCTTCCTGTGCACAGTGCAGTAGCTGAATACAGGGAGAGCCTCATGACACAACGTGTAAGGCATGCAAATGCTACTGCCCACACCACATGACTAGTGGTACCTTTCAAGGAGGGTACAGTGCCATGTTTATAGCCTCAAGGAGGGTTCGCAAGGGAGGAAGAAGGGTTTGGTAGCCTCCATATATATGAGCCTAGAAGGAACACTGTTTTCGGAGTCCTATGTACACAGTAGGAGACAAGCATCAAGAAGTTGTATAGCCCATATGCAGTTATATGCACCTGTCAATAGGCAGCAGGTTTACAGAGAGGTGGTGTTGGCAGTAAGGTGAGCTTCTGGTCACAGTTGATGTCGTCTCTGCATACAATGAACATGCGTATTATTATCTCATCTCAATGCAAGTCAGCAGTCCCTGTATGTGACTGAAGTCCGTCTGTGCGCATTTTTGCACTTGGTCATTACCCTTTCGGCTTGTCTCGTATTGTCCATGTTAGAATTCTTGTAATTCTCCAACTCTGCTTTAGTAATTGTGCTATGCAACCTCATCCGTTTGTGCACTGATAAAACATGCTTATCACTTTTGTCGTTTAAGCTGCCAGTTCAATGTCACACATGTGTACAAATGTCTACAATGGTCACTGTATAATGCAGCCACCTGTCTAAAGCAGCCAGCCTCCCCTGGTCCAAACATTTGATGTACAGTGGAACCTGTCTATAGTGGTCACTGTACAATGCAGCCACCTGTCTAAAGCAGCCAGCCTCCCCTGGTCCAAACATTTGATGTACAGTGGAACCTGTCTATTGTGGTCACTGTATAATGCAGCCACCTGTCTAAAGCAGCCAGCCTCCCTGGTCCAAACATTTGATGTACAGTGGAACCTGCCTATAATGGTCACTGTATAATGCAGCCACCTGTCTAAAGCAACCAGCCTCCCATGGTCCAAACATTTGATGTACAGTGGAACCTGCCTATAGTGGTCACTGTATAATGCAGCCACCTGTCTAAAGCAGCCAGCCTCCCCTGGTCCAAAC
>OZ025870.1:12258298-12498298 GCA_964019415.1 Ianthella basta | reverse complement strand
AAGGTTTTGGCGCAATAGTTTGGGCACCGGGGTCTGCAGCACATGCAGTGGACGTATACACTGTATAGACTGCGCGAAGGCCATTTATACGATTCTATTTGCTTCTCCTAAACATTGTGGTTGCACTATCATGCATATCATTATGCCTGCACTGTGTGCGGGTACAATGTACAGATATAATACACTGTTAAAAAAATGGCTGCCGTCCACCAACCTCGAGAATGTTCACTGTGAGCAATTTCAACACTGGTTTGAGCGAATGAAAAGTGGGCGAATTACCTAACTACCGTCCAGTCAGCGACCACACGCACCAATATGGCGAATGATTGGGGAGAGCCTGAGTTCCAACAGCGGTTTCAGCAAACACAAACGCCCGACTTAGCTACCTTAGTAACTACCATCCATTCACGGACTGCAGCCACAATCTCGGCGTCGGAAGAAATACAGGGCTCTGCACGGCCATGACCTGGGCAAACTGAAATTAGTCTACAACTTTGGAGTGCACACCAGCGGGAAGGGCTGCCCGACATGTACAGTTACCAACTAGCTTCTACACATGGCCTGGTGCTCACCACCTTGGAGCCTCTCCACAACAGTTTGCAGGTGCAACCTGCTCCTTCACACTTGTGCACGCACGACGGGATGCAGAACTCAATGGGTCAGTTGTGCTGTGCTGTGTGTAGCTAGCTGTGCCTGCCCAGCTAGCCAGCTAGCTTCAATGCTCTCTGCTATTGCCCGGCATGTGCTTCACACCACACTTCCACTCGATCAGGCTCGCCCCCATGATGTTGAACATCTGCCTAGTATAATTGCTGAGCCGAAAGGCGAGGCAAGTAATCGTGATGCGTTGTCGTCCCCCGTTTGTATATATGTATATATGTATATCTGTCCCAGTCAACCCGAGACACCTAGATTGTGCAATAGCCCGATGTTCTCCGCAGGCGCTCACGACAACAAAATGCTCTACTTGACCACCATGGACCACGAATCAGCTCAACACTCCACTTCATCGCTGCACGTTGCGTTCAAATTGTTGTTAACGTCGCTCATTGCTTCATCGAGGGCTACACGCCTGTTGGCCATTCTGCCATAATGGCTGACGTCATTTGCCCCGCGTGGCTGGGAACACTTTCACTGTTCACTCGGGTGAAGCGATAATGCGCACTGTGTTAGCACAGCACAGACGGGATTCCTGTGCAGGTCCAAATATGTAGATGTCGATTGCCCAGCTGCCATCCAGTGCTTGGTCTGGCTTGCTATCCCTTCTTTCTGACAGGCAGTGAAAGCAGATTGCAGTTCTATTATTGCCCAAAATGTACTTGCCCTGGCCGTGTTATGCTCATGCACTGTACTTTTCTGAAGTAGCTAGCTATATACATTCAAGTGAGGCTGTTTGCATTTTAATGTATGCCCTAGTATTCCTTCACCTATAATCAGACGTCACACTCGTGACATCTACTTAAGACTGTGCCTGATAAGAATGGCATCTCCTATCAGAATGTATTAGCGTGCTTCCACGAAAGTAGCATAACGGCGGTGGCAAAGAACAATTGATGGCCATGAATACGCTTCTTTCAACGTATTGAAGACAAAAGTGCAGCCAAAGCCCGTCTGGAATGCAGGTATGAGAAAAGAGCCACTGGCTGCTCGTACCCCATTTGTTCTTTTCATAATTTATTATTATTATTCTCCTTCCCATTGAATTTTTGCGTGCTCCTAGCGCATGATACAGGGCACCTACGGACCCAAGTCACGTACGAGGACTCACATACGGATGTGAAGGACTATGACCCGAGCGCTGGTGGCAATCTGATAAGTACAGCACTGGAGCAGATAGGAAGTTTGTCTTCCCTGTGTATTAACATACCCCAATGCCGCCATTTTGTTGCGCTGGTATACCGTTATGGTAACACGGCAGCTGGTTTATCTAAAGTGGCATAACTGTGCTCGATGTTCTGCACAATCTTCATCTATAATTTAAGGAAGGGGTATTAGTCAGCGCTGGTATTAATCTGATGTAGCCACAGTCCTTTGGATATGCAAAAACTGTACAAACTAGTGTATAGTATTTCTTTTGGAATTAATAAGGATTTAGGAATGGCCGGCAGAAAAAGCATAGAAACAAGCTACATTAACTCACCTCCATGATAGACCACATTCTCTTGTAGCTAGCTACATATGGGAATAGCTAGCTAGACGTTTGGGTCCATGCAGCTACGTACAAGGAAATTAGGAATGCAGAGTGAACTTCACGGCAATGTGGTTCATCATGATGTTGAGTTACTTTGCTTGTTTCTATGCTTTTTCTTCTGGCCATTCCTAAATCTCTTTTAATTGCAAAGGGATTTTATACACTAGTATTACAATGTAATGTAGAAGGCTGGTAAGCGTAATATCCAGTGATTAGCCCTTGTTCAATCTAGCCTGGCCTGGCCGTTGCAGTCGCCTACTGCAGTGAACTGACCTCTCAACATTTCATGTGTATATATATATAAGAGTTTTTGAATGTTCAAAAGTTTGAGGGTACATTTTTAGCAAATTTTTCACTCAATTTGCTAATAATGATTAGTACCTGTTAAGTTTTGTAGCCTTAAAGTAAATTACCAAGTACGCACTTAATTAATTTGATTGATTAGGAGATAAGTTCAATTCTGTTTTTTTGTACTCAGCCATTCTGTATTTCTGCTCTTCTTGCTACTTCAGGAGGTATACCGCGAGACACATTGAGAACGATTCACTCTGCTTTGTTTGCTGTTATGACGATTTTGGCCAGCGTGGGTATTTTTTTCTCCGTCTTCTGCATCATCTTCAACTTTGTATTCAGAAATAAAAGGTACTTCTTTTGTCCTTATACACATCATTGGGACTGGTAGAGAGGTGTCCTTATTTCAGAGGTAGTTTTGTTCACATCTCTATGTACGTAGCTGGGACAGTAGGCACTGTCCTCATTAGAAAGGTGTCCTCATTTCAGAGGTAGTTGTACACATCTGTATGTAGCAGGGACAGCAGGAGTAGGTACTGTCCACTGTATATAGAGTGGCGCCCCACTGTAGGTTTGTACACAGTTTTATGTAGTTGTCAGTGTGACTGGCGTAGAGGCATTCTTTATAGAGAGTTTCCACTGTATTTAGCTACTTCTCTCTATACCATTTTAAGACATCATGTAAATATGCGTAATTTGATTACACAGCTTACACTTCTTGGCACAATGCATCTTATTCACAGGTTTATAAAGTTAACAAGTCCAAATCTCAGCTATTCAATGCCACTGGGAGCCATTTTCTTGTATGCTGTTGTCATAGTAACAGGAGCCCCACTAGCAGCTCTGGCAAAATCATTTGCTTGTAACGTGAGTCGTGTGACATCATGTGACATTGCCTGTTGGTTGATGTTAATTTTATGTGTGCAATGTGTCCAAATGTTTCTTTCAGATTGAATTATGGCTGGGATGCCTTGGGTTTACTCTAATTTTTGGAGGGATTTTGGTCCGGACCTGGAGAATTCACTACATCTTCAACCACATTGTTGTGAGCAAGATAAGCCAGAAGCCTCCAAAGGACTGGATACTCATCTTGGCAATTGGAGTGTTCCTGTTGGTTGACCTAGTCTTCCTCACTATCTTCACTGGTGTACCCCAAATCCGACTGTTGGCCATTCGCACCTCAGTGGTAGGTCAAACAGCCACCAATGTTTCTGTATGCTTGCACTGCACTTCCAGGCATCTGGAGGAGTTTCTGTTAGTAGCACTGTATTGTGATGGGACCTATGTACGCATGTGAAGCATGCGAGCCTTGATAGCAGAAAGCATGGATGATTGAGTATTTATGCAGGAAGGAACAGAAGTAGGGAAACTGTGCATGTAATCTTGATAATGGTAGGGTGGGTAGGTAGTGTGAATCCATCATATTGCCCAGTTGCACAGGGAGAGGCTTAGAAGTAGCTCGTATAGTATAATAGTAGTAGGCTTGTCTGCCAGGTTCAAGTTGGAACAGAACAGCTATGCTTCGTACAGTAGCTGCCATGGTCACCTTTAGTCTACTATATACGTACCTTGCCTCCATTTTCACAGATTATTTATGTCATTGGTCGGCAAGGTAACGTAATCTGTAAAAGTGGAGGCAAGGTGGTGTAGTCTGGCTTGCTCGCAAGACTAGTTCACATTAGCTGCAGTGGACGCTCACTAGTCAAGCTCATGGCATACTGTGGCGTCATTGTCTTAAAACTACTTCCTTCCATAATTCACACATGTTTGTATGTGTGTGGAGTTGATGTTGAGATCAGAGGTCAAGTATAGACTCGAAAAGTAGGCCATATGCTCCCCATTTCCTACAACAACATATAATGATATATAGAGGCTGATTTTTGTATTGTGACTTGTGCATGCTGAAGGATTTCTGTATGTGTAATGTATAATTATGCATACTGTATTTTTGTGCCCTTTAGCCAATGTCGAGTAGTGTCATTGACATTTGCTCGGCAGAAGTGGACTATGTCACAGTCATTGTCCTTGTGCTGTACAAGAGTGTGTATCTCTGGGTGGGACTCTACCTTGCCTTTGAGACCCGCAAGGTTAAAGTGAAGGCCCTTGCCGACTCTCAGTACATCGCAGCCTCTGTGTATGTGTCCATCATGACCTGCATTGCTATTGTCCCTGTGGCCATCTGGCTGAGGGAGATGATTGACATCCACTACGGAGTACTCAGTGGGATCCTAATGCTGGGGGTGACCACTGTGCTGGCTCTGGTGTTCCTACCCAAGGTCAGTTTCAGAAGGATACTGCTCCTTTCTCTCCTGAACTGTGTGCCCCCATTTATATGATGATGTTATCACTCGGCAGTGACTATATTGATAGCTTCCTGCCAAGCGATGATGTCAGCATAATTATATGCAAATAGAGGCAGAAATAGCAGTCTGTTACACATGTCCAGTGAGTCCTGGTGTTAAAGTTAACCCATTCAATTCTGCCTTCCAGATGATTGGCTTGTATAAGGCAAGGAACATTGATGAGAGTGAGCTTACATCCAACTTCTACAGTGTGAACAAGCCATCTGCAGCAACCACTAATGATTCGGCTGAAGTTGTTGTCAAACTCCATCAAAAAGTGCATGAGTTGGAGGATAAGCTGGCCTTGTATGAGGTGTGTGTGAGGGGGTGGAGGTGGAGGTGGGTGTGGGTGTGGGTGGGGTGGGGGAGTACGTGGGTGGATGTAGTTGTTTGGTTGTGTGTGTGTGTGTGTGTGTGTGTGTGTGTGTGTGCGTGCGTGCATGCGTGCGTGTGTGCATGTGTGCGTGGTGTATGTATGTGATGTGTGTGCAGTAAACACTGTCCTTCTTAGAGAGGTGTCTTTATTTCACAGTGTCCCTAAGTCCCTTGTATGTAGCATTCTTTAATACAGCTAACCAAGTACCTAAATATTGTATGCCATTAAATGTCATCATGAAAGGCCAGGCTACACTAGTACCGCTCATCTTCTTACCTCACCTACCTTGTCTCTTCAGAGCAATGGGAGTGCCCTCGAGATGAGAGACCGGAGGGTGACCATCCAGGACAGTCGTGAGGATGTCTGTCAGTCTCACCCATGAAGAAAGTTTGAAGCACCCACTAACAGTTGTTTGCAGCTTTTCATGCATTAACTCTTCAATTTCAAACACATCACCATGTACAACTGTTTTCAGCATTTTTGTAAGTCATAAAAGTGTGTGTAGAAGACAGGGAAGGAGTGTGTCCTATAAGTCATGCGTGTGTGTGTGTATGCGTGTGTGTATCCCGTGTGTGTACAGCATGACATTTTGCAATGCAATTTACAATTTTCTGCAAAATGAGAGCAAACTTAATACTGCTATAAGGGAATATCTAATTGTACATGTAGAGGGGCCACTACACCAAAGGATAATTATACTGTATGCATGGTGCAGCTGCATTGATATCATGGAATTTATCAGGAAATTTTAATCACTGATTGTGCTGTATGTAGTATTTCAATACATGTGCTCTGCAATAATGGCCATGGGCCCCCGGCCCCTTCGATCTAGACCGTCACAACCACCCCTGGAGGAGGTGTACTTAGGTCCATGTGTGGTCCCTGGAGGCCCCCGACATGTCGGCCAACCATCGTAAAATTGTTTTTGAAATTCTGCATACAATTGCATTGTATATTATATTTATTTTATAAAACCATGCACAGCAATAATAATAATTATTATTTAAATTCGAACCTTTTTCAGTGTATAAAAATAATGAACTTGCTATTACATGCTTCGCGTATTTCAATACATATAGAAGCCAGTTTATGTTGAACATAATGACTGGTAATAATGAACTAAATATTCTCATTGCTGTGAAATAATAATAATTAATGGGATTAATTGGTGAAGACAATACACGCAGCCAATGCAATGACAAGGTATACACACAATCAGTAGCCAATTGTCACAACATGCAGGAATTACAGGATAATTATGTAAATAAGCAGATAATCATGCAAAGCAGCTTTTCGAACTTTCGAAGTTCGAGCTTAATCATTTCATCTGGAAAATGGGCTAGCTACAAATAGAGTAAACTTATGCCATGCAGAATGCAAGTCGGAATCTTAAAAGAAATGAATCTAAATTAGGTTTATAGGTAATTATCTTTATTATAACAATTCGTGCCGCTCTATTGTCAATAATGAAACGTGCTGTCGGTGGTATGTGGAGGGGTGCTTGGGATCGGCCATGCAAGTAATTACAAACCGCGTAGGAGGGACCGCGGGCGAGTGTAAGGCCGGAAACTGCATGTTATACATAAATGATATAACTAAATCACAAATAGTCACAATCGTAGCGGTCATTGAGAGTGTCGATGCGTCTACGGAATATGTTCGCTGCCATGTCGCTGACGGCTGTCTTGTCGTGTCGCATCCTCCTGATCTCCTGCGCGCTGTTTGGGACTGTGCAAGCAGTGGAGATGAAGGACGGACGAGTGGTTTTGAACCTCGGCTTTCTGTACTCTGGCTCCGGAGGATTCGTCAGCTCAGGTGCGTTTCAAGATGATGTGCATGTGTGTGTGAACAATGCAGCCACAGTTAGTCTACAGATAGAAGGTCGCTTCTTGCAGCATAAAACCTGTCTTTACCGGTAGTGCAAAAGAAAAGTAGCTAGCTCTATTCCTGTACAGAACTAAGACCCCGCGCAAGCGAAGCCTCCCATGCGAGAGCGTGAGTATACAGTTTCCAAAGCTGACTCTGCTTACTAGCAAAGAGGACCTTTCGATCGAAATTGCCTACGACTTGCTGTGTAGTGAATTTTGGTTCGTTCTACACTATTACTGTGGACCTGGGATCATTTGCGATCTATAGTACGTATTGTACGTGCATGGATACGGTTAAACCAGCTAGGGAGGACGTCAGAAGGATGTTATTAAGAATTGCTAGATGCCTTCAAACACTAATTACGCAGCCACCACTGTGTCTCTCCAACTACAAGCCTGAAAAGTCTCAAATGGAGCTAGTTTTTTTTTAAAAATAAATTTGGTGTGTTGCATCTGACATCTATAATTATAGCTATGTGGCAATGTGTGCCTTCAGCGTGTGTGCGACTTGTATTCTGCTACTAGCAGCAAAGTGAATGGTATGGGAAACACAGCATCACATGTGTGCAGCAGTACGTATACAGCTAGAGGGGTATATAGTAGTTGCATTTCTTCATCATGCCAATGCGCACGTGTAGCCCATAAAAGCCATGCATACAGCCATAATCTAATTATGGCATTTAGTGGATTTCACTTTAGACGTTGGGCATGCAGGACTTATAATGCTATAATGAAATTATGTGAATAATTTAACGGCTGGAAATAATGGCAGATCACCAAAGGTAATTCCAGCCAACACTCCAGCCTTACAGTGTATGAAGTCATAACCCATACAAGAATTTAGGGGTTTGTAGCCATAACACAAGTACAGCATTGCCTTATTTGGCATAATTATGAGAATGTGGATAGAACTGGGTTGTTTACTAGTGCCATTCAGTCAGAGGTGGAACAGCATGGCTCAATGGGTTTGTGTACTGTGTTGTGATTGGTAGCCATGCGGCACTTTCCCTTCATATGAATAGCTTCCTACCTTGCGTGAAGTCACTTACAGTGTAATTTGATTTAAAATAAATGATCAGCAGAGTATAAATTGGTTCTTGTTACTTCTTTATGAACCCTGTGCTGTGTAGTGGTGGTTTGGAAGAGATGAATGGAGTAGGCGTGAAATAGAAACAGTTTGTGTGCATGATGCGCATGCAACTGTAATGGGATGGGCTTTTGTGCATTGGCCTACATACAGGTTGAGAGAGAGGAAGGTGCATGTGCTGTAGCCACTGTTCACAGTTGATGCTCTCTTTGCATGCATATCTCTCTGACAAGTTACCTCGTCACTATCCATACTAGCCATTGTAGTCTGCAGCTGAAGTCATACGGTGTGCATTTTTGCAATAATTGTTCTCAATAGCTCTAACAAGCTATAGGCTGTCCCATTCCTTTCATGGTAGATTTTTGTAATCCCTCACCTCCCCACTTTAGTAACTTTGGCATGAGGACATGCACACCTGTTAAAGAGGGCATGCAGTGCCTACTGTCCAAGCTACTTAGAGATTTGTATCAAACTACCTCTGAAATAAGGACACCTCTCTAGTGAGGACACGTACCATTGTCTCAGCTATAGAAAGACAGTAAAACTAACTGGTACCTCTGCTTAAGAACCTGATTGTTGGAGGATTACTGAAATACTCTGTGTGCAGCTTGAGTACTTGAACCTGAAAGCACGCATGTTGAATAAAGGCACTGTCCGTTAAGCAGTGACTTGTATTGCCTTTTCACACTCTGCAGGTACAATCCCAGCGGCACACCTTGCAGTGGAATACATCAATAATGACAGTACCATCTTACCTGGTTACTTCCTGAACATCAGTTTAATTGACGATAAGGTATAGTGAGTATAATTATTATAATTATGTACACATTAATTTTGTCAGATGGCATGCATATTCTCAAGCAAAACTTTAATTTCCATTGCTGTTTACTGTGTTGATCACATGCTCTGTGATTTCAGACATGTTTGCCACAGCCATGCAATAGATTATGTACCCTCATACTTCTATTTATCTCTCACTCCTTTGCAGTGCAATGATGTTGTCTCCTTAGACAGGTATTTTGACCACTGGACCACTACTGTACAACCCAGTCCTTTATTCTTTGGGTGCGGCTGCTCAATTGCTACAGGACCACCAGCAGATGCGTCACGGAACTTCAACACCTTGATGGTGAGGTAGAAGGACTAGGAGAGAGGGAGATGGGAGGTGGAGGGATGGAGGGAATGTGGCAGAGGCATAGGGAAGGGTATCTAAGTAGTAAGGAAGTAAGTAAGTCAGTAAGTAAGTAAGGAAGTAAGGAAATCTTTGGTAGGTTGAACTAGTGATCAGGTGCAGGGAGTGAAGAATATTATTATGGGAAACAGCTAGAATGTTCAAAGTGTGTGGAAGAAGACAGGATGGGAGGTGAAGGTGCACAGCTACGAGGAATTAAGTGTAGGGGGTGAGGAATGGGTGAAGAATGTGCATGGAATGCACATTGAAAGTGAAATGAAATGGAGAAGATGTCTCACACACATGTGTCCAATGCATGGTCATGCTCTGCACCTAGATGTACTGAGGCCATGTTTGTCTCTCCACACCACTCCTTTCTCTGTCCTTCCCCTCTCTCCTTTCCCATGCATCTCTCTCCCTCCATTCCCTCCCCTGTTCTTCACAGATGGCACATGTCGCAGGTTCTCCCGTATTCAGTAACAAAGAGAGGTACCCCAACTTCTACCGAGCAATTCCACCTGAACCACCTATCCAGTTTGGCGAAGGAATTCTCATTGACCACTTTAAGTGGACGGAAGTGGCATACATTGCTCAGAATGAACACATCTTCTCCTATGTGAGTGAACCAAATATGCTACACCCACAATACAGGCACTACAGTATGATACACCCATAACGTGTCTAAGATATAGTCACTGTGTTAGGCAACACCTCTCTAAAGCAGCCAGCCTCCCCTGGCCACAGGTAGTACTAAAGCACTGCAATTTGTATACCACTGTAGATCAGCCACTTCTTGATTCTCCATAAAGGTCAGTTAGAATGAAAAAGTAGGGGCTAGCGGCTAGACTAGCCTGCAGGTGGCTGTCTTCGACATGTTCCACTAGTTCTGTATTATACTATTGGTATGTAGTGCTTGTGCGCACATTGCATGAGTGTTTAATGTCAGTGCATGTTTTTAATTATCGTTAGACTGCTGCTGAAATTGTGAAGTTCTTCAAAGAGGAGCTGAAAATTCCCACAGTCCGCCCTTACATCTTTCCAACAGGCATCCCAGTGGAGGGGCTGGATACTTACTGGGTGAGTAGCTATTGACTATAGTGTGAATCTACAAAGCTGTCAAAGAATTCACTGCATGGCAGTTGGTTGCAATCACCAATATGCAACTGGGTGTACATGTATTAAATAGATAATTTTTATCCTTATAATATACATCAGGTAGACTGCATGCTACACCATTGTAAATGACTGTATTAATAACTCTGGGTGATAGACCTATAATGGCAAACAGTGATTTCTTCCCCTTGATCAATTAAGTACCTATTCTGCAAGTCTCATAACCTACTGTGTTGTTCTGTTGTGTTTCTACACCGAAATAAACAGACTGAGCACACAAGTGGTAGCATACGTTTTTTCATTGGTCAATGCTGAGTAGTTTTGGTCCACTTCTATATTATTATTATGTATGGAGTCTATTCTGTGTTTGAGTACTTGTTCCTTTAATATACTTCAATAGAATGAAGTGCCACGAGTTACTGTTGTCAATGCATTTGATCCTGAGGCCACTGAGATACTCTGTGAGGTGAACTATCAAACGTGTGTGCATGCAAATGACATTGTGTGTGCATGAGTGTGAGTATATGCGCGTGTATGTGTGTGTGTGTGTGTGTGTGTGTGTGTGCGTGTACGTGTGTGTGTGTGTGCGTGTGTGTGTGTGTGTGTGTGTGTGTATTATTTGTGTATATATTATATGTACATTATGTGAGGTCTATTGCTTCTGATGGTACTATTATGAATATACTGAACAATGTCATAATATAATACCCTGCATGCGTTTCTTTACTTCTCTCTCTCTCCTCCTTCTTCCACAAGGCTTACAGGCGCAATATTTTCTATCCCAACTACCAGTTCATCATCGTTGGTTGGTACCCAGTTGATTTCTGGATAAGGAATCCACCCTCTTGCACTGTTGAGGTGTTTGAGACCCACATACTGCCCAATGTCATTACAGTAGACTTGAACTTCTATGCAGATGACAGAGATGCCAGAGGCATCTATGGCCTGGTAAGTGAAACAAACAGTATGAATTTTTCATTTGTGTCCAGACCATTTTTGCCAGTTAAGAAATTGTCTAATGTTAATGTTAGTCTATTTGTTGCATTATTACATAACCCGCCCCATGGCATTGCTGTATTATAGCTGATGGCTATGTATAAGTGACAACACAAAAGATGACAAACTCTCTAAAGCCTAACTATATGTTTGCCCAACTCCTCTGTCTTGCTTTTATCCAATATTACTGTTATAATAGTTTTGTACACATCTCTATGTAGCCGGGACAGTAGGCACTGTCCTCATTAGAGAAGTGTCCTTATTTCAGAGGTAGTTTTGTACACATCTCTATGTAGCTGGGACAGTAGATACTGTCCTCATTAGAGAAGTGTCCTTATTACAGAGGTAGTTGCATACACAAGTAGTTGGAATAGTAGGCACTGCCTTCATTGATGTGGTTAGCACACAATATAAGTACTGTCTTTTATATTCATAACTGTGCATGCTGAACTATACATGTCTTTAATTCAATGTAATCCCATGCATGAATCCTGTCTAAGATGGTCACTGTGTAAGGCAGTCACCTCTCCAAAGCAGTCAGCGCCTCTCTGGTCCAGTCTGAATGGCACTAACATACTGTAGGACGAAAACATTGCAGCAGTCTACCTCTTTAGTTAAGCCACCTCCTAAAAAGATCATTACAACTGGCCCACTGGTGGCTGTGGCTCCACTGTATTACATTTAGTTATAATGTTTTCTTAATGTGCTATAATAACCCTAGTTTCGTGCTCTATCATGTCTGCATAATAATGTACAGAATATATTCTTCTTATCACTATGCCAAGCCAAAATTTAAAGTCTATTGGTTTTCTAACACTTAGTCAAGTGCTTTTGGAAGCCTACTGTATCTGTTCTCATGCCAGTGTCTGTTATTATTACATTTGAACTATTCCTTTTAGTCTACTAATACCTTCCTGAAAGAGTACCGTAAGAGACTAGAGATGAGACCAGAGTATGAGAATTTCACAGAGTCAACTTTTTCCGCATCAACCTTTGATGCCGTGTATGCCGCAGCTTGGACAATGAATGCATCCATCCCAGAGCTGACTGCAGCTGGACTGAGCTTGGAAAACTACACATTTGAGACCAGTGAGAGGTCAAAGAAGTTCTTGGACATTCTAGAGAAGAATTTAATCAATATTTCCTTTACTGGGGTCTCTGTGAGTTTCCAAGTATTATATACTTTGTATATACACGTGACTTGTGTATTCAATTAATTGGCACAGCGACTGAGATTGTGTTGTCTTTCAATAATTATGCATAGGGAGCATTCATGTTCAATGAAGTCCAGGATAGGGCTGTTAATATTGCAGAAATCAGACGATATCGCCGCAATGAGACCAGTGGAAAATGGGGTCAAGTTACGATTGGTGAGGCAAGGATCCCAGAGCGGGAGTTTGTTTTCGTTGATGGAGAGTCGGAAGCAGGTCTTTTTCCAAGTAAGTACAGTGAAACAACTAAGATGAACTGTTCAACACTTTTGGCTATTAGATTTGAAATAATTATATCATAATTCTGTATAATCCTGTAAAATTTATATACGTAAGTATGTACCATTAACATACAAGCTTGATACTTTATACTGTAGTTCAGCAATGTATAGTAGTACTGTATTATAATTATGCAGGTGTATTGATTGTTCTGAGTTCTTGTGCGATTCCTAATGAATGAACAACACTGCCTTTTAGCCTTTCACTACACAGCTGTAGTTCATATATTCTGGATGGGAATCTTCCTCACACGTGCACACCTGCAAACACGTACGCACCAGTTTATGACCGATGCTTCTTTAGCTGCATATAGTAACTGCAAGGGAGGCTATCCAATACAGCCTTAGAGGATTGGTTAATTAATGTGATACCATGGGATCAGTCATTTGGCCAACATTTCTCACTTAATTAGTTTAACCAATTAGCAATATTTGTTTTCTCATACATAATCATATTCTGCTCTTCTTGCTACCTCAGGTGGCATACCAAGGGACGCATTCCAAACTGTTCACACTGCTTTGTTTGTGGTTATGACGATTTTGGCCATCGTGGGCATTTTGTTCTCAGCCTTCTGCATTGTCTTCAACTTTGTGTTCAGAAATAAAAGGTATTATAGTTATGCTTACAGTGAAGCGTCTTTGGACATACACCACTTGAACTTAACTTTCCTCTATAGAGAGGTGCTCCTGCTTTGTAGGTTGTTTGTACTCGGTTCTATATAAGCAGCTTTGAACAGTAGGCACTGTCCCTCATTTGAGATGTTCTGATTTCAGAGGACATTTTGTATGACTGAAGTGTTATATAGGTACATGTACTTGTGACAGTTGTTTTACTGTGCTAAAAATATGTACATAATTCTCTCCACACCTTTTGAATATCATTATTATTCATAAATACATCTAATTTGATTATACACTTAGCACTTATGAACACACTGCATCTGTTTCCACAGGTTCATAAAGCTAACCAGTCCAAATCTCAGTTACTCCATGCCACTGGGAGCCATTTTGTTGTATGCCGTTGTCATAGTAATAGGGTCACCGACAGCAGCTCTGGGAAAGTCAATTGCTTGCAATGTGAGTCATGTGATGTCATGTGACTTCAGCAGTGCTAATTTGCATATTGTGTACTGTACCCAAACTGATCATAATTATAGATTGAATTATGGCTGGGATCCCTGGGGTTTACCCTTATTTTTGGAGGGATTTTGGTCCGGACCTGGCGCATTCACTACATATTCAACCGCATTGTTGTGAGCAAGATACGTCAGAAGCCTCCAAAGGACTGGATGCTCATCTTGGCAATTGGAGTGTTCCTATTGATTGACCTAGTCGTCCTCTCTGTGCTCACTGGTGTACCCCAAATCCAGCTGATGGCCATTCCCACCAAATTGGTAAGTCAAACAGCCACCAAAAATTTGTGTTACAAATGTATGATTGCGCATTTATGTTAGTTGTCTCCATTTTGTGGTCAATATTGATGACATGTCACTTTCACAGCCAGTCTTGATTTGATGTCCTTGTGTCTGCCTTCTCTAGTGTTCTCTGTACAACCTTTCCTTAACGTGTCTACTAAGCATTGTTCAACTGCATGATCATGATAACCTAGGCCTGTGACAGTGACCTCTTTAGACAGGTTCCACTGTACATCAAATGTTTGGACCAAGGGAGGCTGGCTGCTTTAGACAGGTGGCTGCATTATACAGTGACCACTATAGACAGGTTCCTCTGTACATCAAATATTTGGACCAGGGGAGGCTGGCTGTTTTAGACAGGTGGCTGCATTATACAGTGACCACTATAGACAGGTTCCACTGTACATCAAATGTTTGGACCATGGGAGGCTGGCTGCTTTAGACAGGTGGCTGCATTATACAGTGACCACTATAGACAGGTTCCTCTGTACATCAAATGCTTGGACCAGGGGAGGCTGGCTGCTTTAGACAGGTGGCTGCATTATACAGTGGCCACTATAGACAGGTTCCACTGTCCATCAAATGTTTGGACCTGTGTAATATGCACATGTAGTGTGCATGTTGTATGTTGTGTGTACTGCATGCTTGTACTCTCCAGTATTCCTTTGGTTAATGCATGAACCTAATTATGTATGCTCAGATTTGGAGCAGCTGTTGTAGTAATCATTGAATTTTCTAGAGTCTCGGTTCTTGTGTCACCTGGGTTGCTTGTGTTTCGTTTGACCGTGTTAGGCGGGAGGACATCACAGTTACTGTACATCCCATACACTTAATGGTAACAGTGTCTCACCCACCTAGCTGTCTCCCCTCTGTCTCCCCTCTGTCTCTCCACACAAATAATACTAATGTTCATATGGTGCTTAAAATAGTACCATTTATTTGTGCCCTTTAGCCAGCATCAAACAATGTCATTGACATTTGCTCGGCAGAAGTGGACTATGCCACAGTCATTGTCCTTGTGCTGTACAAGAGTGTGTATCTCTGGGTGGGACTCTACCTTGCCTTTGAGACCCGCAAGGTTAAAGTGAAGGCTCTTGCTGACTCTCAGTACATCGCAGCCTCTGTGTATGTGTCCATCATGACCTGCATTGCTATTGTCCCTGTGGCCATCTGGCTGAGGGAGAAGATTGACATCCACTACGGAGTACTCAGTGGAATCCTAATGCTGGGGGTGACCACTGTGCTGGCTCTGGTGTTCCTACCCAAGGTCAGTTATGGGAAGAGCTAGATGTGCTGCAAATGTGTTCTAGTGGCAGAGACAGTGTTAGCTAGGTGCAAGGACTTATTTCATGATATTGTAGAGGCTCATAGTTGCGTTGATAATACAATGATACGAGATTCTTGAGCAAGACACAACTGATAATGATAAATCAATCAAATGCAGGACGTTTCGACCCTTAGGTCTTTGTCAACTGCATACAGGCTTGTCAACTGCTGTACGCAGTTGACAAAGACCTTCGGGTCGAAACGTCCTGCATTTGATTGATTTATCATTATCAGTTGTGTCTTGCTCAAGAATCTCGTATCGACTTATTTCATGTTTGATTGACTTTTGCAAAACTGTTGAGATGTGGTAAATATAGTATAAAAAGTGTACTGCATATTTTTGATGTGTAGGGTGTAAATATAATGATATCCACTCATTCCACCTTGCCTTTCAGATGATTGGCTTGTATAAGGCAAGGAACACTGATGAGAGTGAGATTATAACCAATTTCTACACTGTGAACAAGCCAGTTGCAGCGACCACCAACAATATTGGCTCAGCTGAGGAAATTCTCAGACTTCATCAGAAAGTACACGAGTTGGAAGATAAGCTGGCCTCGTATGAGGTGTGTGTGTGTGTGTGTGTGTGTGTGTATGTGTGTGTGTGTGTGTGTGTGTGTGTGTGTGTGTGTGTGTGTGTGTGTGTATGTGTGTGTGTGTGTGTGTGTGTGTGTGTGTGTGTGTGTGTGTGTGTGTGTGTGTGTGTGTGTGTGTGTGTTGCATGTATGCATGTGAGAGAAGGAGGGAGGGAGGGCAAATCTCTACGTATATAGCTGGGACAGTAGACACGTTCCTCATTAGAGAAGTGTCCTTATTAAATATTAGAGGTAGTTTAAATTGTACACATCTCTTTATGTACCTAGGACAGTAGATACTGTGCATGCCCTCATTATAAAGAGGTGTCCTAACTTCACAGAGTCCCTTGTAACTTAGCTTGCACTTTAGCACTTTCAATTAGCCATGCAGATGATTAAAATATTGCACTGTTACTGTAATGACTGACGAAAACCTACAGTATACTACACTTCATTTTCTTGCCCTGCATGCCTTGCCTCTTCAGAGCAATGGGACTGCACCTGAAGAAAGAAATCGGAAGGTGACTATCCAGGACAGTATTGAGGATGTCTGCAATCAGCCTCAGCCATGAAGTGCCTTTGAAGAAGGCTAACAGTTTTCATGCAATATGCAAAGTCATTACTTAATTAATATGTATTATGTGCATTAGAAACATTTTGTCGATAGCCGACATAATGGCATGTACTGGAGCTAGGAAAGTATGAGTGTATTATATAATCTATTTCTTTGTCCACTTGTGTGATTGGGTATATGTGCTTGCTCTAAGCATGATTCACAATATTTTACATGACTCACTGCAACCATGATTGCAATGTAAGGTTGTGCATTTGTGTAGTATTAGCATTCTTTATTATTTTAAGACCCTGCACACAGCAAAATTTGCAATTTATTGCATGTGATGTATCTATACATCCACCAGTGTTACATACCATAGGGAAAGACTACCAGTGCAAGTTACAGAGGGTAACTACCCCAAGTACAAGTAGAGTGTTTGTGCTACTAGTAGTTGCATGGTGTGTGTGTGCAGTAACACTGTTCTCCTTAGAGAGGTGTCTTTATTTCACAGTGTCCCTATAAGTCCCTTGCAATGTAGCATTCTCTAATACAGCTAACCAAGTACGTAGATATTGTATACCATTAAATGTCATCATGAAAGGCCAGGCTACACTAGTACCGCTCATCTTCTTACCTCGCCTACCTTGTCTCTTCAGAGCAAACTCATCCACTGACTGTAGGACTTGCGATTGGCTCAACCAGCTAGCACAGACAGAAACATTGCACTGTTACTATAATGATTGATTAAAGCCTGTGACCATATTCCTTTTGCCTTGCATGCCTCACCTTGCCTCTTCAGAGCAATGGGAGTGCCCTCGAGATGAGAGACCGGAGGGTGACCATCCGGGACAGTCGTGAGGATGTCTGTCAGTCTCACCCATGAAGAAAGTTTGAAGCATCGACTAAGAGTTGGTCGCAGCTTTTCATCAACAATTACGAACACATCACCATGTACAACTGTTTTCAGCATTTTGTAAATCATAAAAGTGTGTGTGTAGAAGACAGGGAAGGAGTGTGTCCTATAAGCCATGCATGCGGGTGTGTGTGTATCCCTTGTGTGTACGGCATGACATTTTGCAATGCAATTTTGTCTTTGTGTTGTACAAGAGTGTGTATATATCTCTGGGTGGGACTCTATCTTGCCTTTGAGACCCGCAAGGTTAAAGTGAAGGCCCTTGCTGGCTGTAATGCAAAAATGAGAGCAAACATTAATTGGATACATGCAATACTGCTATAAGGGAATATCTAATTGTACATGTAGAGGGGCCACTACACCAAAGGATAATTTTACTGCATGATGCAGCGCTGCATCGATATAATGGCCGGAATTTATCAGGAAATTTTAATCACTCCTTGTGCCATATGTAGTACGTATTTCAATACATGTGCACTGTAATATTGGCCATGGACAAAATGGTGTGCCGGCCCGGCCCTTCAATCTAGACTGTCACAGCCACCCCTGGAGGAGGTGTACTTAGGTCCATGTGGTCCCTGGAGGCCCCCTGACACGTCAACCAACCATTGTAAAATTGTTTTTGAAATTCTGAATACAATTGCATTGTATATTACATTCATTTTATAAAACCATGGACAGCACTTATAATAATTATACTAAATTTGAACTTTTTCAGTGTATAAAATATGAATTTGTCATTACTTGCTTCAATACAGAAGCCAGTTTATGTTGAACAAAATGATTGGTTCGAATGAACTAAATAATATATTCTCATTGCTGTGAAAGTTAATAATAATATATAATTAACGGAATGAATTAGTGAAGACAGAACACGCAGCCGCGCCAATGCAATGACAAGGAATGCCACAATCAGTAGCCAATTACATTATATGCAGGAATTACAGGATATGTAGATAAGCAGATAATCATGCAAAGCAACTGTTCGAACTTTCGAAATTTGAACTTAATCATTTCATCTGGAAAATGTGCCAGCTACAAATGGAGTAAATTTATGCCATGCAGAATGCAAGTCTGGATCTAAAAGAAATAAATCTAAATTAGTTTTTATAGCTTATTATCATTATTATGACGATTCGTGTCGCTCTATCTTCAAAAATGAAACGTGCTAGTGGTGGTATGTGGAGAAAGAATTTATATTGTAACAAAAGACGTGGCTAGACTAACACCATGCCGGAATGTCACCGAAATGTAAGGGGGCAACAACATCACCACGAGGGTGCACGAGTGCCATCTGGTCCCACGAAGGGCGCAACAGTAGGCACAGCTGTCTGGTCCCACGAAGGGCGCAACAGTCAGCAAACGAGAATTGACTCCGTCTAGCTGGAGTAGGTAAATGACAAGAAAAAAGGTACTTACCTCTGCAATTGGACGAAAAGTTGGAGGTTTGCCACTGTGCTGGAAGGCCTTTTCGGAGAATCCCACTCCTCATCAGAAGCACTGGGCAGCGTCCAGATGTCACCAAGCAACCACGTTGTACGCGATTGGTCGGTGCCATCCGTCCGCGTTGATGTTTAAAAGGTCGGTTTCACCCGAAAACAGAGAAAGCATCGTGGCATGGGTAAATAAACTGTAACAAAAGACGTGACTAGACTTCGTGGGACCAGATGGCACTCGTGCACCCTCGTGGTGATGTTGTTGCCCCCTTACATCGCGGTGACATTCCGGCATGGTGTTAGTCTAGCCACGTCTTTTGCCTTCCAGCACAGTGGCAAACCTCCAACTTTTCGTCCAATTGCAGAGGTAAGTACCTTTTTTCTTGTCAAGAATTTATATATTATATACGTAACATATATAATTATAAGGGAAATTTGGACGTTGGGCATGCAAGACTTATAACACTATAATAAAATTATGTGAACAATTTAACGGCTGTAATTACTGGCAGATTGTTCAAAAATCCACCAAAGTTAATTCCCAGCCAACATTCCAGCCTTATGTTGTGTGTATCAAGTCATAACATGTACATGGGGGTATGTAGCTAACATGGCTAGTCCCCATTGCCTTATTTGGAATATGGGAAGGAGGATACAGCTGGATTGTTTGCTTTATAATTAGTGCTGTTAAGTCAGAGGTGGAACAGCATGGCTCAATGGGTTTGTGTACTGTGTTGTAATTGGTGGCTGTGTGGCACTTTCCCTTCATATGAATAGCTTCCTACCTTGCGTGAAGTCACTTAGAGTATAGTTTGATTTATGAATGATCAGCCAAAACATAGCAAGGTTGTGGCAGGATTGTAGCAAAAACGTTGTAGCAGCTGCTAGGTTCATTGTGCAAGATTGTAGCTATGGTATAATGTTCCTCAGTCTTTATTACCCACTTTCACATCCTGCATGCTTTCTACCTCACTCACCCTTGACTTTGTCAGCTCCCATAATATTAAATCCCACGGACCTTCAACACCTTAATGGTGAGATAGAAGGACCAGGAGGGAGGGAGATGGGAGGTGGAGGGATGGAGGGAATGTGGCAGAGGCATAGGGAAGGGTATAGAGATCTTTGGGAAGTTGACTACTGAAGGGGTGTAGGGAGTGAAGAATATAATTATGGGAAACAGCTAGAATGTTCAAAATGTGTGGAAGAAGATGGGAGGTGAAGGTGCACAGGTACGAGGAATTATTGGGAACGATCGAGGAATGTGTGAAGAATGTGCATGAGATGGAAATTGAAAGTGATATGAAATGGAGAAGCTGTCTCACACATGTGTCCAATGCATGGTCAAGCTCTGCACCTAGATGTACTGAGGCCATGTTTGTCTCTCCACACCACTCCTTTCTCTGTCCTTCCCCTCTCTCCTTTCCCATGCATTCTCTCCATTCCTTCCCTTGTTCTCCACAGATGGCATATGTCGCAAGTTCTCCCGTATTCAGTGACAAAGAGAGGTACCCCAACTTCTTCCGAGCAATTCCCCCTGAGCCTCCTATCCCGTTTGGGGAAGGAATTCTCATTGACCACTTTAAGTGGACTGAAGTGGCATACATTGCTCAGAATGAACACATCTTCTCCTGTGTGAGTGAGCCAAATATGATACACCCATAATACAGGCACTACAGTATGATACACGAATAATACAGGCACTACAGTATGATACACGAATAATACAGGCACTACAGTATGATACACATGCAGTACAGGCACTACAGTATGATACACAGTACAGGCACTACAGTATGATACACAGTACAGGCACTACAGTATGATACACAGTACAGGCACTACAGTATGATACACGAATAATACAGGCACTACAGTATGATACACGAATAATACAGGCACTACAGTATGATACACAGTACAGGCACTACAGTATGATACACGAATAATACAGGCACTACAGTATGATACACGAATAATACAGGCACTACAGTATGATACACAGTACAGGCACTACAGTATGATACACGAATAATACAGGCACTACAGTATAATACACCCATACAATACAGGCACTACAGTTTAAGTAATTATGTCTTATAATGTTAATTAGGGACTGTTTCACATTATCTGTTGTTTATAATATGATAGCTGACATGTCCAGCACGTTACGCAGCTGGCATATTTTGTGATTAATAATGAATCGTCCCCTCCTGAATGTTGCTGGAGCATGTACAAAGGAATCTGTCTAAGATATAGCCACTGCAATGACACTTAAGGTATACACACAATCAGTAGCCAATTATCATAACATGCAGGAATTATATACAGGATGACATTGTGTAAATAAGCAGATAATCATGCAAAGCAGCTGTTTGAACTTTCGAAAATCGAGCTTAATCATTTCATCGGGAAAATGTGCTAGCTACAAATAGAGTAAATTTATGCCATGCAAAATGCAAGTCTGCCGCTCTATTGTCAAAAATGAAGCGTGATATATATAAAGCGGTGGTATGTGGAGGGGTGCTTGGTATCGACTAAGCAAATAATTACAAACCACGTAGGAGGGGACCGCGGGCGAGTGTAAGGCCGGAAACTGCATGCTATACATATACAGACGTTTTCGGGGTGGTTGTCCACACCGGCACCGGGTACCGGACGAAAACATGGTATTATATACATAAACATAAGCAGTATTGCTGTATAAAATCTCTAGCTCGCAATCTATGTCAACACTAGATTTTGCAATTATACTGTAAGTATGTGTATGAATCCGTATAATATCGTGCGAGCGTTTCCTGGATACCCGTGCACAAGCGACTCAAAAAGGTCTGTAAATTGTATCTAAATCACAAATAGTCACAATCGTAGCGGTCATTGAGAGTGTCTATGCGTCTGCTGTAATAGGATCGCTGCCATGTCGCTGACGGCTGTCTTGTCGTGTCGTATCCTCCTCATCTCCTGCGCGCTGTTTGGGACTGTGCAAGCAGTGGAGATGAAGGACGGACGAGTGGTTTTGAACCTCGCCTTTCTGTACTCCGGCTCCGGAGGATTCGTCAGCTCAGGTGCGTTTCAAGGTGATGTGCATGTGTGTGTGTGAATAATGCAGCCACAGTTAGTCTACAGATAGAAAGGTCGCTTCTTGTAGCATAAAACCTGATTTTACCGGTACCACTGGACCTTTGGGCAAGATGGAGGTTTAGTATTGGAGGTAAACCGACATGTTAAACCCGTTATAGCGACTGCTTTCAGCGCGCAATGATATAGCTAATCCAATGAGTGTTCTTAGTGTCCATAATCAGGCGACCATTCAAAATGCAAAGGAATGATGGTACGGTATTGTTAAAAATGTACACAGTATATAGCTAATGCAAAAGAAAGTTACTGTAGCTCTACTCCTGTACAAAGACCTCGCAAGCGAAGCCTCCCATGCGAAAGCGGGAGTATACAGTTTCCAAAGCTAGCCGTGCTTCGAGCGAAGAGGGCCTTTCGATCCTGTATAAAATGCCTACGACTTGCTGTGTAGTGAATTTTGGTTCGTTCTACATGCAGTTCTACAGGTTAGAATACTGTTGAACCAGCTAGGAAGGAAGTCAGAAGGAGGTTGTTAAGAATTGCTAGATAAGCCTTCAGACACTAATTATGTAGACACCACTGTGTCTCTTCAGCTACAATCCTGAAAGGTCTCATGATCATATCTCGTCAAATGGAGCTAGGTTTTCTATAAACTTGGTGTGTTGCATGTGACATTTATAGTTATGGCAATGTGTGCCTTCAGTGTGTGTGCGACTTGTATTCTGCATGCTACTAGCAGCAAAGTGAATGTTATGGGAAACACAGCATCACATGTGCAGCAGTACAGAGGAGTGTATAGTTGCATTTCTTCATCATGTCAATATGTATGTATAAGAGATCTCATGTTGGTGTAGCCCATAAAAGCCATAATCTAATTATGGCATTTGGTGGATTTCACTTGACGTATAACTAATTACACACCCACCACTGTGTCTCTCCGACTACAAGCCTGAAAAGTCTCAAATGGAGCTAGTTTTTATTAATAAATTTGGTGTGTTGCATCTGACATCTATATAGCTATGTGGCAATGTGTGCCTTCAGCGTGTGTGCGACTTGTATTCTGCTACTAGCAGCAGAGTGAATGGTATGGGAAACACAGCATCACATGTGTGCAGCAGTACGTATACAGCTAGAGGGGTATATATTGTTGCATTTCTTCATCATGCCAATGTGTAGACCATAAAAGCCATGCATACAGCCATAATCTAATTATGGCATTTAGTGGATTTCACTTTAGACGTTGGGCATGCAAGACTTATAATGCTATAATGAAATTATGTAGACAATTTAACTTCCGAAAATAATGGCAGATCGTTCTAAAGTCCATCAAAGTTTATTCCCAGCCAACATTCCAGCCTTATGGTGTGTGTATGAAGTCATAATCCATACATGTACATGGGGGTATGTTGCTAACACGGCTAGTCCCCATTGCCTTATTTGGAATATGGGAATGAGGATACAGCTGGATTGTTTGCTTTAGTGCCATTCAGTCAGGTGGAACAGCATGGCTCAATGGGTTTGTGTACTTTGTTGTGATTATTAGCCGTGCGGCAATTTCCCTTCATATGAATAGCTTCCTACTTGAAGTCACGTACTTACAGTTACGTTGCGTGAAGTCACTTACAGTGTAGTTTGATGTATGAATGATCATCAGAGAATGAATTGTTTCTTGTTACTTCTTTATGAATCCTATATACTGTGCTGTGTAATGGTGATCTGGAAGAGAAGAATGAAGTGAAAGTGAACTTGAAGTAGTTTGCATGCATGATGTGCATGAGCATGGGATGGGCTTTGCATGGGCCTACATACAGGTTGAGAGAGAGGAAGGTGCATGTGCTGTAGCCACTGGTCACAGTTGATGCTCTCTCTGCATGCATATCTCTCTGACAAGTTACCTCGTCACTATCCATACTAGCTATTGTAGTCCGTGACTGAAGCCATGCGTGCACATTTTTGCAATAGTTGTTCTCAATAGTTTCAATAGTTCTAACAAGCTAGGACTGTCCCATTCCTTTCATGTTAGATTTCTTGTAATTCCTCACCTCCACTTTAGTAACTTTGACATGTGTACATGTACACCTGTTAAAGAGAGCATGCAGTGCCTACTGTCCAAGCTACTTAGAGATTTGTACCAAACTACCTCTGAAATAAGGACACCTCTCTAGTGAGGGCAGTGCCTACTGTCCAAGCTACTTAGATATTTGTACCAAACTACCTCTGAAATAAGGACACCTCTCTAGTGAGGACAGTGCCTACTGTCTCAGCTATAGAGAGATAAGTAGAACTAACTGGTACCTCTGCTTAATAACCTGATTGTTGGAGGATTACTGAAATACTCTGTTTGCAGCTTGAGCACTTGAATCTGAATGTGTTATCCACTATTATTGCTAGCTTTGCTATTATTGCTATAGTTGCTAGCCTGTAATGATTCAGTGTACAATGTGTTCCTTCACTATATATTATTTCAACTTGAAGGGTTTCAGTGAATATAACACACATGTTGAATGAAGGCACTGTCAGTCAAGCAGTGACGTGTATCGCCTATTCACATTCTGCAGGTATAATCCCAGCGGCACACCTTGCAGTGGAGTACATCAATAATGACAGCTCCATCTTACCTGGTTACTTCCTGAACATCGCTTTAATTGACGACAAGGTATACTGAGTATATTATATATATGTATACACATTTGTCAGATGGCATGCATATTCAACATAACTTTTTCCCCTGCTGTTATCACATGGCCGCGAGGGCGTTCGCTAATTTAACACACAAGGGCGCGAAGCGCCCGAGTTCGAAAAATTAGCGAAACGCCCTAGGGGCCATGTGATAACTGGCTTGTTACAGTTCGAACAGAAACGATTTGCGCTTGATTCCCCTTGCCGCCGAATCATTTTACCGAACGAACTAGACTGTGATTACTACAGAAACCGGAGAACACGCTATTCTTGACGAAGAAAGGTGAAGGACTAAGCGTAGTGAGGGTAAAGGCTGTTAGCGGCCTCTCCTTCTGAATAAGGCAACGGCGGTGTTTGAGTCGACGCTATGGCAGATGATTTGAAGACCTGCTAACGGCGTACGAACTCAGAGCTTCCCTGCAGAGTGCAAACTGCATGAAATTGAAAGGTGTGTAGAGCTTGGAAAGTGGAGGGACCTTCTTACACACTAAATCCCATTTAGAAAACTCTAAAGATATTGCATGCACGATTCCAAGTCTCTGCCATCAAATATGCATGTGCAGTGCTGTGCTAGGCATAAATTTTTGGGGATGACCATTTCTAAGTGTCATGCACTCATCATTGAGGAGCCAAAGTTCATGTGAAAGTTCACAAAGTGCTGAATATCAAGTACTAGTTATAACATGGCCGCGAGGGCGCTGGCTGATTTATCCCACGAGGGCGCGAAGCGCCCGAGTGCGATAAATCAGCTAAGCGCCCGAGCGGCATTGTTACGATTCAAACAGCGGCGATTAGCGTTTGAATTCGTTCGCTGTCGAATGAATTTACCGAACGAACCTGACTGAAGTTACTATAGAAACCAGAGAACACGCTCTTCTCTTAGCACAAGGCGAAAGGCGAGAAGCGTCGCAAGAAAAAGGCTGTCAGCGGCCTCTCGTACTGAATAAAGCGTCGGCGCCGCTTGAGTCGGCACTACGGCAGATGATTAGAAGTTCTACAAGCAGCGTATGAAGAAAGAACTTTCTTTTTAGAGAGTGTACTAGGATTTAAAGGACTCGAGAACTTGGGAGTGGCGAGACCTACCTTCAAGTTGATCCATCAAGTGAATTCGGGAAAGGGACTTGAGTTTCTCTATCACTAAAGACATTACATGCATAATTACATGTCACTGCCATAAAAGTACACATACAGTGCTGTGCTAGGCATAAATTTATGTTGATGACCATGCTTCCAAGTGCCAAGCACTCATCATTCCAGAGCCAATGGTCAGGAGAAAGTTCACAAGGTGATGAATATCAAAGGCATTTTGCTAAAGCAGTAAACAAAACGTTTGTTTAAGGCTAGAAATCGATTGGGTTAGCAAATAAGAGCCCCCGTCGACGCAGTGTGTTATGAGGTGTGAAAGCGTAAACAGTGGCGTTATGCAAAATTAGCACACTGCAGCTTGCTTTGATGTATGGCTTCCTCATGTAACAAAGGGATTTTGCTAAAAAAAGCAGACAAAACATTTACATAAGGCTAGAAAATGATTGGATATGTCAATAAGAGCCCCTTTCAAAGCAGTGCATTATAAAACAAACAATGTGTTATACACTTCCAAATAAGGCAACTGTGCGTTATCCAGTGCATTTGCCAAAATAACGCACAGTTGTTTCCTTTGATGTATGGTTTCATCATGTAACAAGCTTTGATCACATGCTCTGTGATTTCAGACACGTTTGCCAAAGCCATGCAATATATTATGTACCTTTATCACACATGCACATATACTCTAATGTCCAACACACACACCCAATTAAACATCCTCTTTGTACACATCTCACCCTATATACGTATAAGGTACTCTGCAGCTGTAACATGATAAAATCATATTTTAGTAGAAATTGTCCAAACTTTGGATCACTTGCAGCTGCTTTGGCCTTGCATGTACTAAAGTATATTTTGTACAAGTCAAGTCGTAGCTTAGAAAACTAGTGTTTGAAATTGGACAGCTGCATGCCAAACATAGCAACGTTGTAGCAGGATTGTATAGTGATAAAGTTGTAGCCTCTGCTAGGTAAATTGTAGCTGCAAGATTGTAGCTATAGGTACTGTTCCTCACAGTCTTTATTACCCATGCAAGCACTTACACATCCCACCTTCACATCCTGCATGCCTTCACTCTCACTCACTCACCCTTGATGCTGTCAGCTCCAATATTTACATCCCTCAAAGCATTTGCCTTCCACCCCACCCTCCTCACATCACACTCGGTGGGCCACCATCACAAGTTCACATGTTTCTATATACAGACTGTTATGTACATCACTACCTGAACATCTCATTACCTATACTAACCCACACAACATCCACATGTGCCGTCTGAATGCTCTCATGCACCCTCATAATTCTCAACCTCACACCACACACTCACACATGCATACTCTGCACACTGGGCCCTCACAATTCACACATGTACATGCACCCTTACAACCTTCACACCCTCACACCGTACACCCTCACATGCGTAAGCCACTCACGGTCACAATCTAAACCTGGTACTCCTATTAATTATTTCATCTCTCACACCTTTGCAGTGCAACGATGTTGTCTCCTTAGATGTCTTTTTTGACCACTGGGCCACTACTGTACAGCCCAGTCCAATATTCTTTGGGTGCGGCTGTTCAGTTTCTTCCGGACCACCAGCAGATGCATCACGGACCTTCAACACCTTAATGGTGAGATAGAAGGACCAGGAGGGAGGGAAATGGGAGGTGGAGGGATGGAGAGAATGTGGCAGAGGTATAGGGAAGGGTATAAAGATCTTGCGGAGGTTGAACTGTTGATGGAGTGTAGGGATGAAGAATATAACAGCTAGAATGTTCAAAGTGTGCGGAATAAGATGGGATGGGAGGTGAAGGTGGACAGGTACAAGGAATTAAGTGTAGGGGGTGAGGAATGGGTGAAGAATGTGCATGGGATGCACATTGAAAGTGAAATGAAATGGAGAAGATGTCTCACACATGTGTCCAATGCATGGTCAAGCTCTGCACCTAGATGTACTGAGGCCATGCTGCTCAGTTTGTCTCTCCACACCACTCCTTTCTCTGTCCTTCCCCTCTCTCATTCCCCATGCACCTCTCTCCCTCCATTCCTTCCCTTGTTCTCCACAGATGGCATACATCGCAAGTTCTCCCGTATTCAGTGACAAAGAGAGGTACCCCAACTTCTACCGAGCAATTCCTCCTGAGCCACCTATCCAGCATGGCAAAGGAATTTTCATTGACCACTTTAAGTGGACTGAAGTGGCATTAATTGTTCAGAATGAGCACGTCTTCTCCTCTGTGAGAACAAAATATGATACACCCACAATACAGGCACTACAGTATGATACACAGTACAGGCACTACGTAATAGTTAAATGCTGATCAAGAGGTGTCTCTGAGATTTAGAGCCAGAGGCACGAGGGCGCGAAGCGCCCTCGTGCCGAGTGGTCTAAATCTTCAGAGACACCGATTGGTCAGCATTTAAGTGTTATAGATCCCAAATGATAGGGTGAGGACCAGGCAGCGAATCAGTTTACGTACTCGTCCTTGCGTCATCACGCCTCTACCGGAAGTAGTTAGCTACTCCTGACAATTTGACAATGGCGGAGAAAATGTCGTGTGATTCGGGTCTAAAGCTGGATAGTTCATCTTGCAGCGGACGTTTCCTACAGGTCGGCAGTGGATGCGGCGCGTCAGCTAAGCGTAAGCTTACTCACTGTCAGTCACAGCGTTTCCCAGAGCCGTGTACGTAGCTACCAAAGCCTGTTCCCCGCGCAGCGTGTAACCAGCTGCAGTTCCAATTTCTTGGCTCTGGTTCATAGCCGAATTGTTGCTGTACCCTATTTATCGACGAAACAAGTAAGCCGGGCGACCTGTGCATCGTATCGTATGTTATGGCGCCACAATTGTTATCACAGCTGCAGTTCTCTTCAGCTGCAGGGATCTACGGGATTTAGACACCCGGTATCTAAATGATTTAGATCCCGCGCGAAATACAAGAGAATGTCTAGTTTTAGAACCATCGCTTAGAACGCCCGTTGCCATAGTAACGGGATCTATAGTATGATACACCCATATAATCCTTGTACGCACATTACATGAGTGTTTAATGTCAGTGCATGTTTTTACCATTAGATTGCTGCTGATATTGTGAAGTACTTCAAAGAGGAGCTGAAAATTCCCACAGTGCGCCCTTACATCTTTCCAACAGGCGTCCCAGTGGAGGGGCTGGATACTTACTGGGTGAGTAGCTATTGACTATAGTGTGAGTCTACAAAGCGATCAAACAGTTCACTGTATCACTGTATCACTGGCAGTTGGTCGCAATCACCAATATGCAACTGGATGTGTTAATAGATGATTTTATCATTATAATATATGCAAACTAGCCTGCATGCTACACCATTATATTATTATTGTATTAATGACTCAGTGAGGCTGGGGGCGGAAGTCCTATATTGATGGCAAACAGTGATTTCTTCATTTTAATTGATCAATTAAGTACCTATTCTGCAAGTCTCATAACCTACTGTGTTGTTCTGTTGTGTTTCTGCACTGAAATAAACAGAGATTGATTGATGTTCTGAACTGTTGTTCATCTATATACACACACGTGGTAGCATACAGTTCTTTCATTGGTCAATGATGAGTAGTTTTGGTCCACTTCTCTAGTGTCTATTGTGTGTTTGAGTACTTGTTCCTTTATTTCCTTTAATATACTTCAATAGAGTGAAGTGCCACGAGTTACTGTTGTCAATGCATATGATCCTGAAGCCACTGAGATACTCTGTGAGGTGAACTATCAAACGTGTGTGCATATAAATGACATCGTGTGTGCATGAGTACAATGAGTGTATGTGTATGTGTGTATGTGTGCATGTGCATATGTATATGTGTGTGTATGTGTGCGTGTGTGTGTGTTGAAAGCATGCACTAACTAGTTAATGCACACAAAGTGTGCAATAAGTGATTTAAACTTCAATCATGTGACCCATCCTAAAGGATCCCATTGGCTGGAGATCATGGGATTAGCACTAAATACCAGTCATTAAGAGCATGTGTGTGGCATCCAATATATAGAATACCCTATCATCAAAAAGCTGATGTCCAGATAGTAGTCGGGGAAGATAGTGCTGTCATTTTTGATGTATTCAACAGCAAGGTCTGCTGCCGGGGTTGCACCTATAGAATGTGAAAGGTGCTGCACAAATCACTGCTTGAATGAGTGCACCTTTACAATCAACATGTGCACATTTACAATAAATCACTGCAAACACTGAAATTGAATTCAGATTCAAATTTTTAGTTCACAGAATCTTCAAAGTCAACAAACAAGCTAATTCACATGCTGATTGGGAACTTTCACAGTACACTACTTTCAGTACATGTGTAAAGTGAAGCCAATGCTGACAAAACACTCCCTCTTTCAGTAGCCAACCCAACACTCTTATCACATACGAAACACTGTACAGATGAACATACATACATAGCGTCATTGAGAGAGAGGGAAACTTTATGGCAAGGAAGAAACAGAGTGCACCTTTTTTCCAATCAACATGTGCACATTTGCAATAAATTACTGGAAGCATGGAAAATGAGTGGTACGCTCAGATTCAATTTTTTGATTCAAAGAATCTTCAAACCTACAAGATCCTTCGGCTGCATGAATGGGACCTTTCACAGTACACTAGTTTCATTACATGTGTATATACAGTGAAGTCAATAATGACAAAAACTCTCTCTTTCGATAATATTATATATGTCTCACTTTAAACACCTTTAGCTCAAAACAGCTAAGAGATTCATAGCTACATTAACTGGGTCTTTAAGAGAAGAGGAAAACTGAAGAATAAGGGAAGTAGTGTGGACAATAAACAGGAAGGGATAATTAGGCCATGAAGGATTTTGCAACCACAGTGTGTCTGTATAAATTATTATACTGTATAATACAGTGTGAATATACATACTGCACTGTGAATGTGTGCACAACTGTGTGTGTGTGTGTGCGTGTGTGTGTGTGTGTGTGTGTGTGTGTGTGTGTGTGTGTGTGTGTGTGTGTGTGTGTGTGTGTGTGTTGCGTGTGTTTGTGTGTGTGTGTGTGTCTGTGTGCATGTGTGTGTATATAATTGTGTGTGTGTGTGTGTGTGTGTGTGTCTGTGTGTGTGTGTTTGTGTGCATGTGTGTTTGTGTGTATGTGTGTGTGTGTGTGTCTGTGTGTATTTAAATGTATAAAAATTATAATATATGTTCATATTACGAGATATTGCACATAGATGTCTATTGCTTCTGATGGTACTATTACGAATATACTAAACATATAATATCCTGCATGTGTATCCTAACTTCTCTCTCTCCTCCTTATTCCACAAGGCTTACAGGCGCAATATTATCTATCCCAACTACCAGTTCATCATTATTGGTTGGTACCCAGATTATTTCTGGAATGCAAGCAAGCCACCCTCTTGCACTGTTGAGGTGTTTGAGGACCACATACTGCCCAATGTCATTACAGTAGACCTGAACTACTATGCAGAGAACAGAGATGCCAGGGGCATCTTTGGCCTGGTAAGTGAAACGAGCAGTATGCACTTTTCATTTGTGCCCTGACCAGTTTGGCTGCTGCCAAGAGTAGATAAGAGACCTCTTATCTACTCTGGCTGCTACATTTGCTCAATGGCATTGCTGTAGCTGATAGTTATAAGTGACAACACAAAAGATGACAAACTCAATAAAGCCTAACAATATGTTTGTCCATGCAATTCCTCTGTCTTGCCTTCATCCATTTATATTGCCATAATAGTTTTGTACACATTTCCATGTAGCTGGGACAGTAGGTACTGTCCTCATTAGAGAGGTGTCCTTATTTCAGAGTTAGTTTTGTACACATCTCTACGTAGCTGGGACAGTAGGTACTGTCCTCATTAGAGAGGTGTCCTTATTTCAGAGGTAGTTTTGTACACATCTCTATGTAGCTGGGACAGTAGGTACTGTCCTCATTAGAGAGGTGTCCCTACTTCAGCCACATATCCTAAAACGTTCACTACAACTGGCCCACAGTTGGCTGTCGCTCCACTGTATTACATTTAGGTATAATTTCTTAATGTGCTTTAATAACCCTGGTTTTGTGCTCTCTCGCGTCTGCATTATAATTTACAGAATGTACTGTATTCTTCTGATATCTATGCCAAGCCTCAAAGTCTGTGGGTTTTCTAACACTAGTACCTTTGGAAATGCCGGCTGTACATGCTTTCATGCCAGTGCCTGTCATTATTATATTTGAACCATTGCTTTTAGTCTACCAACAGCCTCTTGAAAGAGTACCGCGAGAGATTGGAAATGAGACCGGAGTATAAGAATCTCTCAGAAACAATTTTTTTCGCAGCCACCTTTGATGCTGTGTATGCCGCAGCTTGGACAATGAATGCATCCATCCCAGAGCTGACTGCAGCTGGACTGAGTTTCAAAAACTACACATTTGAGAACAGCGAGAGGTCAAAGAAGTTCTTGGACATTCTGGAGAAGCATTTAATCAATATTTCCTTTACTGGGACCTCTGTGAGTTTCCAAGTGTTATGTATTTTGTACACATGACTCATGCATTCAATTAATTGGCACAGCGACTGAGATTGTGTTGTCTTTCAATAATTATGCATAGGGACCATTCATGTTCAATGAAGTACAGGATAGGGCTGTTAATATTGTAGAAATCAGACGATACCGCCGCAATGAGACCAGTGGAAGATTGGGTCAAGTTAAGATTGGTGACGTAAGGATATCAGAACGGGACTTTAAATTCGTTCCTGGAGAGTCAGAAGCAACTCTTTTCCCAGGTAAGTACAGTGAAACAACTAAGATCAACTGTTCAACACTTTGCTATCAGATTTGAAATAATTGTATCATAATCCTTTATAATTTATATACGTATGTATTATTTATATATGTACATAACTATGTGCCATAAACATGCAAGCGTAATATTTTATAGTTCAGCAATGTATACCAGTACTGTATAATTTGCAACTGTATTGATTGTTCTGAGTTCTTGTGCGATTCCTAATGAATGAACAACACTGTCTTTTAGCCTTTCACTACACAGCTGTAGCTCATATATTCTGGATGGGAATCTTCCTCACACACACCTGCAAACACGTACGTACACCAGTTTATGACCGATGCTTCTTTAGCTGCATATAGTAACTGCAAGGGAGGCTATTTAATACAGCCTTTAGAGGGATTGGTCTAATTAATGTGATTCCATGGGAACAGTCATTTGGTCCATATTCCTCACACAATAAGTTTTACCAATTAGCAGTATTTGTTTTCTCATACATAACCATATTCTGTGTTTCTGCTCTTTTTGCTACCTCAGGAGGAATTCCTCGGGACGCATTTCAAACTGTTCACACTGCTTTGTTTGCTGTCATGACGATTTTGGCCAGCGTGGGCATTTTGTTCTCAGTCTTTTGCATCATCTTCAACTTTGTGTTCAGAAATAAAAGGTATTATAGTTATGCTTACAGTGAAGCGTCTTTGGACATACACCACTTGAACTTAACTTTCCTCTATAGAGAGGTGCTCCTGTTTCGTAGGTTGTTTGTACACATGTTCTATATAAGCAGCTTGGACAGTAGGCACTGTCCCTCATTTGAGGTGTTCTGATTTCAGAGGACATTTTGTATGACTGAAGTGCTATAAATGTACATGCACTGGTGACAGTTGTTTCACTGTGCTAAAATACATAATTCTCTCTACACTGTTTGATTATCATAATATTCATGAATACATCTAACTTGATTATACATTTAGCTTTAAATTTTATGAACACACTGCATCCTGTTTCCACAGGTTCATAAAGTTAACCAGTCCAAATCTCAGTTACTCCATGCCACTGGGAGCAATTGTGATGTATGCCGTTGTCATAGTAACAGGGGCCCCACTAGCAGCTGTGGGAAAGTCAATTGCTTGCAATGTGAGTCATGTGATGTCATGTGACTTCAACTAGCAGTGCTAATTTGCATATTGTGTACTGTACCCAAACTGATCATAATTATAGATTGAATTATGGTTGGGATCCCTGGGATTTACCCTTATTTTTGGAGGGATTTTGGTCCGGACCTGGCGAATTCACTACATATTCAACCGCATTGTTGTGAGCAAGATAAGCCAGAAGCCTCCAAAGGACTGGATACTCATCTTGGCAATTGGAGTGTTCCTGTTGATTGATCTAGTCTTCCTCACTATTTTCACTGGTGTTCCCCAAATTCGGCTGATGGCCATTACCACCAAATTAGTAAGTCAAACAGCCACCAAAAATTTGTTACAAATGTATGATTGTGCATTTATGTTAGTTGTCTCCTTTTTGTGGTCAATATTGGTCACAGGTCACTTTCACAGCTAGTCTTGATTTGATGTCCTTGTGTCTGCCTTCACTAGTGTTCTCGGTACAACCTTTCCTTAACGTGTTACTAAGCATTGTTCAACTGCATGACCATGATAGCCTAGGCCTGTGACAGTGACCTCTTTAGACAGGTTCCACTGTACATCAAATGTTTGGACCATGGGAGGCTGGCTGCTTTAGACAGGTGGCTGCATTATACAGTGACCACTATAGACAGTTTCCTCTGTACATCAAATGTTTGGACCTGTGTAATATGCACATGTAGTGTGCATGTTGTATGTTGTGTGTACTGCATGCTTGTACTCTCCAGTATTCCTTTGGTTAATACATGAACCTAATTATGTATGCTCAAATTTGGAGCAGCCGTTGTAGTAATCTTTGAATTTTCAAGAGTCTCGGTTCTTGTGTCACCTGGGTTGTTTGTGTTTCGTTTGACGGTGTTAGGCGGGAGGACACCACAGTACTGTACATTCCATACACTTAATGGTAACAGTGTCCCACCCACCTGTCTCCCCTCTGTCTTCCTCTGTGTCCCATATGTCTCTCCATAAATAATACTAATATTTATATGGTGCTTGAAATACTACCATTTCCTTGTGCCCTTTAGCCAGCATCAAACAATGTCATTGACATTTGCTCGGCAACAGTGGACTATGCCATAGTCATTGCCCTTGTGTTGTACAAGAGTGTGTATCTCTGGGTGGGACTCTACCTTGCCTTTGAGACCCGCAAGGTTAAAGTGAAGGCCCTTGCTGACTCTCAGTACATCGCAGCCTCTGTGTATGTGTCCATCATGACCTGCATTGCTATTGTCCCTGTGGCCATCTGGCTGAGGGACAAGATTGACATCCACTATGGAGTACTCAGTGGGATCCTAATGCTGGGGGTGACCACTGTGCTGGCTCTGGTGTTCCTACCCAAGGTCAGTTATGGGAAGAGCTTGATGTGCTACAAATGTATTCTAGTGGCAGAGAGAGTGTTAGGTGCAGGGACTTATTTCATGTTTGATTAATTCAAGTGTACTGAATATTTTTGATGTGTAGGGTATAAATGTTATGATATCCACTTATTCCACCTTGCCTTTCAGATGATTGGCTTGTATAAGGTTAGGAACATTGATGAGAGTGACATTGTAACCAACTTCTACAATGTGAGCAAGCCATCAGCTGCGATGCCCACCAACGATATTGGCTCAGCTGAGGAAGTTGTCAAACTTCATCAGAAAGTCCATGAGTTGGAAGATAAGCTGGCCTCATATGAGGTGTGTGTGTGTGTGTGTGTGTGTGTGTGTGTGTGTGTGTGTGTGTGTGTGTGTGTGTGTGTGTGTGTGTGTGTGCATGTATGCATGTAAGAGAAGGAGGGAGGGAGGGCAAATCTCTACGTATATAGCTGGGACAGTAGACACGTTCCTCATTAGAGAAGTGTCCTTATTAAATATTAGAGGTAGTTTAAATTGTACACATCTCTTTAATTACCTAGGACAGTAGATACTGTGCATGCCCTCATTATAAAGAGGTGTCCTAACTTCACAGAGTCCCTTATAAGTTAGCTTGCACTGTATATAGCACTTGCAATTAGCCATGCAATTGGTTAAAATATTGCACTGTTACTGTAATGACTGATGAAAACCTATACAGTATGCTATAAGCAGAAAGCCTATGCTGTATAATTATTATGCTACACTTCGTCTTCTTGCCTTGCATGCCATACTTTGCCATCTTCAGAGCAATGGGACTGCACCTGAAGAAAGAAACAGGAAGGTGATCATCCAGGACAGTACTGAGGATGTCTGCAATCAGCCTCAGCCATGAGGTGCCTTTGAAGAAGGCTAACAGTTTTCATGCAATATGCATAACTCATTACTTTTAACACGTATGTATTGTGTGCATCAGAAACATTTTGCCAATAGCTGCCATAACAGCATGAATAGGAGCTAGGGATGTGTGAGTGTGTCCTATAATCCATTTCTTTATATCCACTTGTGTGATTGGGTATATGTGCTGCATTAAGAATGCTTCACAGTATTTTACAATATTGATGGCAACCATGATTGCAATGTAAGGTTGTGCATTTGTGTAGTATTAGCATTCTTTATTATTTTAAGACCCTGCACACAGCAAAATTTGCAATTTATAGCATGTGATATATCTATACATCCACCAGTGTTACGTACCATAGGGAAAGACTACCAGTGCAAGTTTCAGAAGGTAACTACCATAAGTACAAGTAAAGTGTTTGCGCTACTAGTTGTTGCATGGTGTGTGCATGTGATATGTGTGCATGTGGTGTGTGTGTGCAGTAACACTGTCCTCCTTAGAGAGGTGTCTTTATTTCACAGTGTCCCTATAAGTCCCTAGCAATGTAGAATTCTTTAATACAGCCAACCAAGTACTTAGATATTGTATACCATTAAAAGTCATCATGAAAGGCCAGGCTACACTAGTACCGCTCATCTTCTTACCTCGCCTACCTTGTCTCTTCAGAGCAAACTCTTCCAATGTAGCACTTGCGATTGGCTCAACCAGCTAGCACAGACAGAAACATTGCACTGTTACTATAATGATTGATTAAAGCCTGCGACTAAAATTCGTTTGCCTTGCATGCCTCACCTTGCCTCTTCAGAGCAATGGAAGTGCCCTACCAGTCCCTACCATAGGACCTACCAGCCCTACCAGGGGACCTATATACCAGTGAGATGGCAAGCTAAGCTGCAGTGTATGTTATTCTGGATCAGGGTATTGTCAAGTGTGGCATATGATGGTCGTTTGATAAGGCAAGTGGCTACAGAAGCTGTTAGGTTTGCCAGAGGCAGTTGGCTGTGTAAAATAAGTATGTGTTGCAACGAATTTGGGTGGCAAGATATAAGTATGAAGGATGTGAGAGGTTTGTCAAACACTGAGGTGAAGGAGATGATGGAATCTATTGCTTGGAGGCAGACTCGGGAGGAATGGGGCCGTGAGATGGAAGTGAAGCCTAAGCTGAGTATGTTAAAGAGAATCACCAATCTGGATGAATGATCGGACTGTGCAGGACTAAGACAGAGAGCTGACAGAAGGATGATGATAAAACTGAGAGGAGGGATGGCCGCTTTTCAATTTGAGACAGGAAGATGGCGTGGAGTGGCCAGAGAAGACAGAATATGTAAAGAGTGTGGAAAAGGCAGGGTAGAGGATGTGGAGCATTGGCTGCTGAGGTGTGAAACATGGAAGACCCACAGAGAGCCATTGATAGCAGTTGTGCAAGAACACTATAAAGTTGACCAGGAGAACTTGGCTGCTGTCATAATTATTATCTCTTGCATGCAGAAACTATAAAGTGTTATCTTTTATCTCTTACATGTGGCATGCGAGATTTAACTGAGTTATTAGTACAATACCTTTAGGATTTATGGCTGGCCTTCACATTTGTTTCTTTTATGCTGATGTATGATCTCATGTGTTGGTGCTATACATTGGGCCAACCTGTTCCTACTGCCTTCAGGCATGGTGCACCTTAATCACTGAATTGAATTGAATTGAATATACAAACAGACAATTGCAAGGTATACACACAGGTGATAAGGTATACACACAGGTATACACACGGGTATACACACAGGTGACAAGGTATACACACAGGTGACAAGGTATACACACAGGTATACACAGGTATACACACAGGTGACAAGGTATACACATGTTGCTAGATTAAAGGATAATTGCTGCTCTCCTGCTCAAGGTATACACATGGGTGATAAGATATACACACAGGTGACAAGGTATACACACAGGTATACACACAGGTGACAAGGTATACACAAGTATACACAGGTATACACACAGGTGACAAGGTATACACATGGGTGATAAGGTATACACACAGGTGACAAGGTATACACATGGGTGATAAGGTATACACACAGGTGACAAGGTTTATGTTATGTTTAATGTATTGTTCACATGTAGCACCACCATCCCTTATACATATCCACGTATTGCTTGCCTATATATATATCCCCCAAATTGTATCCCCATACAGTCCTTTTGTTCCCCAAACTTGTTTTCCCCACTTTGTCCCCTCTAGTTTTTTCTCCTCTTTACCTTGTCAGGGCATTCCCTAGCAATGCAGTTTCTACTGCATAGCAACCTGTAACCCTGTGTCCGAGGTTTTAACCCTTTTCTATCACACCATTATCACTGATTGCATACCCCTGTTTGAATAATGATGTGGTCCCCCCCCCCCCCCCCCACAGTACCAAACATTACATGCAGGAATTACAGGATGTGTAAATACTCAGATAATTACGCAAAGCAGCTGAGTGTTAAAACTTTCGAATTCGAACTTAATAATTTCATCTGGAAAATGTGCTAGCTATAAAGAGTAGAGTAAATTTATGCCATGCAGAATGCAAGTCTGAATCTAAAAGAAATAAATCTAATTTAAAATTAGTTTTTTTTAGCTAACTATCGTTATTATGGCAATTCGTGCCGCTCTATCTTCCAAAGAAACGGGCGCCATGGTGCCAGAGGTGGTATGTGGAGGGATGCATGGCATCGACCATGCATGTAATTATAAACCACGTAGGAGGGACCGCGGGCGTCGTGTAAGGCCGGAAACTGCTGTTCATGCGTACATATAATTATAACTAAATCAATAAATAGTCACAATCGTAGCGGTCATTGAGAAAAGTGTCTATGCGTCGATAGGTTCGCTGCCATGTCGCTGACAGCTGACTTGTGTCGTATCCTCCTGATCTCCTGCGCGCTGTTTGGGACTGTGCAAGCAGTGGAGATGAAAGATGGACGAGTGGTTTTGAACCTCGGCTTTCTGTACTCTGGCTCCGGAGGATTCGTCAGCTCAGGTGCGTTTCAAGATGATGTGCATGTGTGTGTGAACAATGCAGCCACAGTTAGTCTACAGATAGAAGGTCGCTTCTTGCAGCATAAAACCTGTCTTTACCGATACCATTGCACCTTTGGGCAAGATGGAGGTTTAGTTGTATTAGAGATAAACCTGCATGTTAACCCGTTATAGCGACTGCTTTCAGCGCGCAATGATAATAGCCAATCCAATGGATGTTCTTATATCATTATTCTATAATCAGGCGGCCATGCAAAGGGATGATGGTATGGTATTTGTTAATAATGTACACAGTAGCTAATGCAAATTAAAGTAAAGTGGCTCTATTCCTGTACAGAACTAAGACCCCGCAGGGAAAGCCTCTCATGCGAAAGCGGGAGTATATACAGTTTCCAAAGCTAGCCGTGCTTCCGAGCGAGGAGGGCCTTTCGATCCTGTATAAAATGCCTACGACTTGCTGTGTAGTGAATTTTGGTTCGTTCTACAGTTCTACAGGTTAGAATACTGTTGAATCAGCTAGGAGGGGAGTCAGAAGGAGGTTGTTAAGAATTGCTAGATGCCTTCAGACACTAATTATGCAGACACCACTTTGCCTCTTCGACTACAATCCTGAAAGGTCTCATGATCATATCTCGTCAAATGGAGCTAGGTTTTCTATAAACTTGGTGTGTTGCATGTGACATTTATAGCTATGGCAATGTGTGCCTTCAGCGTGTGTGCGACTTGTATTCTGCATGCTACTAGCAGCAAAGTGAATGGTATGGGAAACACAGCATCACATGTGCAGCAGTATATGTATACAGAGGGGTATATAGTAGTTGCATTTCTGCATCATGCCAATATGTATGTATAAGAGATCTCATGTCGGTTTAGCCCATAAAAGCCATGCATACAGCCATAATCTAATTATGGCATTTGGTGGATTTCACTTGGACGTTGGGCATGCAAGATTTATAACGCTATAGTGAAATTATGTAGACAATTTAATTTCCGGAAACAATGGCAGATCGTTCTATAATCCACCAAAGTTAATTCCCAGCCAACATTCCAGCCTTACGGTGTGTGTATATATGAAGTAATAACCCATACATTTACATGGGGGTATGTTGCTAACACAGCTAGTCCCCATTGCTTTATTTGGAATATGGGAATGAGGATACAGCTGGATTGTTTACTAGTGCCATACAGTCAGAGGTGGAACATGGCTCAATTGGTTTGTGTATGCTGTGTTGTGGTTGGTAGCCGTGCGGCAGTTTCCCTTCATATGAATAGCTTCCTACTTGAAGTCACGTACTTATATACAGTGTACCTTGAGTGAAGTCACTTATATACAGTGTAATATGATTTATGAATGATCAGCAGAGAATGAATTGGTTCTTGTTACTTCTTTATGAATCATATAATTATACTGTGCTGTGTAATGATGGTCTGGAAGAGAAGACTGAAGTGAAAGTGAACTTGAAGCAGTTTGCATGCATGATGTGCATGAGCATGGGATGGGCTTTGGTGCATTGGCCTACATACAGGTTGAGAGAGAGGAAGGTGCATGTGCTGTAGCCACTGGTCACAGTTGATGCTCTCTCTGTATGTGTATCTCTCTGACAAGTTACCTCGTCACTATCCATACTAGCCATAATTGTAGTCTGCAGCTGAAGTCATTCAGTGCAATTGTTTCAATAGTTCTAACAAACTAGGCCTGTCCCATTCCTTTCATGGTAGATTGCTTGTCATTCCTCACCTCCACTTTAGTAACTTTGGCATGAGAACATGTACACCTGTTAAATAGGACATGCAGTGCCTACTGTCCAAGCTACTTAGAGATTTGCACAAAACTACCTCTGAAATACGGACATCTCTCTAGTGAGGACAGTGCCTATTGTCTCAGCTACATAAAGAGATAAGTAGAACTAACTGGTACCTCTGCTAAATAGCCTGTTTGTTGGAGGATTACTGCTCCAATACTCTATTTGCAGCTTGAGTATACTTGAATCTGAATGTCCCTCACTATATATTATTTCAACTTGAAGGGTTTCAGTGTATATATAAACACACATGTTGAAAGAAGGCACTGTCAGTCAACCAGTGACGTGTATTGCTTTTTCACACTCTGCAGGTACAATCCCAGCGGCACACCTTGCAGTGGAGTACATCAATAATGACAGCTCCATCTTACCTGGTTACTTCCTGAACATCAATTTAATTGACGATAAGGTATAATGAGTATATTATAATTACATATACACATTTGCCAGAGGGCATGCATAATCTCAAACAGAACTTTTCCCTGCTGTTTGCTGTGTTTGATCACATGCTCTGTGATTTCAGGCATGTTTGCCAAAGCCATGCAATAGATTCTGTACCTTTATCACACATGCACATACACTCTACTGTCCAACACTCACACCCAATTAAACATCCTCTTTGCACACATCTCACCCTATATATGTATAAGGTACTCTGCAGCTGTAACATGATAAAATCATATTTTAGTAGAAATTGTCCAAACTTTGGATCACTTGCAGCTGCTTTGGCCTTGCATGTACTAAAGTATAAATTTGTACATGTCAAGTCGTACCTAAGGAAACTAGCGTTTGAAATTGGACAGCTGCATGCCAAACATAGCAATGTTGTAGCAGGACTGTAGTGAGATAAAGTTGTAACCTCTGCTAGGTGAATTGTAGCTGCAAGATTGTAGCTGTAGATACTGTTCCTCACAATTACCCATGCATGCACTTACACATCCCACCCTCACATCCTGCATGCCTTCACTCTCACTCACTCACCCTTGACGCTGTCAGCTCCCAATTTGAATCCCTCAAAGCATTAATTTGCCTTCCACCCCCACCCTCCTCACACCACACTCTGTGGGCCACCATCACAAGCTCACATGTTTCTACAGACTGTTATTATAACATACACATCACTACCTAAACGCCTCATTTCCTGTACTAACCCACAAAACACCCACATGTGCCATCTGAATGTTCTCACCCTCATAACTCTCAACCTCACACCACACATTCGCACATGCATACTCTGCACACTGGGCCCTCACAATTCACACATGTACATGCACCCTTACAACCTTCACACCCTCACACCGTACACCCTCACATGCGTAAGCCACTCACAATCACAATCTAAACCTGATACTCCTATTAATTATTGTATCTCTCACACCTTTGCAGTGCAACGATGTTGTCTCCTTAGATGGCTATTTTGGCCACTGGGCCACTACTGTACAGCCCAGTCCAATATTCTTTGGGTGCGGCTGTTCAGTTTCTTCCGGACCACCAGCAGATGCGTCACGGACCTTCAACACCTTAATGGTGAGATAGAAGGACTAGGAGGGAGGGAAATGGGAGGTGGAGGGATGGAAAGAATGTGGCAGAGGTATAGGGAAGAGTATAGAGATCTTGGGGAAGTTGAACTAGTGATGGGGTGCAGGGATGAAGAATATAATTTTGGGAAACAGTTAGTATGTTCAAAGTATGTGGAAGAAGATGGGATGGGAGGTGAAGGTGCATAGGTATGAGGAATTAAGTGTAGGGGGTGAGGAATGGGTGAAGAATGTGCATGGGATGCACATTGAAAGTGAAATGAAATGGAGAAGATGTCCTACAAATATGTGTCAAGCTCTGCACCTTTTGCTCCTCTGCAAGATGTCTCACACATATATATGTGTCCAATGCATGGTCAAGCTTTGCACCTAGACATAATGAGGCCATGTAGCTCAGTCTGTCTCAATCTCCACACCACTTCTTTCTCTGTCCTTCCCCTCTCTCCTTCCTCATGCATCTCTCTCCCTCCATTCCTTCCCTTGTTCTCCACAGATGGCATATGTCGCAAGTTCTCCCCTATTCAGTAACAAAGAGAGGTACCCCAACTTCTACCGAGCAATTCCCCCTGAGCCACCTATTCAGTATGGCAAAGGAATTCTCATTGACCACTTTAAGTGGACCGAAGTGGCATACATTGCTCAGAATGAACACATCTTCTCCTATGTGAGAACAAAATATGATAAACCCACAATACAGGCACTACAGTATAACACACCCATATAATTCTTGTATGCACATTGCATGAGTGCTTAATGTCAGTGCATGTTTTTACCGTTAGACTGCTGCTGAAATTGTAAAGTTCTTCAAAGAGGAGCTGAAAATTCCCACAGTCCGCTCTTACATCTTTCCAACAGGCATCCCAGTGGAGGGGCTGGATACTTACTGGGTGAGTAGCTATTGACTATAGGGTGAATCTACAAAGCTGTCAAACAGTTCACTGTATCACTGTATCACTGGCAGTTGGTCGCAATCGCCAATATGCAACTGGATGTATTAATAGATGATTTTATCATTATATTATATGCCAACTAGCCTGCATACTACACCATTATATTATTATTGTATTAATGACTCAGTGAGGCTGGGGGCGGAATTCCTATATTGGTGGCAAACAGTGATTTCTTCATTTTAATTGATCAATTAAGTACCTATTCTGCAAGTCTCATAACCTACTGTGTTGTTCTGTTGTGTTTCTGCACTGAAATAAACAGAGATTGATTGATGTTCTGACCTGTTGTTCATCTATATACACACAAGTGGTAGCATACAGTTTTTCATTGGTCAATGATGAGTAGTTTTGGTCCACTTCTCTAGTGTCTATTGTGTGTTTGAGTACTTACTCCTTTGTTTTCTTTAATATACTTCAATAGAATGAAGTGCCACGAGTTACTGTTGTCAATGCATATGATCCTGAGGCTACAGAGATACTCTGTGAGGTGAACTATTGAACGTGTGTACATATAAATGACATTGTGTGTGCATGAGTACAATGTGTGTATGTGTATGTGTATATGTGTGCGCGTGTGTATGTATGTGTGTGTGTGTGTGTGTGTGTGTTGAAAGCATGCACTAACTAGTTAATGCACACAAAGTGTGCAATAAGTGATTTAAACTTCAATCATGTAATCATTGGCTGGAGATCATGGGATTAGCACTAAATACCAGTCATTAAGAGCATGTGTGTGACATCCAATATATAGAATATCCTATCATCAAAAAAGCTGATGTTCAGATAGTAGTCAGGGAGGATAGTGCTGTCATTTTTGATGTATTCAACAGCAAGGTCTGCTGCCAGGATTGCACCTACGTATAGAATGTGAAAGACGATGCACAAATTACTGCTTGAATGAGTGCACCTTTACAATCAACATTTGCATGTTTACAATAAATTACAGAAAGCATGGAAAATGAGTGGTACACTCAGATTCAATTTTGTTAGTTTAGAGAATCTTCAAACCAGCAAGATCCTTCGGCTGCATGACTGCATGAAACCTTTCACGGTACACTAGTTTCATTACATGTGTACAGTGAAGTCAATGATGACAAAACACTCTCTCTTTCAATAATACAAGTATTACATATGTCTCACTTTAAACAGCCTTTAGCTCAAAACAGCTAAGAGATTCATAGCTACATTAACAGGGTCTTTAAGAGAAGAGGAAAACTGATCATGAAGAATAAGGGAAGTAGTGTGGACAATAAACAGGAAGGGATAATTAGGCCATGAAGGATTTTGCAACCACAGTGTGTCTGTATAAATTATTATACTGTATAAGACAGTGTGAATATACATATTGATCTGTGAATGTGTGCACAACTGTGTATGTGTGTGTGTGTGTGTGTGTGTGTGTGTATGTGTGTGTGTGTGTGTGTGTGTGTGTGTGTGTGTGTGTGTGTGTTGTGTGTGTGTGTTTGTGTGCATGTGTGCGTGTGTATATGTGTGTGTGTGTGTGTGTGTGCATGTGTGCGTGTGTATATGTGTGTGTGTGTGTGTGTGTGTGTGTGTCTGTGTGTCTTTAAATGTATATGTTACGAGCATACCTAATATAATTATGTTCCTAATTATGACGAGATATTGCACATAGATTTCTATTGCTTCTGATGGTACTATTATGAATATACTAAACATATAATATCCTGCATGTGTATCCTTACTTTCCTCTCTCCTCCTTCTTCCACAAGGCTTACAGGCGCAATATTATCTACCCCAACTACCAGTTCATCATTGTTGGTTGGTACCCAGATTATTTCTGGACTGCCAGTGATCCACCCTCTTGCACTGTTGAGGTGTTTGAGACCCACATACTGCCCAATGTCATTACAGTAGACTTGAACTACTACGCAGATGACAGAGATGTCAGAGGCGTCTATGGCCTGGTAAGTGAAACGAACAGTATGAATTTTTTCATTTGTGCCCTGACCAGTTTGGCTGCTGCCAAGAGTAGATAAGAGACCTCTTATCTACTCTGGCTGCTAAGCTTGCTCAATGGCATTGCTGTAGCTGATAGTTATAAGTGACAACACAAAAGATGACAAACTCAATACAGTGGAACCCCTATAATGCGGACACCCTTCGGAACAAGAAAAGTGTCCTGATTATAGGGGTGTCCGCATTTCAGAGGTATGGCTTATATATGCCAACACGTTAAAACCATCATCTACTATGCATGAAAAGTACCGGGGTGTCCGCATTTCAAGGGTAAGTTTATACGGGTAGAATAGGGCCAATCGTAGGGACTTTAGAAAGTGTCCGCATAATCGAGGTGTCCGCTTTTCAGGGGTGTCCGCAAGGCAGGGTTCCACTGTAAAGCCTAACAATATGTTTGTCCATGCAATTCCTCTGTCTTGCCTTCATCCATTATTATTGCCATAATAGTTTTGTACATATCTCCATGTAGCTGGTACAGTAGGCACTGTCCTCATTAGAGAGGCGTCCTTATTTCAGAGGTAGTTTTGCACACATCTCTATGTAGCTGGTACAGTAGGTACTGTCCTCATTAGAGAGGTGTCCTTATTTCAGAGGTAGTTTTGTACACATCTCTATGTAGCTGGGACAGTAGGCACTGTCCTCATTAGAGAGGTGTCCTTATTTCAGAGGTAGCTTTGTACACATCTCTATGTAGCTGGGACAGTAGGCACTGTCCTCATTAGAGAGGTGTCCTTATTTCAGAGGTAGCTTTGTACACATCTCTATGTAGCTGGGACAGTAGGCACTGTCCTCATTAGAGAGGTGTCCTTATTTCAGAGGTAGTTTTGTACACATCTCTATGTAGCTGGGACAGTAGGCACTGTCCTCATTAGAGAGGTGTCCTTATTTCAGAGGTAGTTGCATACACATATAGTTGGAATAGTAGGCATGCACTGTCTTCATTGATGTGGTTAGCACACATTGTATGTCCTGTCTTTTATATTCATAATTGTGCATGCTGAACTATACATGTCTTTAATTCAATGTAATCCCATGCATGTACTGTATTCTTCTGATATCTATGCCAAGCCTCAAAGTCTGTAGATTTTTCTAACACTAGTACCTTTGGAGGCCTGCTGAACCTGCTCTCATGCCAGTGTCTGTTATTATTATATTTGAACTATTCCTTTTAGTCTACCAACATCTTCCTGAAAGAGTACCGTAAGAGATTAGAAATGAGACCAGAGTATGAGAATCTCACAGAGTCAATTTTTTCCGCATCCACCTTTGATGCTGTGTATGCCGCAGCTTGGACAATGAATGCATCCATCCCAGAGCTGACTGCAGCTGGACTGAGCTTGAAAAACTACACATTTGAGAACAGCGAGAGGTCAAAGAAGTTCTTGGACATTCTGGAGAAGCATTTAATCAATATTTCCTTTACTGGGACCTCTGTGAGTTCTCAAGTGTTATGTATTTTGTACACATAACTCGTGCATTTAATTAATTGGCACAGCGACTGAGATTGTGTTGTCTTTCAATAATTATGCATAGGGACCATTCATGTTCAATGAAGTACAGGATAGGGCTGTTAATATTGTAGAAATCAGACGATATCGCCGCAATGAGACCAGTGGAAGATTGGGTCAAGTTAAGATTGGTGAAGCAAGGATATCAGAACGGGAGTTTGTTTTCGTTGATGGAGAGTCGGAAGCAACTCTTTTCCCAGGTAAGTACAAGGAAACAACTAAGATGAACTGTTCAACACTTTTGGCTATTAGATTTGAAATAATTGTATCATAATCCTTTATAATTTATATACGTATGTATATATAGTAATTGCTTCTTTAGCTGCATATAGTAACTGCAAGGGAGGCTATCCAATACAGCCCTAAAGGATTGATTAATTACTGTTATACAATGGGCACAGTCATTTGGCCAATATTTCTCACTTAATTAGTTTTACCAATTAGCAATATTTGTTTTCTCATACATAATCATTTCTGTGTTTCTGCTCTTCTTGCTACCTCAGGAGGCATACCAAGGGATGCATTCCAAACTGTTCACACTGCTTTGTTTGCGGTTATGACAATTTTGGCCATCGTGGGCATTTTGTTCTCAGTCTTTTGCCTTGTCTTCAACTTTGTGTTCAGAAATAAAAGGTATGATATAGTTATGCTTACAGTGAAGCGTCATTGGACATACACCACTTGAACTTAACTTTCTTCTATAGAGAGGTGCTGCTGTTTTGTAGGTTGTTTGTACTCGTGATCAGTTCTATATAAGCATCTTGGACAGTAGGCACTGTCCCTTATTTGAGGTGTTCTGATTTCAGAGGACGTTTTGTATGACTGAAGTGCTATATATAGTACATGTACTTGTGACAGTTGTTTTGCTGTGCTAAAAATATGTACATAATTCTCTGCACACCTTTTGAATATTATAATTATTATTCATTAATACATCTAATTTGATTATACACTTAGCACTTATGAACACACTGCATCCTGTTTCCACAGGTTCATAAAGTTAACCAGTCCAAATCTCAGTTACTCCATGCCACTGGGAGCCATTTTGTTGTATGCTGTGGTCATAGTAACAGGGGCCCCACTAGCAGCTGTGGGAAAGTCAATTGCTTGCAATGTGAGTCATGCGATGTCATGTGACTTCAACTAGCAGTGCTAATTTGCATATTGTGTACTGTACCCAAACTGATCATAATTATAGATTGAATTATGGTTGGGATCCCTGGGATTTACCCTTATTTTTGGAGGGATTTTGGTCCGGACCTGGCGAATTCACTACATATTCAACCGCATTGTTGTGAGCAAGATAAGCCAGAAGCCTCCAAAGGACTGGATACTCATCTTGGCAATTGGAGTGTTCCTGTTGATTGACCTAGTCGTCCTCTCTGTGCTCACTGGTGTACCCCAAATTCGGTTGTTGGCCATTACCACCAAATTGGTAAGTCAAACAGCCACCAAATATTTGTGTTACAAATGTACGATTGTGCATTTATGTTAGTTGTCTCCTTTTTGTTGTTAATATTGGTCACAGGTCACCTTCACAGCTAGTCTTGATGTCCTTGTGTCTGCCTTCGCTAGTGTTCTCCGTACAACCTTTCCTTAACGTGTCTACTAAGCATTGTTCAACTGCATGATCATGATAGCCTATAGGCCTGTGTACTGACTGCTATAGACAGGTTTCACTGTACATCAAATGTTTGGACCATGGGAGGCTGGCTGCTTTAGACAGGTAGCTGCATTGTACAGTGACCACTATAGACAGGTTCCACTGTCCATCAAATGTTTGGACCAGGGGACACTAGCTGCTTTAGACAGGTGGTTGCATAATTATACAGTGACCACTATAGACAGGTTCAACTGTACATCAAATGCTTGGACCAGGGGAGGCTGGCTGCTTTAGACAGGTGGCTACATTATACAGTGACCACTATAGACAGGTTCCACTGTACATCAAATGTTTGGACCTGTGTAATATGCACATGTAGTGTGCATGTTGTATGTTGTGTGTACTGCATGCCTGTACTCTCCAGTATTCCTATTATAATGCATGAACCTAATTATGTACGCTCAGATTTTGAGCAGCTGTTGTAATAATCATTGAATTTCTAAGAGCCTCGGTTCTTGTGTCACCTGCGTTGCTTGTGTTTCTTTTGACGGTGTTAGGCAGGAGGACACCACAGTACTGTACATACACTTAATGGTAACAGCGTCTCACCCACCTGTCTCCCTTCTGTCTCCCTCTGTCTCCCCTATGTCTCCCTTCTGTCTCCCCACAAATAATACTAATTTTTATATGGTGCTTGAAATACTACCATTTCTTTGTGCCCTTTAGCCAGCATCAAACAATGTCATTGACATTTGCTCGGCAGAAGTGGACTATGTCATAGTCAGTGTCCTTGTGCTGTACAAGAGTGTGTATCTCTGGGTGGGACTCTACCTTGCCTTTGAGACCCGCAAGGTTAAAGTGAAAGCCCTTGCTGACTCTCAGTACATCGCAGCCTCTGTGTATGTGTCCATCATGACCTGCATTGCTATTGTCCCTGTGGCCATCTGGCTGAGGGAGATGGTAGACATCCACTACGGAGTACTCAGTGGGATCCTAATGCTGGGGGTGACCACTGTGCTGGCACTGGTGTTCCTACCCAAGGTCAGTTATGGGAAGAGCTAGATGTGCTGCAAATGTATTCTAGTGGCAGAGAGAGTGTTAGGTGCAAGGGCTTATTTCATGTTTGATTGACTTTTGCAAAACTGTTGAGATGTGGTAAATATAATATAATACGTTTACTGCATATTTTTGATGTGTAGGGTGTAAATGTTATGATATCCACTCATTTCACCTTGCCTTTCAGATGATTGGCTTGTATAAGGCAAGGAACACTGATGAGAGTGACATTGTAACCAACTTCTACAATGTGAGCAAACCAGCTGCGATGCCCACCAACGATATTGGCTCAGCTGAGGAAGTTGTCAAACTTCATCAGAAAGTACATGAGTTGGAAGATAAGCTGGCCTCGTATGAGGTGTGTGTGTGTGCGTGCGTGTGTGCGTGTGTGTGTGTGTGTGCGTGCGTGTGTGTGTGTGTGTGTGCATGTGTGTGTGTGTGTGTGTGCGTGCGTGTGTGTGTTGTGTGTGTGTGTGTGTGTGCGTGTGTGTTGTGTGTGTGTGTGTGTGTGTGTGTGTGTGTGTGTGTGTGTGTGTGTGTGTGTGTGTGTGTGTGTGTGTCCTGCATTCAGTTGGTGAATAATCTGCTACGTATTGCCCACAAACTATTCGCCTACATCTGTGTGTGTGTTCATTTATATATATATATATGCGTGTGAGAGAAGGAGGGAGGGAGGGCAAATCTTTATGTAAATCGCTGGGACAGTAGACACGTTCCTCATTAGAGAGGTGTCCTTATTAAATTTTAGAGGTAGTTTTGTACACATCTCTTTATGTATCTAGGACAGTAGATACATGCAGTGCATGCCCTCATTATAAAGAGGTGTCCTAACTTCACAGAGTCCCTTATAAGTTAGCTTGCACTGTAGCACTTGCAATTAGCCATGTTAATTAGTTAAAATATAATTGCACTGTTACTGTAATGACTGCTGAAAACCTATACAGTATGCTATAAGCAGAAAGCCTATACTGTATAATTATTATGCTACACTTCATCTTCTTGCCTTGCATGTCATACTTTGCCATCTTCAGAGCAATGGGACTGCACCTGAAGAAAGAAACAGGAAGGTGATCATCCAGGACAGTACTGAGGATGTCTACAATCAGCCTCAGCCATGAGGTGCCTTTGAAGAAGGCTAACAGTTTTCATGCAATATGCATAACTCATTACTTAACACGTATGTATTGTGTGCATTAGGAACATTTTGTCAATAGCCGCCATAATGGCATGTATAGGAGCTAGGGAAGTGTGAGTGTGTCCTATAATCCATTTCTTTATATCCGCTTGTGTGATTGGGTATATGTGCCTGCATTTTAAGCATGATTCGCAATATTTTACAATATTGATGGCAACCATGATTGCAATGTAAGGTTGTGCATTTGTGTAGTATTAGCATTCTTTATTATTTTAAGACCCTGCACACAGCAAAATTTGCAATTTATAGCATGTGATGTATCTATACATCCACCAGTGTTATTACATACCATAGGGAAAGACTACCAGCACAAGTTTCAGAGGGTAACTATACCCAAGTACATGTAGAGTGTTTGTGCTACTGGTAGTTCTGAAGAGTGAAAACATCAGCAATGCTAGTTGCTAAAGGTCAGGAGTACCAGGCACCAGCATCGGCACAAGTTGATCGAAGCAGGATGCAGCAACTACAGCACAGGTTGCACAATTAAGGACAGTCACAAGCACATCCTTCTGATCTATAATATGTTTATCTTTTGAAATTCAATGTACAATTGTAACTGAGTGTGCTTTAAATGAAACCAAATCACACTAAAGACTACCCCATCCATGCATGCATGCTCAGAAACACCATGCAGTTTATGGCTACTGACATCATCTATGGAATGATGACTGAATACATATAGGATCAGAATGTAAGAAGAATGAAAGATGCATGCCAGGGAACGGAACGCCATGTCGGAAATTCCTAACCTATATATAGCTACGTAGTCCCCAGAGATATGCGTACATATTTATGGCTATAGCGGTTGCGCCGTAAGTGCCCTCTGTACCCGCTGAATCTTAACGATGTCATTGTCTACTGTTTTGTCGTGTTGCATTCTCCTTCTCTTGGGCGAGCTGTTCTGGACTGGCCAGGCGGTGGAAATGAAGGACGGACGGGTGGTCCTCAACCTCGGCTTTCTCTACGCTGGTTCTGGAGGATTCGTCAGCTCAGGTGCGTTGTAAGAGAAGTACTCCTTATTATAAAGAATTATGCGTGCGCGCATATATATATAGCGCAGCCACTGCCACGGTAGTTTCATGCAGCAAGGAACCTGTCTAAGCCGGTCACCGACGGAATGTGGCACCATAGAGGCTGTGTGGGTTACTAGAACTATAAGCCGACACATAAAACGTTTCTATATTCAATTCAATTCAATTCAATTCAATTATTAACGTGCACCATGCCACATGGTGGCACTAGGACTCACTGTGGTCCAATGTAGCACACACAAACATAAGAAACATCATGTAAATAGTCAGTTGATGAGTTAATCAGGACATGTGCCATAGCTAACAGGAAAAAGTGTTGTACCATTGTGACTACATCAGGAGTGGGCAAGAGATGAGAACAACACATAGAGTCTCAATTAAAACTTGCCAAACCGAGCATACCACATTGACATAATAGTGGACAAAATGTTATAGTTTCTACAAGCAAGGGACAATAGGTGAGCTGTGCCTTCTGCGTCTTCTGTGTGTGATCGGACTTCAGGCAACAATGGCTGTCGAAGGCTGTTCCACGCTGGACATCTCAGAAGCCAATGCGTCACATCTTCCACTTCATTACTGGTACACTCCTTGCACAGCCTATCCTCTCTCTTCACTCCCTGCCACCTGCCTGTCTCCACCTGAAAAGCCGCTGTGCCTCCCCTTAGCTTCAGCAAAACCCTCCTCTCCCTCTTTGCCTTCACATCTGCACAAGAAGACTCCTCACCACACTCGACAATCCTCCTCAGCATCGACAACTTCGGTTTCATCTCCAAATCCTTGCTCCATTCTGCCTTCACTCTCCTCCATGCAACACTCTCCAGCATTCCTTTCAACTCCGCCTCTGACATGTTCTGTACCTGCTCAGCACCCACCTCCTGCCAACCAAATTCCCTACAACAACTCAGCATCTTCTGCATCCAACTGCCCTTGCCATATTTTACTGCCTCCACTGCCACTCTCCTCAGTATTCTCCCCTCATACACTTTGCTTGCCAGCACTTTGAACCAAAAGAGGGTGCATCGCATTCTTGCCAACCACACCATTGGCAGATCCCCCATTTCTAATAACAGTGACACTCTAGGGTGCAGGGTTCCAACACCGAAGAACATCCGACATGCCCTCAGTTGTATCTGGTCCACTGCTTCTAAGTTCCGAGAGCACCCCCAAATCTCAGCTCCATATAGCATTGAGGACTCCACCAGCGAACTCATCAGCTTCTTGAACGTCCCAATGCCTATATCTCCAACTTCTACTCTGCACCGCTGAAGCCAAGCCCCCAAGGCCTTCTTTCCTGCCACTACTTTATCTTGTATCATCTCCTTAAGGTCCAAGTGCTCATCCATCACACACCCCAAGTACTTGTAGCAGCTCACCATTGGAATCTCCTCACCGTCAATCATGTATCCTATCTCATTTCTCCTCACTTTCTTCTTTCTGATGTGCATGATACCACACTTGGCAACGTTAATCCTGATCCCCCAATCCTCACACCACTGCACAAGTACATCTAGACTTTTTCTTAATCCCTCTTCGTCTGAGGCAACCAGGGTGGTGTCATCTGCAAAGAGGAGACCTGGTATGGTGTCGCCACCACACTCCACACCACAGCTATCCTCCCTCAGTCTGGACACTACACCATTAATGTAAAGGGAGAATAGCAAGGGAGAGAGGACACAGCCCTGGCGAAGACCAGCATTGACCTGAAACTCCTCACTCTGTTCACCTCCCACTTTGACACGGCAGGTGGTTCCCTCATAAAGGGCCTTCAAGAAATGCAAGAACTTGCCATTTATCCCCAACCCCTCAAGGCACCTCCACAATTTCCTCCTGTCCACTTTGTCATATGCCTTAGAGAAATCTATGAATGCAACCATCATCCCATTTGCCTTCTTCACCATTTCCATCTGTCCCAACAGCACCAACGTCAACACCTGGTCCCTGCACCCCCTCCGCTTCCTGAAACCTCCTTGCTCCTCTGCAATCAGACCTTCCTCTTCGGCTACACTTGACAGACGATTGTTCAAAACCATACATAGGACCTTACTCACAGTAGAAGTCAGTGAGACTCCACGGAAGTTGTTCACGTCACACGCCCCCTTAGACTGCTTCTTAGGTACTGGAACCACTAAGCTCTCCTTCCATGTAGATGGAACAAGACCATACTCCCAGCAGACTTGCACCACACGTCCATTGCTTCTTCATTACACCTTATGTTCCCTTCCGGATCAAGAACCTCCGTCAAGTTACACTTTTTCTTAGTCTGGCTAATGTTCAGCTGCTTTATGGACCTCCAAAACTTCTTTGGGCTTCCCAACTCCGCTTCAAGCTGACGGCGCTTCTGTGTTTGAAACGATCTCTTCGCCCGCTTCACTGCCCTTGAGTAGGACTGTCTTGACCAGATATACTCTCTCCTGAAGGTCCTACGGTCTTCGTCACTAACACTTCTCAACCACTTTTTCTCACATTGATGCATGACCTTCCTCAACCCTGCAAGTTGTTTAGTGAACCATGGTTGACCTTTCTCCCGTCTGGTGTTGTTCACCTCTTTCAACCTCGTCTTCATTCCTTTGACTAGCTCGCTATACACTGCATCAAGCTTTCTCTGATCACCTGCGACAGCCTTCAGATCATCAATAATATACAGTGCCCTCTGGGTGACTGCTTGCAGTGAGCAATGTTATTGGTCGACGATATTGCATCATTTGTGAATGTGTTGATCTAATGACTTCTATGCTCATTCCATTTGGTTCGCTCTGTACTGTGGTCCTATAGGACCAGCTTCAGTCTATATACGCAGTGTGTTGTGTTGTTATATTATACTGTTAGGATCAAGGGGGCAGTGTATGAATAGGTCACATATATAGCTAGATAGCTACATGGCCGGAAATCCTGTTTGTATGTACTAGCTGAATGCCCGCCCTTCGGGTGGGTTCCCAGCATATCGTTTGAAATTCGAGCGTTTAACCAATCAGAACCGTCCATTTAATTGGGACCAGTCCGTAGACTCGTTCCGTAAAACTCCCTACGTACAGAATTTATTTATGTTAATCCATTTCGTTAAAAGGAGTCTAGCGGCGAAGGCACTAACCACCTTAGATCACCCCCCCGTATTTCCGTGATATACTCTTCCAAGTTTGGCGAAGATTGGTGAAAAATTGAAGGAGGAGTTCGTGCACAACCAAACACGATCTTTTCCCTATCTCTTAGATATGGCGGTGACCGTAAAAGTGGCAAGAACTCGGACGGGACGGCGAGGTACTCACAGCGCGCCTCTTCGTAATCCTATCAAGTTTCGTGACGTTTCGTCCAGAATTGAAGGGGAATATCGAACGAAACGACGAAACAGCGAAAATGGGCATTACGTTTATTATAATAAGACAATAGCTACCCTTTCATCTACCGTCCGAAGGTCTCATTATGCCAATATTGTATATACTTGCTGCAGTTGTTATGAATGTCACCCCAGGAGTTGTAATTTGATTATTCCTTTACCATACCACAAATGTCTCTTGGGGCCATATCAGGAAAAAGAGGCTTCTGCTGGAATGTAGTGATATGCAGAGTATGCATACTATAATAGCTGGCTGACCAGGTTCATGATCTCCTTGTTCATTATGGTGATGATGATCATGAACTTGCCAAAGACCTATACAGCTCTCAATAGTGTGGAACAGCATCCTCATTCCACCTCACCCACCAAATCATGTGCTCTACACACTCCATACAAGAAGTTTGCATACACAGTCAGGTTAATTTAGTGCGAGTTAGTAGCCACCTTATGTAATTATCTGGTATAATTAGTCAAAGGAAGGGCAGCAATGCATGTCAATCCTTAATGCACCTGAGACAGCCAGGCATGTCACTAATGACTGGCAGTGCAGGCCTTGATTGTGAGGTGGTCTGACCAATAGCAGAGTGTACACTGATGGAAGGATGTGTGCGAGCTTGCACTCGAGTACGTACACATGCAGTCTGAGGAAGTTCAACCAATGGCTAAACGTGATTAAGCATATAATGCTGAGCTGTGAGTGGAGGTGAAGCGCCTGGTGGCTTCTACTATAGCTTCATGATTATGGCTTCTTACCATTTTGAGATCATATGACTATACGTGAAGTGTCACTGATTTATGAATGACCTGCAGTGAATCAAGGAAGGAGTCCAATTTGAATTGTAGGTGACTCGGAAGAGAAATTGAAATAGAAGTAACTTTGAAGTATAGTTTTGAGTGTACAGTCCATTTCAGAATGAAGACCAACTTACTGCTTGCTGTTACATCATGCCTATTGTCAAGCATTGCCAATTGGCATGACATCACGCCATTTGCCATATACCTTATGGCTATATAACCATTCTGATATCAGCTGTACATGCACTGCCACTTATGAATAGCTTGAGCTAATGGGCCAGTGGAATGACAGAGGGGAAGGTGTATTGTAGCTGTAACTGGTCACAATGTCCTCTCGATCTGCATTGACTGGATATCTGATCGCACCACCAGCTATTTATATCAGCACTTTGTAGTCTGCATGTAGTTGAAGTCATCGTGTACACATTATGCAATTGATTACATTAATTCTTACTATTATGCATTTCCAATTCCCTTCACACTTGAGTTCATGTAATTTGGATCCTCACCTCTACTTTAGAAAATTAATGCCAACATGTCACATTGTGGACACCTCTCTAATGAGAGCAGTGCCTACACTGTCCCAGTTACATAGAGATGTGGAACCACCCCCACCTATAATTAGAGAACCTGTCTGTTTAAAGACTACAATACAATATATTATCTGAAATACCATATTTCAACAAAGTCTTAAAGTTATTCGCTGTATAACCACATATGTCAAGTGAAGGCACTGTCCGTTAAGCAGTGATGTGTATTGCCTTTTCATACTCTGCAGGTACAATCCCAGCGGCACACCTTGCAGTGGAGTACATCAATAATGACAGCACCATCTTACCTGGTTACTTCCTGAACATCAATTTAATTGACGACAAGGTTTATATGCACGTACACATTCATCTCTGCCAGGTGGCACACAAATGCAAACAGAACTTATTTCCTCATGCAGGTAAATGTATTCTTCTACATTTTGTGTAATGTGAAACAAGTGCAATTTGTGTATATTCTGTACAAGAAATAAAGTTGCAATGATTAAAGGTTTGGGCAGCTGCTAAATTGCGTTCAAAAATGTTGCATTTCTCACACCTTTGCAGTGCAACGATGTTGTTTCCTTAGATGGCTATTTTGACCACTGGACCTCTACTGTACAGCCCAGTCCTTTATTCTTTGGGTGCGGCTGCTCAATTGCTACAGGACCACCAGCAGATGCGTCACGGAACTTCAACACCTTAATGGTGAAGTATAAGGGAGGGAGGGAGATGGGAGGTGAAGGAATGGAGGGAATGTGGCAGAGGTATAGGGAAGGGTATAGAGATCTTGGGGAAGTTGAACTAGTGATGGGGTGTAGGGAGTGAAGAATATAATTATGGGAAACAGCTAGAATGTTCAAAGTGTGTGGAAGAAGACGGGATGGGAGGTGAAAGTGCACAGGTACGAGGAATTAAGTGTAGGGGGTGAGGAACGGGTGAAGAATGTGCATGGGATGCACACTGAAAGTGAGATGAAATGGAGAAGATGTCCCACACATATGTGTATGTCCAATGCATGGTCATGGTCTCGGGGAATTTGAGTAATGGCTTTTCAGGGAGGGAGGGAGGGAAGAATTGTGGGAGGTACAGTGTTCAACTTGGAAGAGGAGCCGGTAAAAGTGGGAAGGAAAAAATTCAGGGATGCATGAGTAAAGGATTTGTGGAATATTTTGATTATACAATGGGTTGAAGAAAATGCCATGCCTCGTTTTCTCTTTTTCACCCTCCCTCTGCATCCATATCCCCTGTTCTCCACAGATGGCATATGTTGCAGGTTCTCCTGTATTCAGTGACAAAAAGAGGTACCCCAACTTCTATCGAGCAGTTCCTCCTGAACCACTTATCCAGTTTGGCGAAGGAATCCTCATTGACCATTTTGAGTGGACCGAAGTGGCATACATTGCTCAGAATGAACACAGCTTCTCCTTTGTGAGTGAACCAAATATGATACACTATTAGTCAGACCATATGAAAATGTCATGTGATTATGGGTGTTTGCAATTTTAAAGGCCACTAGCCAAAGGGAATTAAAAATACAATCACATTGGGCTAGCTTACAGTCTTATTGAATATATCTCTTGACTCTGAAAATGCCATTAAGTATGTGAAATTGCAGGGTTTATAATTATTTTGGTATCCACAGCAATGGTAAATATAACTTGATAGGCATTATTTGTTATTGTGTGAAGAAATTGACTATTGGTACTTTTACAGTAATGTTGCTAAAAATTGTATAATTACCCAGCTGGCCTGTTTTGTAATTCCCAATATGGAACAACTGCTCCTGTACTGTATGCATGTACTATATCCTAGTAGTGTTTGCATGTGAGTATTAAATGTCAGCATTGCTTGTTTGTACTGTTAGAATGCTACTGACATTGTGACGTTCTTCACAGAGGAGCTGAATATTCCCACAGTGCGCTCTTACATCTTTCCAACAGGCATCCCAGTGGAGGGGCTGGATACTTTCTGGGTAAGTTGCTCTGAACTGTGGTGCCTATCTATACGTACAGCTGTCTAAGAATTCACTATATCTCTACTTCTGAAGAGGGGGATTGGTTGTAGTGAGCAATGATTAATAGAAGTTAATATATAATATGCACTGGGTGTATAAAAGCCAACTGTCCTGCTACACTAATAATACATAGTGTCTCAATGAGGCTGGGGTACTGAAATTACATTGATGACCAGCAACAACAGTTTCTACCACTTCAGTCCAATACCAGCTAGTTCATGCACCACACTGATGAGCTCCAGTAAAGGCAAACCAGCTGCCTGTGGCTCTTCTATCCTTATTCAAACACTGCAAGAATAATAATGACAGGTGATCATGATCACTGGTTACCATTTTGCCCTCCAGCCTTTTCAGACACTAGCTATAAACTATAAGTGCTGCAGCAGCAGGACGGTATATATGGGCATATATACTATGTAGCTATGAAAGACAACGTTCAGAACTACACATGGTAAGGAAAGAGGGGGGAATGGAAAAATGGCAGTGAACCGGACCAGCACCGGCAACCTCCAGATCTTTAGCCGACCCTTTAGCAGCCGGGTCACTGGTCACCGCCAACAGCCACTGATCCATTCCCTCCTTATATACCAATGTGGGCGGGCTCTATTCAGAGCCTCCTTTGAAACTCCCACACCGGGCACTGACTAATCAGTGACTTATCGGAAATGTTGATTAAGATGGTCTATGTACCATGGTGACGCTAATGAAAGAGCTATAGTGTATGTATATGCATGCGTACACATGCATACAATTAAAGCACACACATGCACTTGTGCGTAGTGGTAATCTGATCAGGTGGATGGCATGTACATTACTATAATTAGACAATCTAGTCAGAGCTGTCCCCAGCAGCCACTGAAGGTGCAAATCATCTTCCACTTGATATACCGAGTATCTGTATGGCCCACATAGTACTGTGTTGTTTGTGCCTCTGCACTGAGTAAACAGAGATCAACATTTCTAAACTGTTGACCATCTGTATTATAGAAAAATGATGGCATTGCTCAGTTTAAATAGTGACCCAACAAATAATGGGCATATGGAATTTGATTGTTCAAATCAATGTTGAGTAAGATCAATCAATTTCCAATACTTATAATGGTGTATATATATTTTGTGTATTTGAGTCTATGTTCCTTATCATTTTTAAATGTACACTTTATTAGACTGAAGTGCCACGAGTTATTGTTGTGAATGCATTTGATCCAGAAGCGACAGAGATACTCTGTGAGGTATGTGGACTATGGAATGTGTGCATGTGCATGTGTGTGTGCGTGCGTGCGTGCGTGCGTGCATGCGTATGTGTGTGTGTGTGTGTGAGTGTGTGTGTGTGTGTGTGTGTGTGTGTGTGTGTGTGTGTGTGTGTGTGTGTGTGTGTGTGTGTGTGTGTGTGTGCGTGTGCGATAGTGTATGTTCAGTACTATTGTTTCTGAGAGTAAATAGCTAGCACATACTATAATATCGTATGTTCCCTTACTTCTCTCTCTCTCTCCTTCTTCCACAAGGCTTACAGGCGTGGCTTCTACTACCCCAACTACCAGTTCATCATCGTTGGTTGGTACCCAGACAATTTCTGGATAAGGAATTCACCCTCTTGCACTGTTGAGGTGTTTGAGACCCACATACTGCCCAATGTCATTACAGTAGACTTGAACTACTATGCAGATGACAGAGATGCCAGAAGCATCTATGGCCTGGTAAGTGAACTTAGCAATATTACATTTTATGCCTTGCAAACTTCGGTTGGTTAAGAAATTGTCAGATTTTCATCTATTGAACTGAAGATCCTTGCATTTTTGCATAACTGACTCCATGGCATTGCTGCTGGTTTGTTTTAGTCAGGAAAACAATGCCAGATTTGAATATCTGCATAATTAACCTTTTGGATTCCTGTATCTCCTCCCTTTATGCCAGTGTCCGTCTTGCACTTTAACCCTTTAGTCTACTAACACCTTCCTTGAAGAGTACCGTAAGAGACTAGAGATGAGACCAGAGTATGAGAATCTCACAGAGTCAACTTTTTCCGCATCAACCTTTGATGCTGTGTATGCTGCTGCCTTGACATTGAACTCATCTATCCCTGAGCTGACTGCAGCTGGCCTGAGCTTGGAGAACTTCACGTTTGAGAAAGGCAATATGTCAAAGAAATTCAATGACATTCTAGGGAAGCACTTGATCAATTTAACCTTTTCTGGCCTCTCTGTGAGTTTATGAGTGACACTGTTCATGCTACTTGGGGCAATGCATGCTAACATGTGTGAGTCTAGCTATGTATGCAAATTTATCTGTTTCATATAACAATGATGCAAAGTATATTATTCACAGTACTACTATGTTTTGTACCATGCATTAATACTTTTAATTATATAATTATTATTATGCCTTATGTATTCAGCTGGCACTGCATGTGACTGAGATTGTGTTATCCTTCATTAATTAGGGACAATTCCAGTTTAATGAAGTCCAGGATAGAGCAGCAAATATTGCAGAAATCAGAAGATATCGCCGCAATGAGACCAGTGGAAAATGGGGTCAAGTTACGATTGGGGAGGCAAGGATATCAGAACGGGAGTTTGTCTTTGTTGAGGGCGAGTCAGAAGCAACAATTTTCCCAGGTATGTATACATACAGTGAAAAACAATAATTATGACATTAGATTTGGTGTTTTCTTTGCCATTACACTGTTAGCATGCAAGGATCCTATCTAACTGTAAAATCAACTGTATATCGTACTAAAGTAAAATGTATGCACAGTACAGTTGTTTTGAGTGTACTGAGTTACCATATAGCCGGAAAGGTTTGCGGTGATTATATTATTTGCAATTTGTAGTGAAAAATGAAATTTGCAGATTTAAAGACTATTGCATGTACATGTTCAATGACTTGTCATTCTTGTAATTAAACAGTGTTTATTGTTTTTTTTGTGTTGTGCTTTGCATGTGTATGTGATTATTGAACACTATTACAAAATTTATTTCATTGATTTATATCTTTTCTTTTCTCATACATAACCATATTCTGTGTTTCTTCTCTTCTTGCTACCTCAGGAGGAATTCCTCGGGATGCATTCCAAACTGTTCACACTGCTTTGTTTGCTGTCATGACAATATTGGCTGGTGTGGGTATTCTTTTCTCGGCCTTCTGCATTGTCTTCAACTTTGTGTTCAGAAATAAAAGGTACATCAATTTACAGTGAAACATCATTGTACACAATTGAGACGTAATTGTACCCTATAGAGAGCTAGGTGACCCCTTATACTTCAGAGATTTTGTATGTAGTTCTACTGTATGCATATACCTGGGTCAGTACGGGCACTGCGATAGGCTCCTCATAAGAGAGTTGTCCATATTTATGTTATTTCAGAGGTTACATTTTGCATGCAATTCTACGTATTTGGGACATGTAACTACACACAGTTGTTCCACTGTAGGCATTTGCCTATTTTATACTTCTCTCCTTTATACCACTTGAATATTAATCACGAAGCTGAATGAAATTTGATGTATACATCTTTGTATTCCAAACATGCTGCATCATTTCTCAGGTTCATAAAATTAACAAGTCCAAATCTCAGTTACTCAATGCCAATGGGAGCCATTTTGTTGTATGCTGTTGTCATAGTAACAGGGGCCCCAACAGCAGCTGTGGGAAAGTCAATTGTTTGCAATGTGAGTCATGTGATGTCATGTGACTATACATTGCCCTGTTGATGTTAACTTGTGTACTGTACCCAAACTGCTTCTCAGATTGAATTATGGCTGGGATGCCTAGGGTTTACACTTATTTTTGGAGGGATTTTGGTCCGGACCTGGAGAATTCACTACATCTTCAACCACATTGTTGTGAGCAAGATAAGCCAGAAGCCTCCAAAGGACTGGATACTCATCTTGGCAATTGGAGTGTTCCTGTTGATTGACCTAGTCTTCCTCACTATCTTCACTGGTGTACCCCAAATCCGGCTGTTGGCATTTCGCACCAAATTGGTAAGTCAATTAGCCAACAAAGTTTGTGTATAATGTATGTTCTGTACTTTCATGCTCTCTTGTCTCCATAGTGATTATGTACGTTCTGTGCTTTCATGCTCTCTTGTCTCCATATAGTGCTTAAATTGATGTAATAATTGTAGAACTTAATAATTATTTCTTGATCACCTTCTCAGAGCCGGGCTGCTTTTAGCATAATTATATCCACCATTAATATTATCTGGTTGCTTGAACAGCTGTAATATGTATTATTCAATGCCATATTGTTCTTTGTATACCCTTTAGCCAATGTCGAGTAGTGTCATTGACATTTGCTCGGCAATGTTGGACTATGTCACGGTCATTGTCCTTGTGCTGTACAAGAGTGTGTATCTCTGGGTGGGACTCTACCTCGCCTTTGAGACCCGCAAGGTTAAAGTGAAGGCTCTTGCTGACTCTCAGTACATCGCAGCCTCTGTGTATGTGTCCATCATGACCTGCATTGCTATTGTCCCTGTGGCCATCTGGCTGAGGGAGATGGTAGACATCCACTACGGAGTACTCAGTGGGATCCTAATGCTGGGGGTGACCACTGTGCTGGCTCTGGTGTTCCTACCCAAGGTCAGTTGGGAAGAGCTTGATGTGCTACAAATGTATTCTAGTGGCAGAGACGGTGTTAGGTGCAGGGACTTATTTCATGTTTGATTGACTTTTGCAAAACTGCACGTTGAGATGTGGTAAATATAATATAATACGTTTACTGCATATTTTTGATGTGTAGGGTATAAATGTTATGATATCCACTCATTCCACTTTGCCTTTCAGATGATTGGCTTGTATAAGGCAAGGAACACTGATGAGAGTGAGATTATAACCAACTTCTACAATGTGAGCAAGCCATCTGCGATGCCCACCAGCAATATTGGCTCAGCTGAGGAAGTTGTCAGACTTCATCAGAAAGTACACGAGTTGGAAGATAAGCTGGCCTCGTATGAGGTGTGTGTGTGTGTGTGTGTGTGCGTGTGTGTGTGTGGTGTGTGTGTGTGTGTGTGTGTGTGTGTGTGTGTGTGTGTTTATATGTGCATGTGTGAGTGTGCTTATATGTGCGTGTGTGTGTATGTGAGCACATGTATCTGTATGTGTGTTTGTGCATGTGCATGAGTGATAGAAGGATGGAAGGTGGGCGAATCTCTACGCATGTAGCAGGGACAGTAGACAAACACGTTCCTCATTAGAGAGGTGTCCTTATTTTTAGGTAGTTTTGTACACATCCATTTATGTACCTAGGACAGTAGATGTGCATGCCCTCATTATAAAGAAGTGTCCTAATTTCACAGAGTCCCTTGTAAGTTAGCTTGCACTTTAGCACTTGCAATTAGCCATGCAATTGGTTAAAATATTGCACTGTTACTGTAATGACTGATGAAAACCTACAGTATACTACACTTCATCTCTTGCCTTGCATGCCTTGCCTCTTCAGAGCAATGGGACTGCACCTGAAGAAAGAAACAGGAAGGTGATCATCAAAGACAGTACTGAGGATGTCTGCAATCAGCCTCAGCCATGAGGTGCCTTTGAAGAAGGCTAACAGTTTTCAAGCAATATGCATAACTCATTACTTAATACGTATGTATTGTGTGCATCAGGAACATTTTGTCAATAGCTGCCATAACAGCATGAATAGGAGCTAGGGAAGTGTGAGTGTGTCCTATAATCCATTTCTTTATATCCACTTGTGTGATTGGGTATATGTGCCTGCATTAAGCATGATTCACAGTATTTTACAATATTGATGGCAACCATGATTGCAATGTAAGGTTGTGCATTTGTGTAGTATTAGCATTCTTTATTATTTTAAGACCCTGCACACAGCAAAATTTGCAATTTATTGCATGTGATATATCTATACATCCACCAGTGTTACATACCATTGGGATAGACCACCAGCGCAAGTTTCAGAGGGTAACTACCATTAAGTACAAGTAGAGTGTTTGCACTACTAGTTGTTGCATGGTGTGTGCATGTGATGTGTGTGCAGTAACACTGTTCTCCTTAGAGAGGTGTCTTTATTTCACAGTGTCCCTATAAGTCCCTTGTATGTAGCATTCTTTAATACAGCCAACCAAGTACGTAGATATTGTATACCATTAAATGTCATCATGAAAGGCCAGGCTACACTAGTACCGCTCATCTTCTTACCTCGTCTACCTTGTCTCTTCAGAGCAAACTCTTCCAATGTAGCACTTGCAATTGGCTCAACCAGCTAGCACAGACAGAAATATTGCACTCAGTCTGTTACTATAATGATTGATGAAAGCCCATCCTGCGACTAAAATTCGTTTGCCTTGCATCCCTCACCTTGCCTCTTCAGAGCAATGGAAGTGCCCTACCAGTCCCTACCATGGGACCTACCAGCCCTACCAGGGGACCTGTATACCAGTGAGATGGCGAGCTAAGCTGCAGTGTATGTTGTTTTGGGTCAGGGTATTGTCAAGTGTGGCATATGATGGTCGTTTGATAAGGCAAGTGGCTACAGAAGCTGTTAGGTTTGGTAGAGGCAGTTGGCTGTGTAAAATAAGTATGTATTGCAACGAATTTGGGTGGCAAGATATAAGTATGAAGGATGTGAGAGGTTTATCAAACACTGAGGTGAAGGAGATGATGGAATCTATTGCTTGGAGGCAGACTCGGGAGGAATGGGGCTGTGAGATGGAAATGAAGCCTAAGCTGAGTATGTGAAAGAGAGTCACCATGCAATCTGGATGAATGATCGGACTGTGCAGGACTAAGACAGAGAGCTGACAGAAGGATGATGATAAAACTGAGAGTAGGGATGGCCGCTTTTCAATTTGAGACAGGAAGATGGCGTGGAGTGGCCAGAGAAGACAGAATATGTAAAGAGTGTGGAAAAGGCAGGGTAGAGGATGTGGAGCATTGGCTGCTGAGGTGTGAAACATGGAAGACCCACAGAGAGCCATTGATAGCAGTTGTGCAAGAACACTATAAAGTTGGCCAGGAGGACTTGTCTGCTGTCATAAGTATTATCTCTTGCATGCAGAAACTATAAAGTGTTATCTTTTATCTCTTACACGTGGCATGCGAGATTTAACTGAGTTATTAGTACTGTAACAATACCTTTAGGATTTACGGCTGGCCTTCACATTTGTTTCTTTTATGCTGATGTATGATCTCATGTGTTGGTGCTATACATTGGGCCAACCTGGTCCTACTGCCTTCAGGCATGGTGCACCTTAATCACTGAATTGAATTGAATTGAATATACAAACAGACAATTGCAAGGTATACACACAGGTGATAAGGTATACACACAGGTATACACACGGGTATACACACAGGTGACAAGGTATACACACGGGTATAGACACAGGTGACAAGGTATACACACAGGTATACTCACAGGTGACAAGGTATACACACGGGTATACTCACAGGTGACAAGGTATACACACAGGTATACTCACAGGTGACAAGGTATACACACGGGTATACTCACAGGTGACAAGATATACACACAGGTATACACAGGTGACAAGGTATACACACAGGTATACACAGGTGACAAAGTATACACATGGGTGATAAGGTATACACACAGGTGACAAGGTTTATGTTATGTTTAATGTATTGTTCACATGTAGCACCACCATCCCTTATACATATCCACGTATTGCTTGCCTATATATATATCCCCCAAATTGTATCCCCATACAGTCCTTTTGTTCCCCAAACTTGTTTTCCCCACTTTGTCCCCTCTAGTTTTTTCTCCTCTTTACCTTGTCAGGGCATTCCCTAGTAATGCAGTTTCTACTGCATAGCAACCTGTAACCCTGTGTCCGAGGTTTTAACCCTTTTCTATCACACCATTATCACTGATTGCATACCCCTGTTTGAATAATGATGTGGTCCCCCCCACAGTACCAAACATTACATGCAGGAATTACAGGATGTGTAAATACGCAGATAATCACGCAAAGCAGCTGAGTGTTAAAACTTTCGAATTCGAACTTAATAATTTCATCTGGAAAATGTGCTAGCTATAAAGAGTAGAGTAAATTTATGCCATGCAGAATGCAAGTCTGAATCTAAAAGAAATAAATCTAATTTAAAATTAGTTTTTATAGCTAACTATTGTTATTATGGCAATTCGTGCCGCTCTATCTTCAAAAGAAACGGGCGCCATGGTGCCAGAGGTGGTATGTGGAGGGATGCATGGCATCGACCATGCAAGTAATTATAAACCACGTGGGAGGGACCGCGGGCGTCGTGTAAGGCCGGAAACTGCTGTTCATGTGTACATATAATTATAACTAAATCAATAAATAGTCACAATCGTAGCGGTCATTGAGAAAAGTGTCTATGCGTCGATAGGTTCGCTGCCATGTCGCTGACGGCTGACTTGTGTCGTATTCTCCTGATCTCCTGCGCGCTGTTTGGGACTGTGCAAGCAGTGGAGATGAAAGACGGACGAGTGGTTTTGAACCTCGGCTTTCTGTACTCTGGCTCCGGAGGATTCGTCAGCTCAGGTGCGTTTCAAGATGATGTGCATGTGTGCATGTGCATGTGTGTGAATAATGCAGCCACAGTTAGTCTACAGATAGAAGGTCGCTTCTTGCAGCATAAAACCTGTCTTTACCGATACCACTGCACCTTTGGGCAAGATGGAGGTTTAGTTGTATTAGAGACAAACCTGCATGTTAACCCGTTATAGCGACTGCTTTCAGCGCGCAATGATAATAGCCAATCCAATGGATGTTCTTATATCATTATTCTATAATCAGGCGACCATGCAAAGGGATGATGGTATGGTATTTGTTAATAATGTACACAGTAGCTAATGCAAATTAAAGTAAAGTGGCTCTATTCCTGTACAGAACTAAGACCCCGCAGGGAAAGCCTCTCATGCGAAAGCGGGAGTATATACAGTTTCCAAAGCTAGCCGTGCTTCCGAGCGAGGAGGGCCTTTCGATCCTGTATAAAATGCCTACGACTTGCTGTGTAGTGAATTTTGGTTCGTTCTACAGTTCTACAGGTTAGAATACTGTTGAATCAGCTAGGAGGGAAGTCAGAAGGAGGTTGTTAAGAATTGCTAGATGCCTTCAGACACTAATTATGCAGACACCACTTTGCCTCTTCGACTACAATCCTGAAAGGTCTCATGATCATATCTCGTCAAATGGAGCTAGGTTTCTATAAACTTGGTGTGTTGCATGTGACATTTATAACTATGGCAATGTGTGCCTTCAGCGTGTGTGCGACTTGTATTCTGCGTGCTACTAGCAGCAAAGTGAATGGTATGGGAAACACAGCATCACATGTGCAGCAGTATATGTATACAGAGGGGTATATAGTAGTTGCATTTCTGCATCATGCCAATATGTATGTATAAGAGATCTCATGTCGGTTTAGCCCATAAAAGCCATGCATACAGCCATAATCTAATTATGGCATTTGGTGGATTTCACTTGGACGTTGGGCATGCAAGATTTATAACGCTATAGTGAAATTATGTAGACAATTTAACTTCCGGAAACAATGGCAGATCGTTCTATAATCCACCAAAGTTAATTCCCAGCCAACATTCCAGCCTTACGGTGTGTGTATATATGAAGTAATAACCCATACATTTACATGGGGGTATGTTGCTAACACAGCTAGTCCCCATTGCTTTATTTGGAATATGGGAATGAGGATACAGCTGGATTGTTTACTAGTGCCATACAGTCAGAGGTGGAACATGGCTCAATTGGTTTGTGTATGCTGTGTTGTGGTTGGTAGCCGTGCGGCAGTTTCCCTTCATATGAATAGCTTCCTACTTGAAGCCACGTACTTATATACAGTGTACCTTGTGTGAAGTCACTTATATACAGTGTAATATGATTTATGAATGATCAGCAGAGAATGAATTGGTTCTTGTTACTTCTTTATGAATCATATAATTATACTGTGCTGTGTAATGATGGTCTGGAAGAGAAGACTGAAGTGAAAGTGAACTTGAAGCAGTTTGCATGCATGATGTGCATGAGCATGGGATGGGCTTTGGTGCATGGGCCTACATACAGGTTGAGAGAGAGGAAGGTGCATGTGCTGTAGCCACTAGTCACAGTTGATGCTCTCTCTGTATGTGTATCTCTCTGACAAGTTACCTCGTCACTATCCATACTAGCCATAATTGTAGTCTGCAGCTGAAGTCACTCAGTGCAATTGTTTCAATAGTTCTAACAAACTAGGCCTGTCCCATTCCTTTCATGGTAGATTTCTTGTAATTCCTCACCTCCACTTTAGTAACTTTGACATGAGAACATGTACACCTGTTAAAGAGGACATGCAGTGCCTACTGTCCAAGCTACTTAGAGATTTGCACAAAACTACCTCTGAAATAAGGACACCTCTCTAGTGAGGACAGTGCCTATTGTCTCAGCTACATAAAGAGATAAGTAGAACTAACTGGTACCTCTGCTTAATAGCCTGTTTGTTGGAGGATTACTGCTCCAATACTCTATTTGCAGCTTGAGTATACTTGAATCTGAATGTCCCTCACTATATATTATTTCAACTTGAAGGGTTTCAGTGTATATATAAACACACATGTTGAAAGAAGGCACTGTCAGTCAAGCAGTGACGTGTATTGCTTTTTCACACTCTGCAGGTACAATCCCAGCGGCACACCTTGCAGTGGAGTACATCAATAATGACAGCTCCATCTTACCTGGTTACTTCCTGAACATCAATTTAATTGACGATAAGGTATAATGAGTATATTATAATTACATATACACATTTGCCAGAGGGCATGCATAATCTCAAACAGAACTTTTCCCTGCTGTTTGCTGTGTTTTGATCACATGCTCTGTGATTTCAGGCATGTTTGCCAAAGCCATGCAATAGATTCTGTACCTTTATCACACATGCACATACACTCTAATGTCCAACACTCACACCCAATTAAACATCCTCTTTGCACACACCTCACCCTATATACGTATAAGGTACTCTGCAGCTGTAACATGATAAAATCATATTTTAGTAGATATTGTCCAGCTGCTTTGGCCTTGCATGTACTAAAGTATAAATTTGTACATGTCAAGTCGTACCTTAGGAAACTAGCGTTTGAAATTGGACAGCTTCATGCCAAACATAGCAATGTTGTAGCAGGACTGTAGTGAGATAAAGTTGTAACCTCTGCTAGGTGAATTGTAGCTGCAAGATTGTAGCTGTAGATACTGTTCCTCACAACCTTTATTACCCATGCATGCACTTACACATCCCACCCTCACAACCTGCATGCCTTCACTCTCACTCACTCACCCTTGATTCTGTCAGCTCCCAATTTGAATCCCTCAAAGCATAAATTTGCCTTCCACCCCCACCCTCCTCACATCACACTCTGTGGGCCACCATCACAAGCTCACATGTTTCTACAGACTGTTATTATAACATACACATCACTACCTAAACGCCTCATTTCCTGTACTAACCCACAAAACACCCACATGTGCCATCTGAATGTTCTCACCCTCATAACTCTCAACCTCACACCACACATTCGCACATGCATACTCTGCACACTGGGCCCTCACAATTCACACATGTACATGCACCCTTACAACCTTCACACCCTCACACCGTACACCCTCACATGCGTAAGCCACTCACAATCACAATCTAAACCTGATACTCCTATTAATTATTGTATCTCTCACACCTTTGCAGTGCAACGATGTTGTCTCCTTAGATGGCTATTTTGGCCACTGGGCCACTACTGTACAGCCCAGTCCAATATTCTTTGGGTGCGGCTGTTCAGTTTCTTCCGGACCACCAGCAGATGCGTCACGGACCTTCAACACCTTAATGGTGAGATAGAAGGACTAGGAGGGAGGGAAATGGGAGGTGGAGGGATGGAAAGAATGTGGCAGAGGTATAGGGAAGAGTATAGAGATCTTGGGGAAGTTGAACTAGTGATGGGGTGCAGGGATGAAGAATATAATTTTGGGAAACAGTTAGTATGTTCAAAGTATGTGGAAGAAGATGGGATGGGAGGTGAAGGTGCATAGGTATGAGGAATTAAGTGTAGGGGGTGAGGAATGGGTGAAGAATGTGCATGGGATGCACATTGAAAGTGAAATGAAATGGAGAAGATGTCCTACAAATATGTGTCAAGCTCTGCACCTTTTGCTCCTCTGCAAGATGTCTCACACATATATATGTGTCCAATGCATGGTCAAGCTCTGCACCTAGACATAATGAGGCCATGTAGCTCAGTCTGTCTCAATCTCCACACCACTTCTTTCTCTGTCCTTCCCCTCTCTCCTTCCTCATGCATCTCTCTCCCTCCATTCCTTCCCTTGTTCTCCACAGATGGCATATGTCGCAAGTTCTCCCCTATTCAGTGACAAAGAGAGGTACCCCAACTTCTACCGAGCAATTCCCCCTGAGCCGCCTATCCAGTATGGCAAAGGAATTCTCATTGACCACTTTAAGTGGACTGAAGTGGCATACATTGCTCAGAATGAGCACATCTTCTCCTCTGTGAGAACAAAATATGATACACCCACAATACAGGCACTACAGTATGATACACCCATATAATTCTTGTATGCACATTGCATGAGTGCTTAATGTCAGTGCATGTTTTTACTGTTAGACTGCTGCTGAAATTGTGAAGTTCTTCAAAGAGGAGCTGAAAATTCCCACAGTCCGCTCTTACATCTTTCCAACAGGCGTCCCAGTGGAGGGGCTGGATACTTACTGGGTGAGTAGCTATTGACTATAGGGTGAATCTACAAAGCTGTCAAACAGTTTACTGTATCACTGTATCACTGGCAGTTGGTCGCAATCGCCAATATGCAACTGGATGTATTAATAGATGATTTTATCATTATAATATATGCCAGCTATTCTGCATGCTACACCATTGTATTATTATTGTATTAATGACTCGGTGAGGCTGGGGGCGAAATTCCTATATTGGTGGCAAACAGTGATTTCTTCATTTTAATTGATCAATTAAGTACCTATTCTGCAAGTCTCATAATCTACTGTGTTGTTCTGTTGTGTCTCTGCACTGAAATAAACAGAGATTGATTGATGTTCTGAACTGTTGTTCATCTATATACACACAAGTGGTAGCATACAGTTTTTTCATTGGTCAATGATGAGTAGTTTTGGTCCACTTCTCTAGTGTCTATTGTGTGTTTGAGTACTTACTCCTTTGTTTCCTGTAATATACTTCAATAGAATGAAGTGCCACGAGTTACTATTGTCAATGCATATGATCCTGAGGCTACTGAGATACTCTGTGAGGTGAACTATTGAACGTGTGTGCATATAAATGACATCGTGTGTGCATGAGTACAATGTGTGTATGTGTATGTGTATATGTGTGCGCGTGTGTATGTATGTGTGTGTGTGTGTGTGTGTTGAAAGCATGCACTAGCTAGTTAATGCACACAAAGTGTGCAATAAGTGATTTAAACTTCAATCATGTAACTCATCCTAAAGGATCCCATTGGCTGGAGATCATGGGATTAGCACTAAATACCAGTCATTAAGAGCATGTGTGTGGCATCCAATATATAGAATATCCTATCATCAAAAAAGCTGATGTTCAGATAGTAGTCAGGGAGGATAGTGCTGTCATTGTTGATGTATTCAACAGCAAGGTCTGCTGCCAGGATTGCACCTACGTATAGAATGTGAAAGACGATGCACAAATTACTGCTTGAATGAGTGCACCTTTACAATCAACATTTGCATGTTTACAATAAATTACAGAAAGCATGGAAAATGAGTGGTACACTCAGATTCAATTTTGTTAGTTTAGAGAATCTTCAAACCAGCAAGATCCTTCGGCTGCATGACTGCATGGGACCTTTCACGGTACACTAGTTTCATTACATGTGTACAGTGAAGTCAATGATGACAAAACACTCTCTCTTTCGATAATACTACATATGTCTCACTTTAAACAGCCTTTAGCTCAAAACAGCTAAGAGATTCATAGCTACATTAACTGGGTCTTTAAGAGAAGAGGAAAACTGATCATGAAGAATAAGGGAAGTAGTGTGGACAATAAACAGGAAGGGATAATTAGGCCATGAAGGATTTTGCAACCACAGTGTGTCTGTATAAATTATTATACTGTATAAGACAGTGTGAATATACATACTGCACTGTGAATGTGTGCACAACTGTGTGTGTGTGTGTGTGTGTGTGTGTGTGTGTATGTGTGTGTGTGTGTGTGTGTGTGTATGTGTGTGTGTGTGTGTGTGTGTGTGTGTGTGTGTGTGTGTGTGTGTGTGTGTGTGTGTGTGTGTGTTTGTGTGTGTGTGTTTGTGTGCATGTGTGCGTGTGTATATGTGTGTGTGTGTGTGTGTGTGTGTGCATGTGTGCGTGTGTATATGTGTGTGTGTGTGTGTGTGTGTGTGTGTGTGTGTGTGTGTGTCTGTGTGTCTTTAAATGTATATGTTACGAGCATACCTAATATAATTATGTTCATAATTATGACGAGATATTGCACATAGATTTCTATTGCTTCTGATGGTACTATTATGAATATACTAAACATATAATATCCTGCATGTGTATCCTAACTTCTCTCTCTCCTCCTTCTTCCACAAGGCTTACAGGCGCAATATTATCTACCCCAACTACCAGTTCATCATTGTTGGTTGGTACCCAGATTATTTCTGGACTGCCAGTGATCCACCCTCTTGCACTGTTGAGGTGTTTGAGACCCACATACTGCCCAATGTCATTACAGTAGACTTGAACTACTACGCAGATGACAGAGATGTCAGAGGCGTCTATGGCCTGGTAAGTGAAACGAACAGTATGAATTTTTTCATTTGTGCCCTGACCAGTTTGGCTGCTGCCAAGAGTAGATAAGAGACCTCTTATCTACTCTGGCTGCTAAGCTTGCTCAATGGCATTGCTGTAGCTGATAGTTATAAGTGACAACACAAAAGATGACAAACTCAATACAGTGGAACCCCTATAATGCGGACACCCTTCGGAACAAGAAAAGTGTCCTGATTATAGGGGTGTCCGCATTTCAGAGGTATGGCTTATATATGCCAACACGTTAAAACCATCATCTACTATGCATGAAAAGTACCGGGGTGTCCGCATTTCAAGGGTAAGTTTATACGGGTAGAATAGGGCCAATCGTAGGGACTTTAGAAAGTGTCCGCATAATCGAGGTGTCCGCTTTTCAGGGGTGTCCGCAAGGCAGGGTTCCACTGTAAAGCCTAACAATATGTTTGTCCATGCAATTCCTCTGTCTTGCCTTCATCCATTATTATTGCCATAATAGTTTTGTACATATCTCCATGTAGCTGGTACAGTAGGCACTGTCCTCATTAGAGAGGCGTCCTTATTTCAGAGGTAGTTTTGCACACATCTCTATGTAGCTGGTACAGTAGGTACTGTCCTCATTAGAGAGGTGTCCTTATTTCAGAGGTAGTTTTGTACACATCTCTATGTAGCTGGGACAGTAGGCACTGTCCTCATTAGAGAGGTGTCCTTATTTCAGAGGTAGCTTTGTACACATCTCTATGTAGCTGGGACAGTAGGCACTGTCCTCATTAGAGAGGTGTCCTTATTTCAGAGGTAGCTTTGTACACATCTCTATGTAGCTGGGACAGTAGGCACTGTCCTCATTAGAGAGGTGTCCTTATTTCAGAGGTAGTTTTGTACACATCTCTATGTAGCTGGGACAGTAGGCACTGTCCTCATTAGAGAGGTGTCCTTATTTCAGAGGTAGTTGCATACACATATAGTTGGAATAGTAGGCATGCACTGTCTTCATTGATGTGGTTAGCACACATTGTATGTCCTGTCTTTTATATTCATAATTGTGCATGCTGAACTATACATGTCTTTAATTCAATGTAATCCCATGCATGTACTGTATTCTTCTGATATCTATGCCAAGCCTCAAAGTCTGTAGATTTTTCTAACACTAGTACCTTTGGAGGCCTGCTGAACCTGCTCTCATGCCAGTGTCTGTTATTATTATATTTGAACTATTCCTTTTAGTCTACCAACATCTTCCTGAAAGAGTACCGTAAGAGATTAGAAATGAGACCAGAGTATGAGAATCTCACAGAGTCAATTTTTTCCGCATCCACCTTTGATGCTGTGTATGCCGCAGCTTGGACAATGAATGCATCCATCCCAGAGCTGACTGCAGCTGGACTGAGCTTGAAAAACTACACATTTGAGAACAGCGAGAGGTCAAAGAAGTTCTTGGACATTCTGGAGAAGCATTTAATCAATATTTCCTTTACTGGAACCTCTGTGAGTTCTCAAGTGTTATGTATTTTGTACACATAACTCGTGCATTTAATTAATTGGCACAGCGACTGAGATTGTGTTGTCTTTCAATAATTATGCATAGGGACCATTCATGTTCAATGAAGTACAGGATAGGGCTGTTAATATTGTAGAAATCAGACGATATCGCCGCAATGAGACCAGTGGAAGATTGGGTCAAGTTAAGATTGGTGAAGCAAGGATATCAGAACGGGAGTTTGTTTTCGTTGATGGAGAGTCGGAAGCAACTCTTTTCCCAGGTAAGTACAAGGAAACAACTAAGATGAACTGTTCAACACTTTTGGCTATTAGATTTGAAATAATTGTATCATAATCCTTTATAATTTATATACGTATGTATATATAGTAATTGCTTCTTTAGCTGCATATAGTAACTGCAAGGGAGGCTATCCAATACAGCCCTAAAGGATTGATTAATTACTGTTATACAATGGGCACAGTCATTTGGCCAATATTTCTCACTTAATTAGTTTTACCAATTAGCAATATTTGTTTTCTCATACATAATCATTTCTGTGTTTCTGCTCTTCTTGCTACCTCAGGAGGCATACCAAGGGATGCATTCCAAACTGTTCACACTGCTTTGTTTGCGGTTATGACAATTTTGGCCATCGTGGGCATTTTGTTCTCAGTCTTTTGCCTTGTCTTCAACTTTGTGTTCAGAAATAAAAGGTATGATATAGTTATGCTTACAGTGAAGCGTCATTGGACATACACCACTTGAACTTAACTTTCTTCTATAGAGAGGTGCTGCTGTTTTGTAGGTTGTTTGTACTCGTGATCAGTTCTATATAAGCATCTTGGACAGTAGGCACTGTCCCTTATTTGAGGTGTTCTGATTTCAGAGGACGTTTTGTATGACTGAAGTGCTATATATAGTACATGTACTTGTGACAGTTGTTTTGCTGTGCTAAAAATATGTACATAATTCTCTGCACACCTTTTGAATATTATAATTATTATTCATTAATACATCTAATTTGATTATACACTTAGCACTTATGAACACACTGCATCCTGTTTCCACAGGTTCATAAAGTTAACCAGTCCAAATCTCAGTTACTCCATGCCACTGGGAGCCATTTTGTTGTATGCTGTGGTCATAGTAACAGGGGCCCCACTAGCAGCTGTGGGAAAGTCAATTGCTTGCAATGTGAGTCATGCGATGTCATGTGACTTCAACTAGCAGTGCTAATTTGCATATTGTGTACTGTACCCAAACTGATCATAATTATAGATTGAATTATGGTTGGGATCCCTGGGATTTACCCTTATTTTTGGAGGGATTTTGGTCCGGACCTGGCGAATTCACTACATATTCAACCGCATTGTTGTGAGCAAGATAAGCCAGAAGCCTCCAAAGGACTGGATACTCATCTTGGCAATTGGAGTGTTCCTGTTGATTGACCTAGTCGTCCTCTCTGTGCTCACTGGTGTACCCCAAATTCGGTTGTTGGCCATTACCACCAAATTGGTAAGTCAAACAGCCACCAAATATTTGTGTTACAAATGTACGATTGTGCATTTATGTTAGTTGTCTCCTTTTTGTTGTTAATATTGGTCACAGGTCACCTTCACAGCTAGTCTTGATGTCCTTGTGTCTGCCTTCGCTAGTGTTCTCCGTACAACCTTTCCTTAACGTGTCTACTAAGCATTGTTCAACTGCATGATCATGATAGCCTATAGGCCTGTGTACTGACTGCTATAGACAGGTTTCACTGTACATCAAATGTTTGGACCATGGGAGGCTGGCTGCTTTAGACAGGTAGCTGCATTGTACAGTGACCACTATAGACAGGTTCCACTGTCCATCAAATGTTTGGACCAGGGGACACTAGCTGCTTTAGACAGGTGGTTGCATAATTATACAGTGACCACTATAGACAGGTTCAACTGTACATCAAATGCTTGGACCAGGGGAGGCTGGCTGCTTTAGACAGGTGGCTACATTATACAGTGACCACTATAGACAGGTTCCACTGTACATCAAATGTTTGGACCTGTGTAATATGCACATGTAGTGTGCATGTTGTATGTTGTGTGTACTGCATGCCTGTACTCTCCAGTATTCCTATTATAATGCATGAACCTAATTATGTACGCTCAGATTTTGAGCAGCTGTTGTAATAATCATTGAATTTCTAAGAGCCTCGGTTCTTGTGTCACCTGCGTTGCTTGTGTTTCTTTTGACGGTGTTAGGCAGGAGGACACCACAGTACTGTACATACACTTAATGGTAACAGCGTCTCACCCACCTGTCTCCCTTCTGTCTCCCTCTGTCTCCCCTATGTCTCCCTTCTGTCTCCCCACAAATAATACTAATTTTTATATGGTGCTTGAAATACTACCATTTCTTTGTGCCCTTTAGCCAGCATCAAACAATGTCATTGACATTTGCTCGGCAGAAGTGGACTATGTCATAGTCAGTGTCCTTGTGCTGTACAAGAGTGTGTATCTCTGGGTGGGACTCTACCTTGCCTTTGAGACCCGCAAGGTTAAAGTGAAAGCCCTTGCTGACTCTCAGTACATCGCAGCCTCTGTGTATGTGTCCATCATGACCTGCATTGCTATTGTCCCTGTGGCCATCTGGCTGAGGGAGATGGTAGACATCCACTACGGAGTACTCAGTGGGATCCTAATGCTGGGGGTGACCACTGTGCTGGCACTGGTGTTCCTACCCAAGGTCAGTTATGGGAAGAGCTTGATGTGCTGCAAATGTATTCTAGTGGCAGAGAGAGTGTTAGGTGCAAGGGCTTATTTCATGTTTGATTGACTTTTGCAAAACTGTTGAGATGTGGTAAATATAATATAATACGTTTACTGCATATTTTTGATGTGTAGGGTGTAAATGTTATGATATCCACTCATTTCACCTTGCCTTTCAGATGATTGGCTTGTATAAGGCAAGGAACACTGATGAGAGTGACATTGTAACCAACTTCTACAATGTGAGCAAACCAGCTGCGATGCCCACCAACGATATTGGCTCAGCTGAGGAAGTTGTCAAACTTCATCAGAAAGTACATGAGTTGGAAGATAAGCTGGCCTCGTATGAGGTGTGTGTGTGTGCGTGCGTGTGTGCGTGTGTGTGTGTGTGTGCGTGCGTGTGTGTGTGTGTGTGTGCATGTGTGTGTGTGTGTGTGTGCGTGCGTGTGTGTGTTGTGTGTGTGTGTGTGTGTGCGTGTGTGTTGTGTGTGTGTGTGTGTGTGTGTGTGTGTGTGTGTGTGTGTGTGTGTGTGTGTGTGTGTGTGTGTGTGTGTCCTGCATTCAGTTGGTGAATAATCTGCTACGTATTGCCCACAAACTATTCGCCTACATCTGTGTGTGTGTTCATTTATATATATATATATGCGTGTGAGAGAAGGAGGGAGGGAGGGCAAATCTTTATGTAAATCGCTGGGACAGTAGACACGTTCCTCATTAGAGAGGTGTCCTTATTAAATTTTAGAGGTAGTTTTGTACACATCTCTTTATGTATCTAGGACAGTAGATACATGCAGTGCATGCCCTCATTATAAAGAGGTGTCCTAACTTCACAGAGTCCCTTATAAGTTAGCTTGCACTGTAGCACTTGCAATTAGCCATGTTAATTAGTTAAAATATAATTGCACTGTTACTGTAATGACTGCTGAAAACCTATACAGTATGCTATAAGCAGAAAGCCTATACTGTATAATTATTATGCTACACTTCATCTTCTTGCCTTGCATGTCATACTTTGCCATCTTCAGAGCAATGGGACTGCACCTGAAGAAAGAAACAGGAAGGTGATCATCCAGGACAGTACTGAGGATGTCTACAATCAGCCTCAGCCATGAGGTGCCTTTGAAGAAGGCTAACAGTTTTCATGCAATATGCATAACTCATTACTTAACACGTATGTATTGTGTGCATTAGGAACATTTTGTCAATAGCCGCCATAATGGCATGTATAGGAGCTAGGGAAGTGTGAGTGTGTCCTATAATCCATTTCTTTATATCCGCTTGTGTGATTGGGTATATGTGCCTGCATTTTAAGCATGATTCGCAATATTTTACAATATTGATGGCAACCATGATTGCAATGTAAGGTTGTGCATTTGTGTAGTATTAGCATTCTTTATTATTTTAAGACCCTGCACACAGCAAAATTTGCAATTTATAGCATGTGATGTATCTATACATCCACCAGTGTTATTACATACCATAGGGAAAGACTACCAGCACAAGTTTCAGAGGGTAACTATACCCAAGTACAAGTAGAGTGTTTGTGCTACTAGTAGTTCTGAAGAGTGAAAACATCAGCAAAGCTAGTTGCTAAAGGTCAGGAGTACCAGGCACCAGCATCGGCACAAGTTGATCGAAGCAGGATGCAGCAACTACAGCACAGGTTGCACAATTAAGGACAGTCACAAGCACATCCTTCTGATCTATAATATGTTTATCTTTTGAAATTCAATGTACAATTGTAACTGAGTGTGCTTTAAATGAAACCAAATCACACTAAAGACTACCCCATCCATGCATGCATGCTCAGAAACACCATGCAGTTTATGGCTACTGACATCATCTATGGAATGATGACTGAATACATATAGGATCAGAATGTAAGAAGAATGAAAGATGCATGCCAGGGAACGGAACGCCATGTCGGAAATTCCTAACCTATATATAGCTACGTAGTCCCCAGAGATATGCGTACATATTTATGGCTATAGCGGTTGCGCCGTAAGTGCCCTCTGTACCCGCTGAATCTTAACGATGTCATTGTCTACTGTTTTGTCGTGTTGCATTCTCCTTCTCTTGGGCGAGCTGTTCTGGACTGGCCAGGCGGTGGAAATGAAGGACGGACGGGTGGTCCTCAACCTCGGCTTTCTCTACGCTGGTTCTGGAGGATTCGTCAGCTCAGGTGCGTTGTAAGAGAAGTACTCCTTATTATAAAGAATTATGCGTGCGCGCATATATATATAGCGCAGCCACTGCCACGGTAGTTTCATGCAGCAAGGAACCTGTCTAAGCCGGTCACCGACGGAATGTGGCACCATAGAGGCTGTGTGGGTTACTAGAACTATAAGCCGACACATAAAACGTTTCTATATACAGTGCCCTCTGGGTGACTGCTTGCAGTGAGCAATGTTATTGGTCGACGATATTGCATCATTTGTGAATGTGTTGATCTAATGACTTCTATGCTCATTCCATTTGGTTCGCTCTGTACTGTGGTCCTATAGGACCAGCTTCAGTCTATATACGCAGTGTGTTGTGTTGTTATATTATACTGTTAGGATCAAGGGGGCAGTGTATGAATAGGTCACATATATAGCTAGATAGCTACATGGCCGGAAATCCTGTTTGTATGTACTAGCTGAATGCCCGCCCTTCGGGTGGGTTCCCAGCATATCGTTTGAAATTCGAGCGTTTAACCAATCAGAACCGTCCATTTAATTGGGACCAGTCCGTAGACTCGTTCCGTAAAACTCCCTACGTACAGAATTTATTTATGTTAATCCATTTCGTTAAAAGGAGTCTAGCGGCGAAGGCACTAACCACCTTAGATCACCCCCCCGTATTTCCGTGATATACTCTTCCAAGTTTGGCGAAGATTGGTGAAAAATTGAAGGAGGAGTTCGTGCACAACCAAACACGATCTTTTCCCTATCTCTTAGATATGGCGGTGACCGTAAAAGTGGCAAGAACTCGGACGGGACGGCGAGGTACTCACAGCGCGCCTCTTCGTAATCCTATCAAGTTTCGTGACGTTTCGTCCAGAATTGAAGGGGAATATCGAACGAAACGACGAAACAGCGAAAATGGGCATTACGTTTATTATAATAAGACAATAGCTACCCTTTCATCTACCGTCCGAAGGTCTCATTATGCCAATATTGTATATACTTGCTGCAGTTGTTATGAATGTCACCCCAGGAGTTGTAATTTGATTATTCCTTTACCATACCACAAATGTCTCTTGGGGCCATATCAGGAAAAAGAGGCTTCTGCTGGAATGTAGTGATATGCAGAGTATGCATACTATAATAGCTGGCTGACCAGGTTCATGATCTCCTTGTTCATTATGGTGATGATGATCATGAACTTGCCAAAGACCTATACAGCTCTCAATAGTGTGGAACAGCATCCTCATTCCACCTCACCCACCAAATCATGTGCTCTACACACTCCATACAAGAAGTTTGCATACACAGTCAGGTTAATTTAGTGCGAGTTAGTAGCCACCTTATGTAATTATCTGGTATAATTAGTCAAAGGAAGGGCAGCAATGCATGTCAATCCTTAATGCACCTGAGACAGCCAGGCATGTCACTAATGACTGGCAGTGCAGGCCTTGATTGTGAGGTGGTCTGACCAATAGCAGAGTGTACACTGATGGAAGGATGTGTGCGAGCTTGCACTCGAGTACGTACACATGCAGTCTGAGGAAGTTCAACCAATGGCTAAACGTGATTAAGCATATAATGCTGAGCTGTGAGTGGAGGTGAAGCGCCTGGTGGCTTCTACTATAGCTTCATGATTATGGCTTCTTACCATTTTGAGATCATATGACTATACGTGAAGTGTCACTGATTTATGAATGACCTGCAGTGAATCAAGGAAGGAGTCCAATTTGAATTGTAGGTGACTCGGAAGAGAAATTGAAATAGAAGTAACTTTGAAGTATAGTTTTGAGTGTACAGTCCATTTCAGAATGAAGACCAACTTACTGCTTGCTGTTACATCATGCCTATTGTCAAGCATTGCCAATTGGCATGACATCACACCATTTGCCATATACCTTATGGCTATATAACCATTCTGATATCAGCTGTACATGCACTGCCACTTATGAATAGCTTGAGCTAATGGGCCAGTGGAATGACAGAGGGGAAGGTGTATTGTAGCTGTAACTGGTCACAATGTCCTCTCGATCTGCATTGACTGGATATCTGATCGCACCACCAGCTATTTATATCAGCACTTTGTAGTCTGCATGTAGTTGAAGTCATCGTGTACACATTATGCAATTGATTACATTAATTCTTACTATTATGCATTTCCAATTCCCTTCACACTTGAGTTCATGTAATTTGGATCCTCACCTCTACTTTAGAAAATTAATGCCAACATGTCACATTGTGGACACCTCTCTAATGAGAGCAGTGCCTACACTGTCCCAGTTACATAGAGATGTGGAACCACCCCCACCTATAATTAGAGAACCTGTCTGTTTAAAGACTACAATACAATATATTATCTGAAATACCATATTTCAACAAAGTCTTAAAGTTATTCGCTGTATAACCACATATGTCAAGTGAAGGCACTGTCCGTTAAGCAGTGATGTGTATTGCCTTTTCATACTCTGCAGGTACAATCCCAGCGGCACACCTTGCAGTGGAGTACATCAATAATGACAGCACCATCTTACCTGGTTACTTCCTGAACATCAATTTAATTGACGACAAGGTTTATATGCACGTACACATTCATCTCTGCCAGGTGGCACACAAATGCAAACAGAACTTATTTCCTCATGCAGGTAAATGTATTCTTCTACATTTTGTGTAATGTGAAACAAGTGCAATTTGTGTATATTCTGTACAAGAAATAAAGTTGCAATGATTAAAGGTTTGGGCAGCTGCTAAATTGCGTTCAAAAATGTTGCATTTCTCACACCTTTGCAGTGCAACGATGTTGTTTCCTTAGATGGCTATTTTGACCACTGGACCTCTACTGTACAGCCCAGTCCTTTATTCTTTGGGTGCGGCTGCTCAATTGCTACAGGACCACCAGCAGATGCGTCACGGAACTTCAACACCTTAATGGTGAAGTATAAGGGAGGGAGGGAGATGGGAGGTGAAGGAATGGAGGGAATGTGGCAGAGGTATAGGGAAGGGTATAGAGATCTTGGGGAAGTTGAACTAGTGATGGGGTGTAGGGAGTGAAGAATATAATTATGGGAAACAGCTAGAATGTTCAAAGTGTGTGGAAGAAGACGGGATGGGAGGTGAAAGTGCACAGGTACGAGGAATTAAGTGTAGGGGGTGAGGAACGGGTGAAGAATGTGCATGGGATGCACACTGAAAGTGAGATGAAATGGAGAAGATGTCCCACACATATGTGTATGTCCAATGCATGGTCATGGTCTCGGGGAATTTGAGTAATGGCTTTTCAGGGAGGGAGGGAGGGAAGAATTGTGGGAGGTACAGTGTTCAACTTGGAAGAGGAGCCGGTAAAAGTGGGAAGGAAAAAATTCAGGGATGCATGAGTAAAGGATTTGTGGAATATTTTGATTATACAATGGGTTGAAGAAAATGCCATGCCTCGTTTTCTCTTTTTCACCCTCCCTCTGCATCCATATCCCCTGTTCTCCACAGATGGCATATGTTGCAGGTTCTCCTGTATTCAGTGACAAAAAGAGGTACCCCAACTTCTATCGAGCAGTTCCTCCTGAACCACTTATCCAGTTTGGCGAAGGAATCCTCATTGACCATTTTGAGTGGACCGAAGTGGCATACATTGCTCAGAATGAACACAGCTTCTCCTTTGTGAGTGAACCAAATATGATACACTATTAGTCAGACCATATGAAAATGTCATGTGATTATGGGTGTTTGCAATTTTAAAGGCCACTAGCCAAAGGGAATTAAAAATACAATCACATTGGGCTAGCTTACAGTCTTATTGAATATATCTCTTGACTCTGAAAATGCCATTAAGTATGTGAAATTGCAGGGTTTATAATTATTTTGGTATCCACAGCAATGGTAAATATAACTTGATAGGCATTATTTGTTATTGTGTGAAGAAATTGACTATTGGTACTTTTACAGTAATGTTGCTAAAAATTGTATAATTACCCAGCTGGCCTGTTTTGTAATTCCCAATATGGAACAACTGCTCCTGTACTGTATGCATGTACTATATCCTAGTAGTGTTTGCATGTGAGTATTAAATGTCAGCATTGCTTGTTTGTACTGTTAGAATGCTACTGACATTGTGACGTTCTTCACAGAGGAGCTGAATATTCCCACAGTGCGCTCTTACATCTTTCCAACAGGCATCCCAGTGGAGGGGCTGGATACTTTCTGGGTAAGTTGCTCTGAACTGTGGTGCCTATCTATACGTACAGCTGTCTAAGAATTCACTATATCTCTACTTCTGAAGAGGGGGATTGGTTGTAGTGAGCAATGATTAATAGAAGTTAATATATAATATGCACTGGGTGTATAAAAGCCAACTGTCCTGCTACACTAATAATACATAGTGTCTCAATGAGGCTGGGGTACTGAAATTACATTGATGACCAGCAACAACAGTTTCTACCACTTCAGTCCAATACCAGCTAGTTCATGCACCACACTGATGAGCTCCAGTAAAGGCAAACCAGCTGCCTGTGGCTCTTCTATCCTTATTCAAACACTGCAAGAATAATAATGACAGGTGATCATGATCACTGGTTACCATTTTGCCCTCCAGCCTTTTCAGACACTAGCTATAAACTATAAGTGCTGCAGCAGCAGGACGGTATATATGGGCATATATACTATGTAGCTATGAAAGACAACGTTCAGAACTACACATGGTAAGGAAAGAGGGGGGAATGGAAAAATGGCAGTGAACCGGACCAGCACCGGCAACCTCCAGATCTTTAGCCGACCCTTTAGCAGCCGGGTCACTGGTCACCGCCAACAGCCACTGATCCATTCCCTCCTTATATACCAATGTGGGCGGGCTCTATTCAGAGCCTCCTTTGAAACTCCCACACCGGGCACTGACTAATCAGTGACTTATCGGAAATGTTGATTAAGATGGTCTATGTACCATGGTGACGCTAATGAAAGAGCTATAGTGTATGTATATGCATGCGTACACATGCATACAATTAAAGCACACACATGCACTTGTGCGTAGTGGTAATCTGATCAGGTGGATGGCATGTACATTACTATAATTAGACAATCTAGTCAGAGCTGTCCCCAGCAGCCACTGAAGGTGCAAATCATCTTCCACTTGATATACCGAGTATCTGTATGGCCCACATAGTACTGTGTTGTTTGTGCCTCTGCACTGAGTAAACAGAGATCAACATTTCTAAACTGTTGACCATCTGTATTATAGAAAAATGATGGCATTGCTCAGTTTAAATAGTGACCCAACAAATAATGGGCATATGGAATTTGATTGTTCAAATCAATGTTGAGTAAGATCAATCAATTTCCAATACTTATAATGGTGTATATATATTTTGTGTATTTGAGTCTATGTTCCTTATCATTTTTAAATGTACACTTTATTAGACTGAAGTGCCACGAGTTATTGTTGTGAATGCATTTGATCCAGAAGCGACAGAGATACTCTGTGAGGTATGTGGACTATGGAATGTGTGCATGTGCATGTGTGTGTGCGTGCGTGCGTGCGTGCGTGCATGCGTATGTGTGTGTGTGTGTGTGAGTGTGTGTGTGTGTGTGTGTGTGTGTGTGTGTGTGTGTGTGTGTGTGTGTGTGTGTGTGTGTGTGTGTGTGTGTGCGTGTGCGATAGTGTATGTTCAGTACTATTGTTTCTGAGAGTAAATAGCTAGCACATACTATAATATCGTATGTTCCCTTACTTCTCTCTCTCTCTCCTTCTTCCACAAGGCTTACAGGCGTGGCTTCTACTACCCCAACTACCAGTTCATCATCGTTGGTTGGTACCCAGACAATTTCTGGATAAGGAATTCACCCTCTTGCACTGTTGAGGTGTTTGAGACCCACATACTGCCCAATGTCATTACAGTAGACTTGAACTACTATGCAGATGACAGAGATGCCAGAAGCATCTATGGCCTGGTAAGTGAACTTAGCAATATTACATTTTATGCCTTGCAAACTTCGGTTGGTTAAGAAATTGTCAGATTTTCATCTATTGAACTGAAGATCCTTGCATTTTTGCATAACTGACTCCATGGCATTGCTGCTGGTTTGTTTTAGTCAGGAAAACAATGCCAGATTTGAATATCTGCATAATTAACCTTTTGGATTCCTGTATCTCCTCCCTTTATGCCAGTGTCCGTCTTGCACTTTAACCCTTTAGTCTACTAACACCTTCCTTGAAGAGTACCGTAAGAGACTAGAGATGAGACCAGAGTATGAGAATCTCACAGAGTCAACTTTTTCCGCATCAACCTTTGATGCTGTGTATGCTGCTGCCTTGACATTGAACTCATCTATCCCTGAGCTGACTGCAGCTGGCCTGAGCTTGGAGAACTTCACGTTTGAGAAAGGCAATATGTCAAAGAAATTCAATGACATTCTGGGGAAGCACTTGATCAATTTAACCTTTTCTGGCCTCTCTGTGAGTTTATGAGTGACACTGTTCATGCTGCTTGGGGCAATGCATGCTAACATGTGTGAGTCTAGCTATGTATGCAAATTTATCTGTTTCATATAACAATGATGCAAAGTATATTATTCACAGTACTACTATGTTTTGTACCATGCATTAATACTTTTAATTATATAATTATTATTATGCCTTATGTATTCAGCTGGCACTGCATGTGACTGAGATTGTGTTATCCTTCATTAATTAGGGACAATTCCAGTTTAATGAAGTCCAGGATAGAGCAGCAAATATTGCAGAAATCAGACGATATCGCCGCAATGAGACCAGTGGAAAATGGGGTCAAGTTACGATTGGGGAGGCAAGGATATCAGAACGGGAGTTTGTCTTTGTTGAGGGCGAGTCAGAAGCAACAATTTTCCCAGGTATGTATACATACAGTGAAAAACAATAATTATGACATTAGATTTGGTGTTTTCTTTGCCATTACACTGTTAGCATGCAAGGATCCTATCTAACTGTAAAATCAACTGTATATCGTACTAAAGTAAAATGTATGCACAGTACAGTTGTTTTGAGTGTACTGAGTTACCATATAGCCGGAAAGGTTTGCAGTGATTATATTATTTGCAATTTGTAGTGAAAAATGAAATTTGCAGATTTAAAGACTATTGCATGTACATGTTCAATGACTTGTCATTCTTGTAATTAAACAGTGTTTATTGTTTTTTTTGTGTTGTGCTTTGCATGTGTATGTGATTATTGAACACTATTACAAAATTTATTTCATTGATTTATATCTTTTCTTTTCTCATACATAACCATATTCTGTGTTTCTTCTCTTCTTGCTACCTCAGGAGGAATTCCTCGGGATGCATTCCAAACTGTTCACACTGCTTTGTTTGCTGTCATGACAATATTGGCTGGTGCGGGTATTCTTTTCTCGGCCTTCTGCATTGTCTTCAACTTTGTGTTCAGAAATAAAAGGTACATCAATTTACAGTGAAACATCTTTGTACACAATTGAGACGTAATTGTACCCTATAGAGAGCTAGGTGCCCCCCTACACTTCAGAGATTTTGTATGTAGTCCTACTGTATGCATATACCTGGGTCAGTATGGGCACTGCGATGTGCTCCTCATAAGAGAGTTGTCCATGTTTATGTCATTTCAGAGGTTACATTTTGCATGCAATTCTATGTAATTGGGACATGTAACTACACACAGTTGTTCCACTGTATGTATTTGCTTATTTTGTATTCTCTCCTTACCACCTGAATATTAATCACGAAAATGAATGTAATTTGATGTATACATCTTTGTATTCCAAACATGCTGCATCTTTTCTCAGGTTCATAAAATTAACAAGTCCAAATCTCAGTTACTCAATGCCAATGGGAGCCATTTTGTTGTATGCTGTTGTCATAGTAACAGGGGCACCAACAGCAGCTGTGGGAAAGTCAATTGTTTGCAATGTGAGTCATGTGATGTCATGTGACTATACATTGCCCTGTTGATGTTAACTTGTGTACTGTACCCAAACTGCTTCTCAGATTGAATTATGGCTGGGATGCCTAGGGTTTACCCTTATTTTTGGAGGGATTTTGGTCCGGACCTGGAGAATTCACTACATCTTCAACCACATTGTTGTGAGCAAGATAAGCCAGAAGCCTCCAAAGGACTGGATACTCATCTTGGCAATTGGAGTGTTCCTGTTGATTGACCTAGTCTTCCTCACTATCTTCACTGGTGTACCCCAAATCCGGTTGTTGGCATTTCGCACCAAATTGGTAAGTCAATTAGCCAACAAAGTTTGTGTATATGTACGTTCTGTGCTTTCATGCTCTCTTGTCTCCATATATAGTGATTATGTACGTTCTGTACTTTCATGCTCTCTTGTCTCCATATAGTGCTTAAATTGATGTAATAATTGTAGAACTTAATAATTATTTCTTGATCACCTTCTCAGAGCCGGGCTGCTTTTAGCATAATTATATCCACTATTAATATTATCTGGTTGCTTGAACAGCTGTAATATGTATTATTCAATGCCATATTGTTCTTTGTATACCCTTTAGCCAATGTCGAGTAGTGTCATTGACATTTGCTCGGCAATGTTGGACTATGTCACGGTCATTGTCCTTGTGCTGTACAAGAGTGTGTATCTCTGGGTGGGACTCTACCTCGCCTTTGAGACCCGCAAGGTTAAAGTGAAGGCTCTTGCTGACTCTCAGTACATCGCAGCCTCTGTGTATGTGTCCATCATGACCTGCATTGCTATTGTCCCTGTGGCCATCTGGCTGAGGGAGATGGTAGACATCCACTACGGAGTACTCAGTGGGATCCTAATGCTGGGGGTGACCACTGTGCTGGCTCTGGTGTTCCTACCCAAGGTCAGTTGGGAAGAGCTTGATGTGCTACAAATGTATTCTAGTGGCAGAGACGGTGTTAGGTGCAGGGACTTATTTCATGTTTGATTGACTTTTGCAAAACTGCACGTTGAGATGTGGTAAATATAATATAATACGTTTACTGCATATTTTTGATGTGTAGGGTATAAATGTTATGATATCCACTCATTCCACTTTGCCTTTCAGATGATTGGCTTGTATAAGGCAAGGAACACTGATGAGAGTGAGATTATAACCAACTTCTACAATGTGAGCAAGCCATCTGCGATGCCCACCAGCAATATTGGCTCAGCTGAGGAAGTTGTCAGACTTCATCAGAAAGTACACGAGTTGGAAGATAAGCTGGCCACGTATGAGGTGTGTGTGTGTGTGTGTGTGTGCGTGTGTGTGTGTGTGGTGTGTGTGTGTGTGTGTGTGTGTGTGTGTGTGTGTGTGTTTATATGTGCATGTGTGAGTGTGCTTATATGTGCGTGTGTGTGTATGTGAGCACATGTATCTGTATGTGTGTTTGTGCATGTGCGTGAGTGATAGAAGGATGGAAGGTGGGCGAATCTCTACGCATGTAGCAGGGACAGTAGACAAACACGTTCCTCATTAGAGAGGTGTCCTTATTTTTAGGTAGTTTTGTACACATCCATTTATGTACCTAGGACAGTAGATGTGCATGCCCTCATTATAAAGAAGTGTCCTAATTTCACAGAGTCCCTTGTAAGTTAGCTTGCACTTTAGCACTTGCAATTAGCCATGCAATTGGTTAAAATATTGCACTGTTACTGTAATGACTGATGAAAACCTACAGTATACTACACTTCATCTCTTGCCTTGCATGCCTTGCCTCTTCAGAGCAATGGGACTGCACCTGAAGAAAGAAACAGGAAGGTGATCATCAAAGACAGTACTGAGGATGTCTGCAATCAGCCTCAGCCATGAGGTGCCTTTGAAGAAGGCTAACAGTTTTCAAGCAATATGCATAACTCATTACTTAATACGTATGTATTGTGTGCATCAGGAACATTTTGTCAATAGCTGCCATAACAGCATGAATAGGAGCTAGGGAAGTATGAGTGTGTCCTATAATCCATTTCTTTATATCCACTTGTGTGATTGGGTATATGTGCCTGCATTAAGCATGATTCACAGTATTTTACAATATTGATGGCAACCATGATTGCAATGTAAGGTTGTGCATTTGTGTAGTATTAGCATTCTTTATTATTTTAAGACCCTGCACACAGCAAAATTTGCAATTTATTGCATGTGATATATCTATACATCCACCAGTGTTACATACCATTGGGATAGACCACCAGCGCAAGTTTCAGAGGGTAACTACCATTAAGTACAAGTAGAGTGTTTGCACTACTAGTTGTTGCATGGTGTGTGCATGTGATGTGTGTGCAGTAACACTGTTCTCCTTAGAGAGGTGTCTTTATTTCACAGTGTCCCTATAAGTCCCTTGTATGTAGCATTCTTTAATACAGCCAACCAAGTACGTAGATATTGTATACCATTAAATGTCATCATGAAAGGCCAGGCTACACTAGTACCGCTCATCTTCTTACCTCGTCTACCTTGTCTCTTCAGAGCAAACTCTTCCAATGTAGCACTTGCAATTGGCTCAACCAGCTAGCACAGACAGAAATATTGCACTCAGTCTGTTACTATAATGATTGATGAAAGCCCATCCTGCGACTAAAATTCGTTTGCCTTGCATCCCTCACCTTGCCTCTTCAGAGCAATGGAAGTGCCCTACCAGTCCCTACCATGGGACCTACCAGCCCTACCAGGGGACCTGTATACCAGTGAGATGGCGAGCTAAGCTGCAGTGTATGTTGTTTTGGGTCAGGGTATTGTCAAGTGTGGCATATGATGGTCGTTTGATAAGGCAAGTGGCTACAGAAGCTGTTAGGTTTGGTAGAGGCAGTTGGCTGTGTAAAATAAGTATGTATTGCAACGAATTTGGGTGGCAAGATATAAGTATGAAGGATGTGAGAGGTTTATCAAACACTGAGGTGAAGGAGATGATGGAATCTATTGCTTGGAGGCAGACTCGGGAGGAATGGGGCTGTGAGATGGAAATGAAGCCTAAGCTGAGTATGTGAAAGAGAGTCACCATGCAATCTGGATGAATGATCGGACTGTGCAGGACTAAGACAGAGAGCTGACAGAAGGATGATGATAAAACTGAGAGTAGGGATGGCCGCTTTTCAATTTGAGACAGGAAGATGGCGTGGAGTGGCCAGAGAAGACAGAATATGTAAAGAGTGTGGAAAAGGCAGGGTAGAGGATGTGGAGCATTGGCTGCTGAGGTGTGAAACATGGAAGACCCACAGAGAGCCATTGATAGCAGTTGTGCAAGAACACTATAAAGTTGGCCAGGAGGACTTGTCTGCTGTCATAAGTATTATCTCTTGCATGCAGAAACTATAAAGTGTTATCTTTTATCTCTTACACGTGGCATGCGAGATTTAACTGAGTTATTAGTACTGTAACAATACCTTTAGGATTTACGGCTGGCCTTCACATTTGTTTCTTTTATGCTGATGTATGATCTCATGTGTTGGTGCTATACATTGGGCCAACCTGGTCCTACTGCCTTCAGGCATGGTGCACCTTAATCACTGAATTGAATTGAATTGAATATACAAACAGACAATTGCAAGGTATACACACAGGTGATAAGGTATACACACAGGTATACACACGGGTATACACACAGGTGACAAGGTATACACACGGGTATAGACACAGGTGACAAGGTATACACACAGGTATACTCACAGGTGACAAGGTATACACACGGGTATACTCACAGGTGACAAGGTATACACACAGGTATACTCACAGGTGACAAGGTATACACACGGGTATACTCACAGGTGACAAGATATACACACAGGTATACACAGGTGACAAGGTATACACACAGGTATACACAGGTGACAAAGTATACACATGGGTGATAAGGTATACACACAGGTGACAAGGTTTATGTTATGTTTAATGTATTGTTCACATGTAGCACCACCATCCCTTATACATATCCACGTATTGCTTGCCTATATATATATCCCCCAAATTGTATCCCCATACAGTCCTTTTGTTCCCCAAACTTGTTTTCCCCACTTTGTCCCCTCTAGTTTTTTCTCCTCTTTACCTTGTCAGGGCATTCCCTAGTAATGCAGTTTCTACTGCATAGCAACCTGTAACCCTGTGTCCGAGGTTTTAACCCTTTTCTATCACACCATTATCACTGATTGCATACCCCTGTTTGAATAATGATGTGGTCCCCCCCACAGTACCAAACATTACATGCAGGAATTACAGGATGTGTAAATACGCAGATAATCACGCAAAGCAGCTGAGTGTTAAAACTTTCGAATTCGAACTTAATAATTTCATCTGGAAAATGTGCTAGCTATAAAGAGTAGAGTAAATTTATGCCATGCAGAATGCAAGTCTGAATCTAAAAGAAATAAATCTAATTTAAAATTAGTTTTTATAGCTAACTATTGTTATTATGGCAATTCGTGCCGCTCTATCTTCAAAAGAAACGGGCGCCATGGTGCCAGAGGTGGTATGTGGAGGGATGCATGGCATCGACCATGCAAGTAATTATAAACCACGTGGGAGGGACCGCGGGCGTCGTGTAAGGCCGGAAACTGCTGTTCATGTGTACATATAATTATAACTAAATCAATAAATAGTCACAATCGTAGCGGTCATTGAGAAAAGTGTCTATGCGTCGATAGGTTCGCTGCCATGTCGCTGACGGCTGACTTGTGTCGTATTCTCCTGATCTCCTGCGCGCTGTTTGGGACTGTGCAAGCAGTGGAGATGAAAGACGGACGAGTGGTTTTGAACCTCGGCTTTCTGTACTCTGGCTCCGGAGGATTCGTCAGCTCAGGTGCGTTTCAAGATGATGTGCATGTGTGCATGTGCATGTGTGTGAATAATGCAGCCACAGTTAGTCTACAGATAGAAGGTCGCTTCTTGCAGCATAAAACCTGTCTTTACCGATACCACTGCACCTTTGGGCAAGATGGAGGTTTAGTTGTATTAGAGACAAACCTGCATGTTAACCCGTTATAGCGACTGCTTTCAGCGCGCAATGATAATAGCCAATCCAATGGATGTTCTTATATCATTATTCTATAATCAGGCGACCATGCAAAGGGATGATGGTATGGTATTTGTTAATAATGTACACAGTAGCTAATGCAAATTAAAGTAAAGTGGCTCTATTCCTGTACAGAACTAAGACCCCGCAGGGAAAGCCTCTCATGCGAAAGCGGGAGTATATACAGTTTCCAAAGCTAGCCGTGCTTCCGAGCGAGGAGGGCCTTTCGATCCTGTATAAAATGCCTACGACTTGCTGTGTAGTGAATTTTGGTTCGTTCTACAGTTCTACAGGTTAGAATACTGTTGAATCAGCTAGGAGGGAAGTCAGAAGGAGGTTGTTAAGAATTGCTAGATGCCTTCAGACACTAATTATGCAGACACCACTTTGCCTCTTCGACTACAATCCTGAAAGGTCTCATGATCATATCTCGTCAAATGGAGCTAGGTTTCTATAAACTTGGTGTGTTGCATGTGACATTTATAACTATGGCAATGTGTGCCTTCAGCGTGTGTGCGACTTGTATTCTGCGTGCTACTAGCAGCAAAGTGAATGGTATGGGAAACACAGCATCACATGTGCAGCAGTATATGTATACAGAGGGGTATATAGTAGTTGCATTTCTGCATCATGCCAATATGTATGTATAAGAGATCTCATGTCGGTTTAGCCCATAAAAGCCATGCATACAGCCATAATCTAATTATGGCATTTGGTGGATTTCACTTGGACGTTGGGCATGCAAGATTTATAACGCTATAGTGAAATTATGTAGACAATTTAACTTCCGGAAACAATGGCAGATCGTTCTATAATCCACCAAAGTTAATTCCCAGCCAACATTCCAGCCTTACGGTGTGTGTATATATGAAGTAATAACCCATACATTTACATGGGGGTATGTTGCTAACACAGCTAGTCCCCATTGCTTTATTTGGAATATGGGAATGAGGATACAGCTGGATTGTTTACTAGTGCCATACAGTCAGAGGTGGAACATGGCTCAATTGGTTTGTGTATGCTGTGTTGTGGTTGGTAGCCGTGCGGCAGTTTCCCTTCATATGAATAGCTTCCTACTTGAAGCCACGTACTTATATACAGTGTACCTTGTGTGAAGTCACTTATATACAGTGTAATATGATTTATGAATGATCAGCAGAGAATGAATTGGTTCTTGTTACTTCTTTATGAATCATATAATTATACTGTGCTGTGTAATGATGGTCTGGAAGAGAAGACTGAAGTGAAAGTGAACTTGAAGCAGTTTGCATGCATGATGTGCATGAGCATGGGATGGGCTTTGGTGCATGGGCCTACATACAGGTTGAGAGAGAGGAAGGTGCATGTGCTGTAGCCACTAGTCACAGTTGATGCTCTCTCTGTATGTGTATCTCTCTGACAAGTTACCTCGTCACTATCCATACTAGCCATAATTGTAGTCTGCAGCTGAAGTCACTCAGTGCAATTGTTTCAATAGTTCTAACAAACTAGGCCTGTCCCATTCCTTTCATGGTAGATTTCTTGTAATTCCTCACCTCCACTTTAGTAACTTTGACATGAGAACATGTACACCTGTTAAAGAGGACATGCAGTGCCTACTGTCCAAGCTACTTAGAGATTTGCACAAAACTACCTCTGAAATAAGGACACCTCTCTAGTGAGGACAGTGCCTATTGTCTCAGCTACATAAAGAGATAAGTAGAACTAACTGGTACCTCTGCTTAATAGCCTGTTTGTTGGAGGATTACTGCTCCAATACTCTATTTGCAGCTTGAGTATACTTGAATCTGAATGTCCCTCACTATATATTATTTCAACTTGAAGGGTTTCAGTGTATATATAAACACACATGTTGAAAGAAGGCACTGTCAGTCAAGCAGTGACGTGTATTGCTTTTTCACACTCTGCAGGTACAATCCCAGCGGCACACCTTGCAGTGGAGTACATCAATAATGACAGCTCCATCTTACCTGGTTACTTCCTGAACATCAATTTAATTGACGATAAGGTATAATGAGTATATTATAATTACATATACACATTTGCCAGAGGGCATGCATAATCTCAAACAGAACTTTTCCCTGCTGTTTGCTGTGTTTTGATCACATGCTCTGTGATTTCAGGCATGTTTGCCAAAGCCATGCAATAGATTCTGTACCTTTATCACACATGCACATACACTCTAATGTCCAACACTCACACCCAATTAAACATCCTCTTTGCACACACCTCACCCTATATACGTATAAGGTACTCTGCAGCTGTAACATGATAAAATCATATTTTAGTAGATATTGTCCAGCTGCTTTGGCCTTGCATGTACTAAAGTATAAATTTGTACATGTCAAGTCGTACCTTAGGAAACTAGCGTTTGAAATTGGACAGCTTCATGCCAAACATAGCAATGTTGTAGCAGGACTGTAGTGAGATAAAGTTGTAACCTCTGCTAGGTGAATTGTAGCTGCAAGATTGTAGCTGTAGATACTGTTCCTCACAACCTTTATTACCCATGCATGCACTTACACATCCCACCCTCACAACCTGCATGCCTTCACTCTCACTCACTCACCCTTGATTCTGTCAGCTCCCAATTTGAATCCCTCAAAGCATAAATTTGCCTTCCACCCCCACCCTCCTCACATCACACTCTGTGGGCCACCATCACAAGCTCACATGTTTCTACAGACTGTTATTATAACATACACATCACTACCTAAACGCCTCATTTCCTGTACTAACCCACAAAACACCCACATGTGCCATCTGAATGTTCTCACCCTCATAACTCTCAACCTCACACCACACATTCGCACATGCATACTCTGCACACTGGGCCCTCACAATTCACACATGTACATGCACCCTTACAACCTTCACACCCTCACACCGTACACCCTCACATGCGTAAGCCACTCACAATCACAATCTAAACCTGATACTCCTATTAATTATTGTATCTCTCACACCTTTGCAGTGCAACGATGTTGTCTCCTTAGATGGCTATTTTGGCCACTGGGCCACTACTGTACAGCCCAGTCCAATATTCTTTGGGTGCGGCTGTTCAGTTTCTTCCGGACCACCAGCAGATGCGTCACGGACCTTCAACACCTTAATGGTGAGATAGAAGGACTAGGAGGGAGGGAAATGGGAGGTGGAGGGATGGAAAGAATGTGGCAGAGGTATAGGGAAGAGTATAGAGATCTTGGGGAAGTTGAACTAGTGATGGGGTGCAGGGATGAAGAATATAATTTTGGGAAACAGTTAGTATGTTCAAAGTATGTGGAAGAAGATGGGATGGGAGGTGAAGGTGCATAGGTATGAGGAATTAAGTGTAGGGGGTGAGGAATGGGTGAAGAATGTGCATGGGATGCACATTGAAAGTGAAATGAAATGGAGAAGATGTCCTACAAATATGTGTCAAGCTCTGCACCTTTTGCTCCTCTGCAAGATGTCTCACACATATATATGTGTCCAATGCATGGTCAAGCTCTGCACCTAGACATAATGAGGCCATGTAGCTCAGTCTGTCTCAATCTCCACACCACTTCTTTCTCTGTCCTTCCCCTCTCTCCTTCCTCATGCATCTCTCTCCCTCCATTCCTTCCCTTGTTCTCCACAGATGGCATATGTCGCAAGTTCTCCCCTATTCAGTGACAAAGAGAGGTACCCCAACTTCTACCGAGCAATTCCCCCTGAGCCGCCTATCCAGTATGGCAAAGGAATTCTCATTGACCACTTTAAGTGGACTGAAGTGGCATACATTGCTCAGAATGAGCACATCTTCTCCTCTGTGAGAACAAAATATGATACACCCACAATACAGGCACTACAGTATGATACACCCATATAATTCTTGTATGCACATTGCATGAGTGCTTAATGTCAGTGCATGTTTTTACTGTTAGACTGCTGCTGAAATTGTGAAGTTCTTCAAAGAGGAGCTGAAAATTCCCACAGTCCGCTCTTACATCTTTCCAACAGGCGTCCCAGTGGAGGGGCTGGATACTTACTGGGTGAGTAGCTATTGACTATAGGGTGAATCTACAAAGCTGTCAAACAGTTTACTGTATCACTGTATCACTGGCAGTTGGTCGCAATCGCCAATATGCAACTGGATGTATTAATAGATGATTTTATCATTATAATATATGCCAGCTATTCTGCATGCTACACCATTGTATTATTATTGTATTAATGACTCGGTGAGGCTGGGGGCGAAATTCCTATATTGGTGGCAAACAGTGATTTCTTCATTTTAATTGATCAATTAAGTACCTATTCTGCAAGTCTCATAATCTACTGTGTTGTTCTGTTGTGTCTCTGCACTGAAATAAACAGAGATTGATTGATGTTCTGAACTGTTGTTCATCTATATACACACAAGTGGTAGCATACAGTTTTTTCATTGGTCAATGATGAGTAGTTTTGGTCCACTTCTCTAGTGTCTATTGTGTGTTTGAGTACTTACTCCTTTGTTTCCTGTAATATACTTCAATAGAATGAAGTGCCACGAGTTACTATTGTCAATGCATATGATCCTGAGGCTACTGAGATACTCTGTGAGGTGAACTATTGAACGTGTGTGCATATAAATGACATCGTGTGTGCATGAGTACAATGTGTGTATGTGTATGTGTATATGTGTGCGCGTGTGTATGTATGTGTGTGTGTGTGTGTGTGTTGAAAGCATGCACTAGCTAGTTAATGCACACAAAGTGTGCAATAAGTGATTTAAACTTCAATCATGTAACTCATCCTAAAGGATCCCATTGGCTGGAGATCATGGGATTAGCACTAAATACCAGTCATTAAGAGCATGTGTGTGGCATCCAATATATAGAATATCCTATCATCAAAAAAGCTGATGTTCAGATAGTAGTCAGGGAGGATAGTGCTGTCATTGTTGATGTATTCAACAGCAAGGTCTGCTGCCAGGATTGCACCTACGTATAGAATGTGAAAGACGATGCACAAATTACTGCTTGAATGAGTGCACCTTTACAATCAACATTTGCATGTTTACAATAAATTACAGAAAGCATGGAAAATGAGTGGTACACTCAGATTCAATTTTGTTAGTTTAGAGAATCTTCAAACCAGCAAGATCCTTCGGCTGCATGACTGCATGGGACCTTTCACGGTACACTAGTTTCATTACATGTGTACAGTGAAGTCAATGATGACAAAACACTCTCTCTTTCGATAATACTACATATGTCTCACTTTAAACAGCCTTTAGCTCAAAACAGCTAAGAGATTCATAGCTACATTAACTGGGTCTTTAAGAGAAGAGGAAAACTGATCATGAAGAATAAGGGAAGTAGTGTGGACAATAAACAGGAAGGGATAATTAGGCCATGAAGGATTTTGCAACCACAGTGTGTCTGTATAAATTATTATACTGTATAAGACAGTGTGAATATACATACTGCACTGTGAATGTGTGCACAACTGTGTGTGTGTGTGTGTGTGTGTGTGTGTGTGTGTATGTGTGTGTGTGTGTGTGTGTGTGTATGTGTGTGTGTGTGTGTGTGTGTGTGTGTGTGTGTGTGTGTGTGTGTGTGTGTGTGTGTGTGTGTGTTTGTGTGTGTGTGTTTGTGTGCATGTGTGCGTGTGTATATGTGTGTGTGTGTGTGTGTGTGTGTGCATGTGTGCGTGTGTATATGTGTGTGTGTGTGTGTGTGTGTGTGTGTGTGTGTGTGTGTGTGTCTGTGTGTCTTTAAATGTATATGTTACGAGCATACCTAATATAATTATGTTCATAATTATGACGAGATATTGCACATAGATTTCTATTGCTTCTGATGGTACTATTATGAATATACTAAACATATAATATCCTGCATGTGTATCCTAACTTCTCTCTCTCCTCCTTCTTCCACAAGGCTTACAGGCGCAATATTATCTACCCCAACTACCAGTTCATCATTGTTGGTTGGTACCCAGATTATTTCTGGACTGCCAGTGATCCACCCTCTTGCACTGTTGAGGTGTTTGAGACCCACATACTGCCCAATGTCATTACAGTAGACTTGAACTACTACGCAGATGACAGAGATGTCAGAGGCGTCTATGGCCTGGTAAGTGAAACGAACAGTATGAATTTTTTCATTTGTGCCCTGACCAGTTTGGCTGCTGCCAAGAGTAGATAAGAGACCTCTTATCTACTCTGGCTGCTAAGCTTGCTCAATGGCATTGCTGTAGCTGATAGTTATAAGTGACAACACAAAAGATGACAAACTCAATACAGTGGAACCCCTATAATGCGGACACCCTTCGGAACAAGAAAAGTGTCCTGATTATAGGGGTGTCCGCATTTCAGAGGTATGGCTTATATATGCCAACACGTTAAAACCATCATCTACTATGCATGAAAAGTACCGGGGTGTCCGCATTTCAAGGGTAAGTTTATACGGGTAGAATAGGGCCAATCGTAGGGACTTTAGAAAGTGTCCGCATAATCGAGGTGTCCGCTTTTCAGGGGTGTCCGCAAGGCAGGGTTCCACTGTAAAGCCTAACAATATGTTTGTCCATGCAATTCCTCTGTCTTGCCTTCATCCATTATTATTGCCATAATAGTTTTGTACATATCTCCATGTAGCTGGTACAGTAGGCACTGTCCTCATTAGAGAGGCGTCCTTATTTCAGAGGTAGTTTTGCACACATCTCTATGTAGCTGGTACAGTAGGTACTGTCCTCATTAGAGAGGTGTCCTTATTTCAGAGGTAGTTTTGTACACATCTCTATGTAGCTGGGACAGTAGGCACTGTCCTCATTAGAGAGGTGTCCTTATTTCAGAGGTAGCTTTGTACACATCTCTATGTAGCTGGGACAGTAGGCACTGTCCTCATTAGAGAGGTGTCCTTATTTCAGAGGTAGCTTTGTACACATCTCTATGTAGCTGGGACAGTAGGCACTGTCCTCATTAGAGAGGTGTCCTTATTTCAGAGGTAGTTTTGTACACATCTCTATGTAGCTGGGACAGTAGGCACTGTCCTCATTAGAGAGGTGTCCTTATTTCAGAGGTAGTTGCATACACATATAGTTGGAATAGTAGGCATGCACTGTCTTCATTGATGTGGTTAGCACACATTGTATGTCCTGTCTTTTATATTCATAATTGTGCATGCTGAACTATACATGTCTTTAATTCAATGTAATCCCATGCATGTACTGTATTCTTCTGATATCTATGCCAAGCCTCAAAGTCTGTAGATTTTTCTAACACTAGTACCTTTGGAGGCCTGCTGAACCTGCTCTCATGCCAGTGTCTGTTATTATTATATTTGAACTATTCCTTTTAGTCTACCAACATCTTCCTGAAAGAGTACCGTAAGAGATTAGAAATGAGACCAGAGTATGAGAATCTCACAGAGTCAATTTTTTCCGCATCCACCTTTGATGCTGTGTATGCCGCAGCTTGGACAATGAATGCATCCATCCCAGAGCTGACTGCAGCTGGACTGAGCTTGAAAAACTACACATTTGAGAACAGCGAGAGGTCAAAGAAGTTCTTGGACATTCTGGAGAAGCATTTAATCAATATTTCCTTTACTGGAACCTCTGTGAGTTCTCAAGTGTTATGTATTTTGTACACATAACTCGTGCATTTAATTAATTGGCACAGCGACTGAGATTGTGTTGTCTTTCAATAATTATGCATAGGGACCATTCATGTTCAATGAAGTACAGGATAGGGCTGTTAATATTGTAGAAATCAGACGATATCGCCGCAATGAGACCAGTGGAAGATTGGGTCAAGTTAAGATTGGTGAAGCAAGGATATCAGAACGGGAGTTTGTTTTCGTTGATGGAGAGTCGGAAGCAACTCTTTTCCCAGGTAAGTACAAGGAAACAACTAAGATGAACTGTTCAACACTTTTGGCTATTAGATTTGAAATAATTGTATCATAATCCTTTATAATTTATATACGTATGTATATATAGTAATTGCTTCTTTAGCTGCATATAGTAACTGCAAGGGAGGCTATCCAATACAGCCCTAAAGGATTGATTAATTACTGTTATACAATGGGCACAGTCATTTGGCCAATATTTCTCACTTAATTAGTTTTACCAATTAGCAATATTTGTTTTCTCATACATAATCATTTCTGTGTTTCTGCTCTTCTTGCTACCTCAGGAGGCATACCAAGGGATGCATTCCAAACTGTTCACACTGCTTTGTTTGCGGTTATGACAATTTTGGCCATCGTGGGCATTTTGTTCTCAGTCTTTTGCCTTGTCTTCAACTTTGTGTTCAGAAATAAAAGGTATGATATAGTTATGCTTACAGTGAAGCGTCATTGGACATACACCACTTGAACTTAACTTTCTTCTATAGAGAGGTGCTGCTGTTTTGTAGGTTGTTTGTACTCGTGATCAGTTCTATATAAGCATCTTGGACAGTAGGCACTGTCCCTTATTTGAGGTGTTCTGATTTCAGAGGACGTTTTGTATGACTGAAGTGCTATATATAGTACATGTACTTGTGACAGTTGTTTTGCTGTGCTAAAAATATGTACATAATTCTCTGCACACCTTTTGAATATTATAATTATTATTCATTAATACATCTAATTTGATTATACACTTAGCACTTATGAACACACTGCATCCTGTTTCCACAGGTTCATAAAGTTAACCAGTCCAAATCTCAGTTACTCCATGCCACTGGGAGCCATTTTGTTGTATGCTGTGGTCATAGTAACAGGGGCCCCACTAGCAGCTGTGGGAAAGTCAATTGCTTGCAATGTGAGTCATGCGATGTCATGTGACTTCAACTAGCAGTGCTAATTTGCATATTGTGTACTGTACCCAAACTGATCATAATTATAGATTGAATTATGGTTGGGATCCCTGGGATTTACCCTTATTTTTGGAGGGATTTTGGTCCGGACCTGGCGAATTCACTACGTATTCAACCGCATTGTTGTGAGCAAGATAAGCCAGAAGCCTCCAAAGGACTGGATACTCATCTTGGCAATTGGAGTGTTCCTGTTGATTGACCTAGTCGTCCTCTCTGTGCTCACTGGTGTACCCCAAATTCGGTTGTTGGCCATTACCACCAAATTGGTAAGTCAAACAGCCACCAAAAATTTGTGTTACAAATGTACGATTGTGCATTTATGTTAGTTGTCTCCTTTTTGTTGTTAATATTGGTCACAGGTCACCTTCACAGCTAGTCTTGATGTCCTTGTGTCTGCCTTCGCTAGTGTTCTCCGTACAACCTTTCCTTAACGTGTCTACTAAGCATTGTTCAACTGCATGATCATGATAGCCTATAGGCCTGTGTACTGACTGCTATAGACAGGTTTCACTGTACATCAAATGTTTGGACCATGGGAGGCTGGCTGCTTTAGACAGGTAGCTGCATTGTACAGTGACCACTATAGACAGGTTCCACTGTCCATCAAATGTTTGGACCAGGGGACACTAGCTGCTTTAGACAGGTGGTTGCATAATTATACAGTGACCACTATAGACAGGTTCAACTGTACATCAAATGCTTGGACCAGGGGAGGCTGGCTGCTTTAGACAGGTGGCTACATTATACAGTGACCACTATAGACAGGTTCCACTGTACATCAAATGTTTGGACCTGTGTAATATGCACATGTAGTGTGCATGTTGTATGTTGTGTGTACTGCATGCCTGTACTCTCCAGTATTCCTATTATAATGCATGAACCTAATTATGTACGCTCAGATTTTGAGCAGCTGTTGTAATAATCATTGAATTTCTAAGAGCCTCGGTTCTTGTGTCACCTGCGTTGCTTGTGTTTCTTTTGACGGTGTTAGGCAGGAGGACACCACAGTACTGTACATACACTTAATGGTAACAGCGTCTCACCCACCTGTCTCCCTTCTGTCTCCCTCTGTCTCCCCTATGTCTCCCTTCTGTCTCCCCACAAATAATACTAATTTTTATATGGTGCTTGAAATACTACCATTTCTTTGTGCCCTTTAGCCAGCATCAAACAATGTCATTGACATTTGCTCGGCAGAAGTGGACTATGTCATAGTCAGTGTCCTTGTGCTGTACAAGAGTGTGTATCTCTGGGTGGGACTCTACCTTGCCTTTGAGACCCGCAAGGTTAAAGTGAAAGCCCTTGCTGACTCTCAGTACATCGCAGCCTCTGTGTATGTGTCCATCATGACCTGCATTGCTATTGTCCCTGTGGCCATCTGGCTGAGGGAGATGGTAGACATCCACTACGGAGTACTCAGTGGGATCCTAATGCTGGGGGTGACCACTGTGCTGGCACTGGTGTTCCTACCCAAGGTCAGTTATGGGAAGAGCTAGATGTGCTGCAAATGTATTCTAGTGGCAGAGAGAGTGTTAGGTGCAAGGGCTTATTTCATGTTTGATTGACTTTTGCAAAACTGTTGAGATGTGGTAAATATAATATAATACGTTTACTGCATATTTTTGATGTGTAGGGTGTAAATGTTATGATATCCACTCATTTCACCTTGCCTTTCAGATGATTGGCTTGTATAAGGCAAGGAACACTGATGAGAGTGACATTGTAACCAACTTCTACAATGTGAGCAAACCAGCTGCGATGCCCACCAACGATATTGGCTCAGCTGAGGAAGTTGTCAAACTTCATCAGAAAGTACATGAGTTGGAAGATAAGCTGGCCTCGTATGAGGTGTGTGTGTGTGCGTGCGTGTGTGCGTGTGTGTGTGTGTGTGCGTGCGTGTGTGTGTGTGTGTGTGCATGTGTGTGTGTGTGTGTGTGCGTGCGTGTGTGTGTTGTGTGTGTGTGTGTGTGTGCGTGTGTGTTGTGTGTGTGTGTGTGTGTGTGTGTGTGTGTGTGTGTGTGTGTGTGTGTGTGTGTGTGTGTGTGTGTGTCCTGCATTCAGTTGGTGAATAATCTGCTACGTATTGCCCACAAACTATTCGCCTACATCTGTGTGTGTGTTCATTTATATATATATATATGCGTGTGAGAGAAGGAGGGAGGGAGGGCAAATCTTTATGTAAATCGCTGGGACAGTAGACACGTTCCTCATTAGAGAGGTGTCCTTATTAAATTTTAGAGGTAGTTTTGTACACATCTCTTTATGTATCTAGGACAGTAGATACATGCAGTGCATGCCCTCATTATAAAGAGGTGTCCTAACTTCACAGAGTCCCTTATAAGTTAGCTTGCACTGTAGCACTTGCAATTAGCCATGTTAATTAGTTAAAATATAATTGCACTGTTACTGTAATGACTGCTGAAAACCTATACAGTATGCTATAAGCAGAAAGCCTATACTGTATAATTATTATGCTACACTTCATCTTCTTGCCTTGCATGTCATACTTTGCCATCTTCAGAGCAATGGGACTGCACCTGAAGAAAGAAACAGGAAGGTGATCATCCAGGACAGTACTGAGGATGTCTACAATCAGCCTCAGCCATGAGGTGCCTTTGAAGAAGGCTAACAGTTTTCATGCAATATGCATAACTCATTACTTAACACGTATGTATTGTGTGCATTAGGAACATTTTGTCAATAGCCGCCATAATGGCATGTATAGGAGCTAGGGAAGTGTGAGTGTGTCCTATAATCCATTTCTTTATATCCGCTTGTGTGATTGGGTATATGTGCCTGCATTTTAAGCATGATTCGCAATATTTTACAATATTGATGGCAACCATGATTGCAATGTAAGGTTGTGCATTTGTGTAGTATTAGCATTCTTTATTATTTTAAGACCCTGCACACAGCAAAATTTGCAATTTATAGCATGTGATGTATCTATACATCCACCAGTGTTATTACATACCATAGGGAAAGACTACCAGCACAAGTTTCAGAGGGTAACTATACCCAAGTACATGTAGAGTGTTTGTGCTACTGGTAGTTCTGAAGAGTGAAAACATCAGCAATGCTAGTTGCTAAAGGTCAGGAGTACCAGGCACCAGCATCGGCACAAGTTGATCGAAGCAGGATGCAGCAACTACAGCACAGGTTGCACAATTAAGGACAGTCACAAGCACATCCTTCTGATCTATAATATGTTTATCTTTTGAAATTCAATGTACAATTGTAACTGAGTGTGCTTTAAATGAAACCAAATCACACTAAAGACTACCCCATCCATGCATGCATGCTCAGAAACACCATGCAGTTTATGGCTACTGACATCATCTATGGAATGATGACTGAATACATATAGGATCAGAATGTAAGAAGAATGAAAGATGCATGCCAGGGAACGGAACGCCATGTCGGAAATTCCTAACCTATATATAGCTACGTAGTCCCCAGAGATATGCGTACATATTTATGGCTATAGCGGTTGCGCCGTAAGTGCCCTCTGTACCCGCTGAATCTTAACGATGTCATTGTCTACTGTTTTGTCGTGTTGCATTCTCCTTCTCTTGGGCGAGCTGTTCTGGACTGGCCAGGCGGTGGAAATGAAGGACGGACGGGTGGTCCTCAACCTCGGCTTTCTCTACGCTGGTTCTGGAGGATTCGTCAGCTCAGGTGCGTTGTAAGAGAAGTACTCCTTATTATAAAGAATTATGCGTGCGCGCATATATATATAGCGCAGCCACTGCCACGGTAGTTTCATGCAGCAAGGAACCTGTCTAAGCCGGTCACCGACGGAATGTGGCACCATAGAGGCTGTGTGGGTTACTAGAACTATAAGCCGACACATAAAACGTTTCTATATACAGTGCCCTCTGGGTGACTGCTTGCAGTGAGCAATGTTATTGGTCGACGATATTGCATCATTTGTGAATGTGTTGATCTAATGACTTCTATGCTCATTCCATTTGGTTCGCTCTGTACTGTGGTCCTATAGAACCAGCTTCAGTCTATATACGCAGTGTGTTGTGTTGTTATATTATACTGTTAGGATCAAGGGGGCAGTGTATGAATAGGTCACATATATAGCTAGATAGCTACATGGCCGGAAATCCTGTTTGTATGTACTAGCTGAATGCCCGCCCTTCGGGTGGGTTCCCAGCATATCGTTTGAAATTCGAGCGTTTAACCAATCAGAACCGTCCATTTAATTGGGACCAGTCCGTAGACTCGTTCCGTAAAACTCCCTACGTACAGAATTTATTTATGTTAATCCATTTCGTTAAAAGGAGTCTAGCGGCGAAGGCACTAACCACCTTAGATCACCCCCCCGTATTTCCGTGATATACTCTTCCAAGTTTGGCGAAGATTGGTGAAAAATTGAAGGAGGAGTTCGTGCACAACCAAACACGATCTTTTCCCTATCTCTTAGATATGGCGGTGACCGTAAAAGTGGCAAGAACTCGGACGGGACGGCGAGGTACTCACAGCGCGCCTCTTCGTAATCCTATCAAGTTTCGTGACGTTTCGTCCAGAATTGAAGGGGAATATCGAACGAAACGACGAAACAGCGAAAATGGGCATTACGTTTATTATAATAAGACAATAGCTACCCTTTCATCTACCGTCCGAAGGTCTCATTATGCCAATATTGTATATACTTGCTGCAGTTGTTATGAATGTCACCCCAGGAGTTGTAATTTGATTATTCCTTTACCATACCACAAATGTCTCTTGGGGCCATATCAGGAAAAAGAGGCTTCTGCTGGAATGTAGTGATATGCAGAGTATGCATACTATAATAGCTGGCTGACCAGGTTCATGATCTCCTTGTTCATTATGGTGATGATGATCATGAACTTGCCAAAGACCTATACAGCTCTCAATAGTGTGGAACAGCATCCTCATTCCACCTCACCCACCAAATCATGTGCTCTACACACTCCATACAAGAAGTTTGCATACACAGTCAGGTTAATTTAGTGCGAGTTAGTAGCCACCTTATGTAATTATCTGGTATAATTAGTCAAAGGAAGGGCAGCAATGCATGTCAATCCTTAATGCACCTGAGACAGCCAGGCATGTCACTAATGACTGGCAGTGCAGGCCTTGATTGTGAGGTGGTCTGACCAATAGCAGAGTGTACACTGATGGAAGGATGTGTGCGAGCTTGCACTCGAGTATGTACACATGCAGTCTGAGGAAGTTCAACCAATGGCTAAACGTGATTAAGCATATAATGCTGAGCTGTGAGTGGAGGTGAAGCGCCTGGTGGCTTCTACTATAGCTTCATGATTATGGCTTCTTACCATTTTGAGATCATATGACTATACGTGAAGTGTCACTGATTTATGAATGACCTGCAGTGAATCAAGGAAGGAGTCCAATTTGAATTGTAGGTGACTCGGAAGAGAAATTGAAATAGAAGTAACTTTGAAGTATAGTTTTGAGTGTACAGTCCATTTCAGAATGAAGACCAACTTACTGCTTGCTGTTACATCATGCCTATTGTCAAGCATTGCCAATTGGCATGACATCACACCATTTGCCATATACCTTATGGCTATATAACCATTCTGATATCAGCTGTACATGCACTGCCACTTATGAATAGCTTGAGCTAATGGGCCAGTGGAATGACAGAGGGGAAGGTGTATTGTAGCTGTAACTGGTCACAATGTCCTCTCGATCTGCATTGACTGGATATCTGATCGCACCACCAGCTATTTATATCAGCACTTTGTAGTCTGCATGTAGTTGAAGTCATCGTGTACACATTATGCAATTGATTACATTAATTCTTACTATTATGCATTTCCAATTCCCTTCACACTTGAGTTCATGTAATTTGGATCCTCACCTCTACTTTAGAAAATTAATGCCAACATGTCACATTGTGGACACCTCTCTAATGAGAGCAGTGCCTACACTGTCCCAGTTACATAGAGATGTGGAACCACCCCCACCTATAATTAGAGAACCTGTCTGTTTAAAGACTACAATACAATATATTATCTGAAATACCATATTTCAACAAAGTCTTAAAGTTATTCGCTGTATAACCACATATGTCAAGTGAAGGCACTGTCCGTTAAGCAGTGATGTGTATTGCCTTTTCATACTCTGCAGGTACAATCCCAGCGGCACACCTTGCAGTGGAGTACATCAATAATGACAGCACCATCTTACCTGGTTACTTCCTGAACATCAATTTAATTGACGACAAGGTTTATATGCACGTACACATTCATCTCTGCCAGGTGGCACACAAATGCAAACAGAACTTATTTCCTCATGCAGGTAAATGTATTCTTCTACATTTTGTGTAATGTGAAACAAGTGCAATTTGTGTATATTCTGTACAAGAAATAAAGTTGCAATGATTAAAGGTTTGGGCAGCTGCTAAATTGCGTTCAAAAATGTTGCATTTCTCACACCTTTGCAGTGCAACGATGTTGTTTCCTTAGATGGCTATTTTGACCACTGGACCTCTACTGTACAGCCCAGTCCTTTATTCTTTGGGTGCGGCTGCTCAATTGCTACAGGACCACCAGCAGATGCGTCACGGAACTTCAACACCTTAATGGTGAAGTATAAGGGAGGGAGGGAGATGGGAGGTGAAGGAATGGAGGGAATGTGGCAGAGGTATAGGGAAGGGTATAGAGATCTTGGGGAAGTTGAACTAGTGATGGGGTGTAGGGAGTGAAGAATATAATTATGGGAAACAGCTAGAATGTTCAAAGTGTGTGGAAGAAGACGGGATGGGAGGTGAAAGTGCACAGGTACGAGGAATTAAGTGTAGGGGGTGAGGAACGGGTGAAGAATGTGCATGGGATGCACACTGAAAGTGAGATGAAATGGAGAAGATGTCCCACACATATGTGTATGTCCAATGCATGGTCATGGTCTCGGGGAATTTGAGTAATGGCTTTTCAGGGAGGGAGGGAGGGAAGAATTGTGGGAGGTACAGTGTTCAACTTGGAAGAGGAGCCGGTAAAAGTGGGAAGGAAAAAATTCAGGGATGCATGAGTAAAGGATTTGTGGAATATTTTGATTATACAATGGGTTGAAGAAAATGCCATGCCTCGTTTTCTCTTTTTCACCCTCCCTCTGCATCCATATCCCCTGTTCTCCACAGATGGCATATGTTGCAGGTTCTCCTGTATTCAGTGACAAAAAGAGGTACCCCAACTTCTATCGAGCAGTTCCTCCTGAACCACTTATCCAGTTTGGCGAAGGAATCCTCATTGACCATTTTGAGTGGACCGAAGTGGCATACATTGCTCAGAATGAACACAGCTTCTCCTTTGTGAGTGAACCAAATATGATACACTATTAGTCAGACCATATGAAAATGTCATGTGATTATGGGTGTTTGCAATTTTAAAGGCCACTAGCCAAAGGGAATTAAAAATACAATCACATTGGGCTAGCTTACAGTCTTATTGAATATATCTCTTGACTCTGAAAATGCCATTAAGTATGTGAAATTGCAGGGTTTATAATTATTTTGGTATCCACAGCAATGGTAAATATAACTTGATAGGCATTATTTGTTATTGTGTGAAGAAATTGACTATTGGTACTTTTACAGTAATGTTGCTAAAAATTGTATAATTACCCAGCTGGCCTGTTTTGTAATTCCCAATATGGAACAACTGCTCCTGTACTGTATGCATGTACTATATCCTAGTAGTGTTTGCATGTGAGTATTAAATGTCAGCATTGCTTGTTTGTACTGTTAGAATGCTACTGACATTGTGACGTTCTTCACAGAGGAGCTGAATATTCCCACAGTGCGCTCTTACATCTTTCCAACAGGCATCCCAGTGGAGGGGCTGGATACTTTCTGGGTAAGTTGCTCTGAACTGTGGTGCCTATCTATACGTACAGCTGTCTAAGAATTCACTATATCTCTACTTCTGAAGAGGGGGATTGGTTGTAGTGAGCAATGATTAATAGAAGTTAATATATAATATGCACTGGGTGTATAAAAGCCAACTGTCCTGCTACACTAATAATACATAGTGTCTCAATGAGGCTGGGGTACTGAAATTACATTGATGACCAGCAACAACAGTTTCTACCACTTCAGTCCAATACCAGCTAGTTCATGCACCACACTGATGAGCTCCAGTAAAGGCAAACCAGCTGCCTGTGGCTCTTCTATCCTTATTCAAACACTGCAAGAATAATAATGACAGGTGATCATGATCACTGGTTACCATTTTGCCCTCCAGCCTTTTCAGACACTAGCTATAAACTATAAGTGCTGCAGCAGCAGGACGGTATATATGGGCATATATACTATGTAGCTATGAAAGACAACGTTCAGAACTACACATGGTAAGGAAAGAGGGGGGAATGGAAAAATGGCAGTGAACCGGACCAGCACCGGCAACCTCCAGATCTTTAGCCGACCCTTTAGCAGCCGGGTCACTGGTCACCGCCAACAGCCACTGATCCATTCCCTCCTTATATACCAATGTGGGCGGGCTCTATTCAGAGCCTCCTTTGAAACTCCCACACCGGGCACTGACTAATCAGTGACTTATCGGAAATGTTGATTAAGATGGTCTATGTACCATGGTGACGCTAATGAAAGAGCTATAGTGTATGTATATGCATGCGTACACATGCATACAATTAAAGCACACACATGCACTTGTGCGTAGTGGTAATCTGATCAGGTGGATGGCATGTACATTACTATAATTAGACAATCTAGTCAGAGCTGTCCCCAGCAGCCACTGAAGGTGCAAATCATCTTCCACTTGATATACCGAGTATCTGTATGGCCCACATAGTACTGTGTTGTTTGTGCCTCTGCACTGAGTAAACAGAGATCAACATTTCTAAACTGTTGACCATCTGTATTATAGAAAAATGATGGCATTGCTCAGTTTAAATAGTGACCCAACAAATAATGGGCATATGGAATTTGATTGTTCAAATCAATGTTGAGTAAGATCAATCAATTTCCAATACTTATAATGGTGTATATATATTTTGTGTATTTGAGTCTATGTTCCTTATCATTTTTAAATGTACACTTTATTAGACTGAAGTGCCACGAGTTATTGTTGTGAATGCATTTGATCCAGAAGCGACAGAGATACTCTGTGAGGTATGTGGACTATGGAATGTGTGCATGTGCATGTGTGTGTGCGTGCGTGCGTGCGTGCGTGCATGCGTATGTGTGTGTGTGTGTGTGAGTGTGTGTGTGTGTGTGTGTGTGTGTGTGTGTGTGTGTGTGTGTGTGTGTGTGTGTGTGTGTGTGTGTGTGTGCGTGTGCGATAGTGTATGTTCAGTACTATTGTTTCTGAGAGTAAATAGCTAGCACATACTATAATATCGTATGTTCCCTTACTTCTCTCTCTCTCTCCTTCTTCCACAAGGCTTACAGGCGTGGCTTCTACTACCCCAACTACCAGTTCATCATCGTTGGTTGGTACCCAGACAATTTCTGGATAAGGAATTCACCCTCTTGCACTGTTGAGGTGTTTGAGACCCACATACTGCCCAATGTCATTACAGTAGACTTGAACTACTATGCAGATGACAGAGATGCCAGAAGCATCTATGGCCTGGTAAGTGAACTTAGCAATATTACATTTTATGCCTTGCAAACTTCGGTTGGTTAAGAAATTGTCAGATTTTCATCTATTGAACTGAAGATCCTTGCATTTTTGCATAACTGACTCCATGGCATTGCTGCTGGTTTGTTTTAGTCAGGAAAACAATGCCAGATTTGAATATCTGCATAATTAACCTTTTGGATTCCTGTATCTCCTCCCTTTATGCCAGTGTCCGTCTTGCACTTTAACCCTTTAGTCTACTAACACCTTCCTTGAAGAGTACCGTAAGAGACTAGAGATGAGACCAGAGTATGAGAATCTCACAGAGTCAACTTTTTCCGCATCAACCTTTGATGCTGTGTATGCTGCTGCCTTGACATTGAACTCATCTATCCCTGAGCTGACTGCAGCTGGCCTGAGCTTGGAGAACTTCACGTTTGAGAAAGGCAATATGTCAAAGAAATTCAATGACATTCTAGGGAAGCACTTGATCAATTTAACCTTTTCTGGCCTCTCTGTGAGTTTATGAGTGACACTGTTCATGCTACTTGGGGCAATGCATGCTAACATGTGTGAGTCTAGCTATGTATGCAAATTTATCTGTTTCATATAACAATGATGCAAAGTATATTATTCACAGTACTACTATGTTTTGTACCATGCATTAATACTTTTAATTATATAATTATTATTATGCCTTATGTATTCAGCTGGCACTGCATGTGACTGAGATTGTGTTATCCTTCATTAATTAGGGACAATTCCAGTTTAATGAAGTCCAGGATAGAGCAGCAAATATTGCAGAAATCAGACGATATCGCCGCAATGAGACCAGTGGAAAATGGGGTCAAGTTACGATTGGGGAGGCAAGGATATCAGAACGGGAGTTTGTCTTTGTTGAGGGCGAGTCAGAAGCAACAATTTTCCCAGGTATGTATGCATACAGTGAAAAACAATAATTATGACATTAGATTTGGTGTTTTCTTTGCCATTACACTGTTAGCATGCAAGGATTCTATCTAACTGTAAAATCAACTGTATATCGTACTAAAGTAAAATGTATGCACAGTTGTTTTGAGTGTACTGAGTTACCATATAGCCGGAAAGGTTTGCGGTGATTATATTATTTGCAATTTGTAGTGAAAAATGAAATTTGCAGATTTAAAGACTATTGCATGTACATGTTCAATGACTTGTCATTCTTGTAATTAAACAGTGTTTATTGTTTTTTTTGTGTTGTGCTTTGCATGTGTATGTGATTATTGAACACTATTACAAAATTTATTTCATTGATTTATATCTTTTCTTTTCTCATACATAACCATATTCTGTGTTTCTTCTCTTCTTGCTACCTCAGGAGGAATTCCTCGGGATGCATTCCAAACTGTTCACACTGCTTTGTTTGCTGTCATGACAATATTGGCTGGTGTGGGAATTCTGTTCTCAGTCTTCTGCATCATCTTCAACTTTGTGTTCAGAAATAAAAGGTACTTCAATTTACAGTGAAACATCTCTGTACAAGAGTACGTGAGTGAGACTTAATTGTCCCCTATAGAGAGTGGCCCCCTGTATTTCAGAGATTTTGTATGTAGTTCTACTGCATACATGCATACATGCATAAATATACCTGGGTCAGTATGGGCACTGTGATAGGGTCCTCATAAGAGAGCTGTCCATATTTATGTTATTTCAGAGGTTACATTTTGCATGCAATTCTACGTATTTGGGACATGTAACTACACACAGTTGTTCCACTGTAGGCATTTGCCTATTTTATACTTCTCTCCTTTATACCACTTGAATATTAATCACGAAGCTGAATGAAATTTGATGTATACATCTTTGTATTCCAAACATGCTGCATCATTTCTCAGGTTCATAAAATTAACAAGTCCAAATCTCAGTTACTCAATGCCAATGGGAGCCATTTTGTTGTATGCTGTTGTCATAGTAACAGGGGCACCAACAGCAGCTGTGGGAAAGTCAATTGTTTGCAATGTGAGTCATGTGATGTCATGTGACTATACATTGCCCTGTTGATGTTAACTTGTGTACTGTACCCAAACTGCTTCTCAGATTGAATTATGGCTGGGATGCCTAGGGTTTACCCTTATTTTTGGAGGGATTTTGGTCCGGACCTGGAGAATTCACTACATCTTCAACCACATTGTTGTGAGCAAGATAAGCCAGAAGCCTCCAAAGGACTGGATACTCATCTTGGCAATTGGAGTGTTCCTGTTGATTGACCTAGTCTTCCTCACTATCTTCACTGGTGTACCCCAAATCCGGTTGTTGGCATTTCGCACCAAATTGGTAAGTCAATTAGCCAACAAAGTTTGTGTATATGTATGTTCTGTACTTTCATGCTCTCTTGTCTCCATATATAGTGATTATGTACGTTCTGTGCTTTCATGCTCTCTTGTCTCCATATATAGTGATTATGTACGTTCTGTGCTTTCATGCTCTCTTGTCTCCATATATAGTGATTATGTACGTTCTGTGCTTTCATGCTCTCTTGTCTCCATATATAGTGATTATGTACGTTCTGTGCTTTCATGCTCTCTTGTCTCCATATATAGTGATTATGTACGTTCTGTGCTTTCATGCTCTCTTGTCTCCATATATAGTGATTATGTACGTTCTGTGCTTTCATGCTCTCTTGTCTCTATATATAGTGATTATGTACGTTCTGTGCTTTCATGCTCTCTTGTCTCCATATATAGTGATTATGTACGTTCTGTGCTTTCATGCTCTCTTGTCTCCATATATAGTGATTATGTACGTTCTGTGCTTTCATGCTCTCTTGTCTCCATATATAGTGATTATGTACGTTCTGTGCTTTCATGCTCTCTTGTCTCCATATAATGCTTAAATTGATGTAATAATTGTAGAACTTAATAATTATTTCTTGATCACCTTCTCAGAGCCGGGCTGCTTTTAGCATAATTATATCCACTATTAATATTATCTGGTTGCTTGAACAGCTGTAATATGTATTATTCAATGCCATATTGTTCTTTGTATACCCTTTAGCCAATGTCGAGTAGTGTCATTGACATTTGCTCGGCAATGTTGGACTATGTCACGGTCATTGTCCTTGTGTTGTACAAGAGTGTGTATCTCTGGGTGGGACTCTACCTCGCCTTTGAGACCCGCAAGGTTAAAGTGAAGGCCCTTGCTGACTCTCAGTACATCGCAGCCTCTGTGTATGTGTCCATCATGACCTGCATTGCTATTGTCCCTGTGGCCATCTGGCTGAGGGAGATGGTAGACATCCACTACGGAGTACTCAGTGGAATCCTAATGCTGGGGGTGACCACTGTGCTGGCTCTGGTGTTCCTACCCAAGGTCAGTTGGGAAGAGCTAGATGTGCTGCAAATGTGTTCTAGTGGCAGAGACGGTGTTAGGTGCAGGGACTTATTTCATGTTTGATTGACTTTTGCAAAACTGTTGAGATGTGGTAAATATAATATAATACGTTTACTGCATATTTTTGATGTGTAGGGTATAAATGTTATGATATCCACTCATTCCACCTTGCCTTTCAGATGATTGGCTTGTATAAGGCAAGGAACACTGATGAGAGTGAGATTATAACCAATTTCTACAATGTGAGCAAGCCATCAGCTGCGATGCCCACCAACGATATTGGCTCAGCTGAGGAAGTTGTCAAACTTCATCAGAAAGTCCATGAGTTGGAAGATAAGCTGGCCTCATATGAGGTGTGTGGTGTGTGTGTGTGTGTGTGTGTGTGTGTGTGTGTGTGTATGTGTGTGTGTGTGTGTGTGTGTGTGTGTGTGTGTGTGTGTGTGTGTGTGTGTGTGTGTGTGTTGCATGTATGCATGTGAGAGAAGGAGGGAGGGAGGGCAAATCTCTACGTATATAGCTGGGACAGTAGACACGTTCCTCATTAGAGAGGTGTCCTTATTAAATATTAGAGGTAGTTTAAATTGTACACATCTCTTTAATTACCTAGGACAGTAGATACTGTGCATGCCCTCATTATAAAGAGGTGTCCTAACTTCACAGAGTCCCTTATAAGTAGGCTTGCACTGTAGCACTTGCAATTAGCATGCAGATGGTTAAAATATTGCACTGTTACTGTAATGACTGATGAAAACCTACAGTATACTACACTTCATCTTCTTGCCTTGCATGCCTTGCCTCTTCAGAGCAGTGGGACTGCACCTGAAGAAAGAAACAGGAAGGTGATCATCAAAGACAGTACTGAGGATGTCTGCAATCAGCCTCAGCCATGAGATGCCTTTGAAGAAGGCTAACAGTTTTCATGCAATATGCATAACTCATTACTTAATACGTATGTATTGTGTGCATCAGGAACATTTTGTCAATAGCTGCCATAACAGCATGAATAGGAGCTAGGGAAGTATGAGTGTGTCCTATAATCCATTTCTTTATATCCGCTTGTGTGATTGGGTAATATGTGCCTGCATTAAGCATGATTCGCAATATTTTACAATATTGATGGCAACCATGATTGCAATGTAAGGTTGTGCATTTGTGTAGTATTAGCATTCTTTATTATTTTAAGACCCTGCACACAGCAAAATTTGCAATTTATTGCATGTGATATATCTATACATCCACCAGTGTTACATACCATAGGGAAAGACTACCAGTGCAAGTTACAGAGGGTAACTATACCCAAGTACATGTAGAGTGTTTGTGCTACTAGTAGTTCTGAAGAGTGAAAACATCAGCAATGCTAGTTGCTAAAGGTCAGGAGTACCAGGTTCCAGCATCGGCACAAGTTGATTGAAGCAGGATGCAGCAACTACAACACAGGAGCTAGGGAAGTGTGAGTGTGTCCTATAATCCGAATATTTATCCACTTGTGAGATTAACATTATGCATGCATTTAGCATGATTTACAATATTTTATACACTTGACTGCAGCCATGATTACAAGGCAAGGTACACAATGTGTGTATGTGTAGTGTTAGCGTTCGTTAGTTTAAGACCCTGCACACAGCGAAATTTGCAATTAATATCATGTAATATAATGTTTACATCCACCAGTGGTACATACTAGAGGTAAAGACCACTAGCGCAAGTTTCAGAGTGTAACCATCCCAAGTGCAAGTAGAGTGTTTGCTCTAGTTGCATCGAGGGGCAAACACCAGCAATGCTATTTGCTAAAGGTCAGGAGTACCAGTATCGAATGAGAATATACTGTGAGGTATAATAATATATAATATGTACATTTGTATGTTGTTAGTACTGTTCTAGCTATGGTGTACATGAGGCATGCACTTTGCAATGGTTGTAAGGTAGCTATATTGCTTCTCAGGTATATATATGCAGCCATAGTTGCACTGCATGTGCAGGTCCTTGCATGCAGTACGATGATGTATGTATATCCGTGCTGCTTGGGCAATGCTTGCACAATACTGAGGCCAAAATGAGCCCTAGGGGGACAAGAGGCATGCAGGTTCGCACAACTATTGACAAGTGCAAGTTGTTTGGCCATTTGGCTGCTTTACAGCTCTCACTACTGCACTGGATCACTATGCTATATGGTCAAAAGAGCTTTCACCACCACAAGCTATAGCCACAGCGAGTAGGCACATGGACGCTATATGTGGTAACTTGCCAGGCCTGCTTCCAAACTAGCTAGGCTATTGCTATATACATATGTACCCACTAGGGCTGTTCACCAATATAAAAGTACAAGGCTATTTAAAAGTGCATTGTAACTTGCACTGCATCTACTAAGTGTCAGTTTCTTAACTTATAATTCTCCCTGCACTGTGTACGTACGGGCGTTAGCCAGCTTCTAGCATTTCTGAAGTATGCCCTAATATAGTATACATGGCATGAGGAGGCAGGCATGAGAACAGAATGAAGGGCATGACACGTACAGCAGATACAGCCCACTTACTTTGGAATGGTTGGAAAGTAGCTATTGCTACTCATGTAGTATTTCAAGCACAATGAACAAGGGCAGCAAAGAACATCTGAAATCCATAGATAGTCTTCTCTAAACATATACTGACCTGCATGCAAGGACCTGCACATGCAGTACAACTATGGCTGCATATATACCTGAGAAGCAATATAGCTACCTTACAACCATTCCAAAGTAAGTGGGCTCCATCCACTGTTTTGCCTTTTCACTATCAACTTACTGTACACAAAATGCCCTCCATTCTGTTCTCATGCCTGTAAATGGCTTGCATGCCTCGTGTACACCATAGCTAGAACAGTACTAACAACATACAAATCTGCATATATATATATAATATATATACCAATACCAAGGAAACCATGTGCAAATAGGTGATATAAGCCTGAGACAACATGGTTTCCTTGGTAATGGTATATATATTATTATACCTCACAGTATATTCTCATTCTACTAAAAGCCCACAAATATATATGTACAGCAGTATAGTAGCTTAATTCATGAGCTTTCATGCGTGTAGTGACTACTGCTGTCTAGTTTTGCATTCTAGTACTAGTTCTTCTACTCATTCTGTAGCCTGCAGACGTCAGCAATGTACATGATGTGAGTATGCATGCACACGCATACGCAGAAGCACACATGTACACCTTCCTGAAGTCTACATGCATGCATGCATAGTGTACATACAAGCAGCTGAATGTCCACTGTTTGATTGATGCCAAGGAGTATGTGCGACGAGAAGTGTTTATTCATCTTGCAGCATGCAAACCAAGATAGGAGCAATGGGCAATCCTTCATCTTGCTCCAGGCTGAAGTGATTTCCAAAACATTATATTCCTAGCCTGAAACCTACAGTACATTTGTACAATTTGTATATGGCACATGAATATCAATATTGATAAATATGAATATGATTATATATACATTCATTACTTGCGTTAACAGTGTTGAGTAAGTCTGTTAACTTACAACTCTGTTAAACCATGTCAAGTAAGCTGTTATTGCAAGTTAACAAGATCTCTTACAACTCTGGTAACTAACGCAGTTGGTGCAGTATTATACCACGGCGCTTCGGTGTATAGGAATTTTAGACGCACTCGCCCTCGGGCGCGTCGCACATAAAATTCCTATAATTATATACACCTCAGCGCCGTGGTAGAACTAATACATAATCCATAATGCGTACAATTTATAGCTAGCGGTTACGCCCTAAGTTAAGTGTCCTCTTGTTCGTTGAAGTAAGATTAGCAGACATGTCATTGTCTACTGTCTTGTCGTGTCGCATTCTCCTTCTCTTGTGCGCGCTGTTCTGGACTGGCCAGGCGGTGGAGACGAAGGACGGACGAGTGGTTCTCAACCTCGGCTTTCTCTACGCCGGTTCTGGAGGATTCGTCAGCTCAGGTGCGTTGTAAGAGCAGTAAGTCTTCTTGTAAGGAATAATGTGCATATACATAGTGCGCAGCCGCTGCTACCGTAGTTCGTGCAGCAAAGAACCTGTCTAATCCGGTCACTGATGAAATTCTGGCACCATAGAGTTTGTCACGTTGGGTATATTAGAACTTTTAGACCGGCACATGAAAACGCTTCTAGTGGGTGACTGCTTGCATTGAGCAATGTTATTGACACTATTGCGCCTTATGCGAAAGCTTTGATCTATAAGGACTTCTGATTCCATTTGTGGGCAAATGGAATCAGCTATCTACTATGCCGTTCTATGTGAACGAACGGCGTTCGTTCTGTACTGTGGACCTAGCAATAGGACCAGCTGTAGCTAGTCTGAGCAGTGTTGTTGGATCAAGGAGGAAGTGTATGAATAGGTCACTTCCTTTTAGCTAGCTATACAAGACTTGAAATCCCTCTTGTAAGCGCCTATTCATCTTCAGTTCAGAAAGGTCTCATACTTTCTGAGTTTCAGTTGTTATAACAATGTCTGTCCAGGAAGTTGTAATTTGATTATCCCTTTACCACAAGGCTCCCTTGGGCCATATTGGGAAAGGGGAATTCCGCTGTAATGTATGGCATGCAGAGCACACACAGCTGGCTAACCTGGTTCATGATCTCCATTCTTATTTTAGTAATTAATGATGCATATACAATCATGAACTTGCCAAAGGCCTACAGCTGTAAATAGTGTGGATCACCATCCTCATTCCACCTCAACCACTGCAAGTGCAGTGAGGCATGTCACCAATGACTGACGGTGCACATTCAGGTATGTCATCCACGAATGACGGTGCGGCCCCCGAGGTGGTCTGCCTTATAGCAGATTGTGTGTATGAATGTGTTGACTATAGATGGAAGTATGTGTACCAAGCTTGCATTCTATAGGTATATAATTCATCTGAGGAGGGTCAACATATGGCTAAATGTGATTGTGCATATTATACTGTATATACTGTGACTGGAGGACAAGCGCATGATGACTTCCACTGTATATCGTCATTTATACAATGGCTTCTTACCATTATGAGCGATCATATATGAAGTGTCACTAATTTATGAATGACCTGCAGAGAAGGAAGGAGTCCATGCAGTTTGAATTGTACAGGTGACCTAAAAGATAAATTGATATAGAAGTAACTTTGAATTGTTTTGGGTGTACAGTCCGTTTCAGAATGAATGGCCAAATGACGTAATGTCACTGTTAGTTTGCTGCTTACCATTACGTCATCTCTATTGTCAAGTATTGCTATATAACTGCAATGACATCACGCCATTTGCCATATACCTTATGGCTATATAACCATTCTGATATCAGCTGTACATGCACTGCCACTTATGAATAGCTTGAGCTAATGGGCCAGTAGAATGACAGAGGGGAAGGTGTATTGTAGCTGTAACTGGTCACAATGTCCTCTCGATCTGCATTGACTGGAATCTGCTCTCACCACCAGCCATATATCACCGCACTGTAGCCTAACTACCCCCACCTATAATTAGGGAAATCGAGCCTGTCTGTTGAAAGACTATAACAATATTTATGTAATAGTTTTATAATCTGAAATGCTATATTTCATGGAAGACTTTACAGTTATTCACTATACAAGCACACATATGTCAAGTGAAGGCACTGTCCGTTAAGCAGTGATGTGTATCGCCTTTTCACATTCTGCAGGTACAATCCCAGCGGCACACCTTGCAGTGGAGTACATCAATAATGACAGCACCATCTTACCTGGTTACTTCCTGAGCATCAATTTAATTGACGACAAGGTATCATTCTAATTATACACACTTACATGTCTGTCAGATAGCACACAAACGTAAACATAACTTATTCCATCATGCAGGTAAATGTGCTCCTTGCTATGTTCAAGACACACTGTGGAGCATAACCCTATATACACTCAGTCTGTTAAAAATAGGGAGTGACAATCACACCCAAAATTGGTGTGAATTAGTTGCCACAGTGAGCACACCCTTTTGCAGTGTGATGTTCACTCCAACCATGCAGTACACAACATACCATTATAGGAACAGTTTGTAAGAGACTAAGCACTTAATGGTACATTTCACTACAGATATGGTAAAGTACTTTATGGATTTGAGTGTACGTAGTACACAGCATACCAACTGGCAGGATAGTTTGTGGGTGATGGCATCTGGATCTCCTGCAAACATTGGGTATCTGGTACCCCAGTAAACTTCACCAGGGAATACGGCATCCCCTGCAAACATTGGGCATCTGGTGCCCCAATGAACTTCACCGGGGAATATGGCATCCCCCACAAACATTGGGCATCTGGTGCCCCAATGAACTTCACTGGGGAATACGGCATTGCGCCCCCGCCAACATTGGGCATCTGGTGCCCCAGTAAACTTCACCAGGGAATACGGCATCCCCTGCAAACATTGGGCATCTGGTGCCCCAGTGAACTTCACTGGGGAATACAGCATCCCCGCAAACATTGGGCATCTGGTGCCCCAGTGAACTTCACCGGGGAATACGGCATCCCCTGCAACACAAAGTACCTAATGGTACAATTTAAATGCACAAAGGGCATACTTAGCTTGAGGAGGTCCTCCCATTGTACACAACATATAATTATACCATCAGGCTTAGCTGTGTCCTGGGTAGCTATGTACTTAGATAGCTTGTATAGGATTCCAAATAAACTCTTGTCATCATTAATTTTGATTGTGAATTACTTCAATATCTCTTAATCTATTGGAAATCGTATGACAGTGTGGATACTGGTGTCAGTGTGAACGTCACACTAAAGTAATGGTGTGACTGATCACAGCCTTGGTGTGAGCACTGACTGGTGTGATGGTCACACCATATTTTTAATAGTGTATAGCTCATATGAAATATATAATATACACTACTAGTGCAAGTTGCAATGTACACCACTAATAAAATAATTAAAATGCAATATGATTTCCTAGGGTTTAGAGGCCCTGGTAAATATGCGCTCTGTATATCTGAAAATTATGGGCGATTTATTGGATTTTGAATTAGGCAGAATCTTTAATCGACCTTCATTCATGTATGAGGTGCATCCAAACTGCTAATATAAATTCACATAGGAGCACACTGAACATATGGTGAATTTATATTGATACATAGCAGTATTAGGTATATTAAACCATTCAACCTCCTACAGGCATGAATCATATTGGACATACGTAGCCAGGTGGTCCATCTTCTTATGATATTAGGGGGATTGCTTAATTAGTCTAACATAAAATGGCTGAGATATGTGGAGGTGTATGGGAATTATACCGACAGGGCTCACTTAGTGATGTTACTTGGTGGCCATGGCCAGGTGGCCCATCTGCCTGTGACATGAAAGCATTTCTTCATTAGTTGCAAAATGGACAGGATATGTGATAAAAATCAGAATGTTATGGCAACAATAGACCAGTTGCATGTAACTCAGGAATGTTGTGGTTAAGGCAATAATTGCATATGACGTCATCACTGGTGGCAGTTGTTTTTGGACTTTGCTAACAATTGTTCTAACAACATGGGCAGACAGACCACTTGGCCATGTCTACCCAGTACGCTTGTAGGTTATGGCAGCTGTTGTTTACATAAGGCAAATCATAACATAAAGGTGTGAATTCCTCTGTTACCATGGCTACTTGCGCAATGTCATGTGATGTGCGCATGATCTGCGATTATTTTAGAAAAGAAATCGCCCTAGAATGTCGTATCTGGCAGCTAGCTATGTACCTAAGGACGAAAACAAGCCTTACCGAGCAGATTTGATCTAATCGTTCGAGCGAAAATGCCTAACTGCGCGATATGCTATAATGCCGTCAGCCATTTTTGAAAATATCTCAAGGATGTCACGAGACATTGCCCTTGTAGGCGGGCTGCTACGGTTGTTCGCGAAAATATCTTTCTGGCTATCGGTATTGCTAGGTAGAGGCACGTTGATGGCTCGTTTCGCATGCTAAGGAAATTATCTAACTTTTCCATGCATGCATTGTTTGTGCTCGCTTCCTGTGAGGAGTTACAAGGCGCAGGAGTTGGCCAAAGAGATATGAAAGTTAGTTTTCTTGCTGTAACTTTGGATAGGATTCGTTTAACAACAATGCATGCATGCAAAAGTTAGATCGCATGTGTATGAACAGATTAATGTTCGTTTTGTTCCGTTTAGACGCTCCTCCGATACCCAGAAAGATATTTCCCGCTACTTTGATGGCTTCGTTAGCGGCGACATTGCTCAGTGAGGCAAGGCGCCATATCGTACGTAGACGTAAAGAGCGGAAGTTGTTCTTTCTACTGGTACTCGCCTGACGTCGATTGAACAAAGCTTGCAGGAGATATAAGCAATTATACGGAGGTAAAAAAAAATCGGCCGCGAACACGCCCACTGTTTACATAGTGCCATAACCCACATGCGTAGCATAAGCTATTTTACTATACTACTACATAAGTCACACATTCCTGCCAATAGACCAGTTGCGTATAAGCGTTTAGGAATGCAGTATGTCATAATTGCCTATGACGTCATTACTGGTGGCAGTTTAATACATTGAAAAGATAGGGGAAAAGGTGTTGCACCAGCAGCCTTGAGTGTTTCATGCCGAATGTTCCCATTTAGATGGCTCGGCTGAATGGTACGCACGAATACGCACCTGACGGTTGTTGATTGAGATTGATACGGCCTATGGTTGCCACCACCACAACTGACTCCCCACCACCACCACCACCACCACCACCACCATGCAGTGCAAGTTGCAATGTGTGGTGGTGGTGGTGGTGGTGGTGGTGGTGGTAGTGGTATTCAGTAAATGTACCTATATACATCACACACTCTATATAAAGGCCAAAACTCACACCCAAACACCCAACTCTGCATATCCCTCACCCTTTAATGCTCTCAACACAATCCAGTGGCTGTGACATAATTATTAAAATCATATTAACTATAGTTGTCCAAACTGTGGGTCACTTGCATCAGTCTGTTTCTTGTACAAACATATAATATGTTGCATGAGTAGTGTGAAACAAGCTAGTGCAATTTGTATACATTTTGTACAAGAAATATAAGGTTACGATGATTTAAGGTTTGGAAAGCTGCTGAATTACATTCTAACGCGTTACAGTGTGAGTTTACTGTTTCTCACACTCTACACCACTGCATCCCACCATCAGACCCAACCTTCACTCCCAGGCATGCACTCACCTTACGCACCATCACCACCTACCTTTGAATTCACGTCCCCTCATATGGCACATGTTCTCCGCTCTCACCTTCCTCTCCTTGCAATTGCATCACACTTCACCGTTACACAGGTTCGCGACACTCTTACCAACACATTGTCATCCTTACCCACTCACGGTCACAGTCTAAACCTCATACTCCTCTTTATTTCTCACTCCTTTGCAGTGCAACGATGTTATTTCCTTAAACAGGTATATTGACCACTGGACCACTACTGTACAGCCCAGTCCTTTATTCTTTGGGTGCGGCTGTTCAGTTTCTACCGGACCACCAGGGGATGCATCACGGAACTTCAACACCTTAATGGTGAGTTAAAAGGAGTAGGAGGCAGGGGATGCAGTGCTACCTATAGGGCCTCGAGATGGGAGGTGAGAGGATGAAGGGAAGGTAGCGGAGGTATAGGGAAGGGTAGAGATATTGGGGAATTTGAGTAAAGGCTTTTCAGAGATGGCAGGGAGGAAAGAATTGTGGGAGATACAGTGTTCAACTTGAAAGAGGAGATGTGGAGATGATGAAGGTGGGAAGGAGAAAATTCAGGGAAGCATGAGTGAAGGATTTGTGGGATGTTTTTGATTTATACAATGGGTTTAAGGAAAATACTGGTACCATGCATCTTTTTTATCTTTCACCCTCCCTCCGCATCCATATCCCCTGTTCTCCACAGATGGCATATGTCGCAGGTTCTCCCGTATTCAGTGACAAAGAGAGGTACCCCAACTTCTATCGAGCAGTTCCTCCTGAGCCACCTATCCAGTTTGGGGAAGGAATTCTCATTGACCACTTTAAGTGGACCGAAGTGGCATACATTGCTCAGAATGAACACAGCTTCTCCTATGTGAGTGAACCAAACATGATACACTATTAATACGTACGTGCACTACACTATTAGTCAGACCATACAAAAGTGTCATGTGATTATGGGTGTTTTGGGAGTAAATGACAACGTTTGGAACTACACATGGTAAGGAATTAAGGAGGGAGGGGAAAATGGCAGTGAACGGACCAGCACCGGCAACCTCCAGATCTTTAGCCGACCCTTTAGCAGCCAGATCACTGGTCACCGCCAACAGCCACTGATCCATTCCCTCCTTATATACCGATGTGGTCGGGCTCTTTGTTACATTAGTCGGTGCCCGGTGTGGGAGTTCAAATGAGGCTCTGGATAGAGCCCGCCTTCTTTCCTTACCATGTGTAGTTCCGAATGTTGTCTTTCATTAGTGTCACCATGGTACATAGACCATCTTAATTATATAGGTGTACTTTTATAATATACGGTTGCTTAAATTTATGTAGATTACCCATCTGACCTGTTTTGTAATTCACAATTATGGAACAACTGCTCCTGTACTGTATGCATGTACTATACCCTAGTAGTGTTTGCATGTGAGTATTAAATGTCAGTGTTGTGTGTTTGTATGTTAGAATGCTACTGACATTGTGAAGTTCTTCACAGAGGAGCTGAATATTCCCACAGTGCGCTCTTACATTTTTCCAACCGGCATCCCAGTGGAGGGGCTGGATACATTCTGGGTGAGTTGCTACGAACCATATATAGTGCCTATCCATACGTACAGCTGTCTAAGAATTCACTGTATCTCTACTTCTGAGAGGGGAGGTTGGTTGCAGTGAGCTAAAAAGTGGGGGAAACAGTATTAATAGAAGTTAATATTATAGCTATATTGCACTGTGTTTGCAGCAACCAACTGGCCTGCTATACACTAGTATATATTACGTCCAATGATACGAGATTCTTGAGCAAGACACAACTGATAATGATAAATCAATCAAATGCAGGACGTTTCGACCCGAAGGTCTTTGTCAACTGCATACAGGATGATCAGGATGATGGTTACAAGATGATGATGATGCATACAGGATCCTGTACGCAGTTGACAAAGACCTTCGGGTCGAAACGTCCTGCATTTGATTGATTTATCATTATCAGTTGTGTCTTGCTCAAGAATCTCGTATCATTGGATTATCAACGCAACTATGAGCCTCTACAATGTTATATATTACGTAGTGTCTGAATGAGGCTGGGGGACTGAAATCACATTGATGACCAGCAACAACAGTTTCTTCCACTTCAGTCCAATACCAGCTAGTTCATGCACCACACTGATGAGCTCCAGTAAAGGCAAACCAGCTGCCTGTGGCTCTTCCATCTTTATTCAAACATTGCATGAATAATGGGAGGTGATCACTGGTTACCATTTTGTCCTCCAGCATTTTATATAAGATGCAAGTACTGCAGTAGCAGGATGGTATAGGCTTACTATATAATTCGGGTAATTTGTGAGCAATTAATACAGAGTAGGTTGATCAATGGTAGAACATTTCATCCGCGAAGCTTTCTTCAGTTTAGTTTAGCAGCTGAAGAAGGCCCTTGTGGCCAAATTAAAGTTCAGCCATTAATCCACATTGTGTTTGAATCACTCATGAATTACCTCAAATTGCAATTTGACACAGTAACGAGACTCTACAAAATTATATTACACAAGTAGTGAGTATAATGTATGTTATACATATACACATGCATAGAATGAAAGCACACAATATATACGTCACTTGTGCATAGTGGTAATCTGACTGGGTGGATGGGTCGTTACTGCAGTCTATTTAGAGTCTATTCTTCACCCTGAAGAAGACCAGAGCATCTGGTCGAAACGTCGGCAAGGTTTTCAACCCTGTTGTGAAGCTGGTATTAGAGAACCAACCCTTCTGATGACTGAGCCAGCTGAGAAGCCCTCACTTCATTTCTGATATGGTGTATATTTTTTGTATGTTGAGTCCTTATTCCTTTGTTTTCTATGTACTTCATTAGACCGAAGTGCCACGAGTTATTGTTGTGAACGCTTTTGATCCAGAGGCAACAGAGATACTCTGTGAGGTAGGTGTACTATGGAATGTGTGCATGCGTGTGTGTGTGTGTGTGTGTGTGTGTGTGTGTGTGTGTGTGTGTGTGTGTGTGTGTGTGTGTGTGTGTGTGTGTGTGTGTGTGTGTGTGTGCACAATATATAATGTATGTACAGTACTACTGCTGACAGTAGATGGACTGCACATAATACCCTGTGTTTCTTTACTGCTTTACTTCTCTCTCTCCTCCTTCTTCCACACTATGTTTCCTTACTTCTCTCTCCTCCCTCTTCCACAAGGCTTACAGGCGTGGATTCTACTACCCCAACTACCAGTTCATCATCGTTGGTTGGTATCCAGATAATTTCTGGAAAGCAAGCAAGCCACCCTCTTGCACTGTAGAGGTGTTTGAGACCCACATACTGCCCAATGTCATTACAGTAGACTTGAACTACTACGCAGATGACAGAGATGCCAGAGGCATCTATGGCCTGGTAAGTGAAACAAACAGCATTACATTTTTGCCCTGTCCATTTTGGTTGATCAAGAAATGTCAGATAAATTTTCAGCCATTTAAACTGAAGATCTGTTGCACTTTTCATAGCTGGCTTCATGGCATGGCTGCTGGTTAATTATATTATTTTTAGTTAGCAAAAATAATAATTTGAATGTCTGCATAGCTAATCATTTAATCGTTTAGACTGTATCTCCTCCTTTCATGCCAGTGTCCGTCTTGCACTTTAACCCTTTAGTCTACTAACACCTTCCTTGAAGAGTACCGTAAGAGACTAGAGATGAGACCAGAGTATGAGAATTTCACAGAGTCAACTTTTTCCGCATCAACCTTTGATGCCGTGTATGCTGCTGCCTTGACATTGAACTCATCTATCCCTGAGCTGACTGCAGATGGACTGAGCTTGGAGAACTTCACATTTGAAAGCAACAATAGATCGAAGACATTCACTGACATTCTAGGGAAGCATTTGATCAATTTAACATTTTCTGGCCTCTCTGTGAGTTAACTAGTGTCACTGTTTATGTATACTACTGTATAAATTGTATTCTACTATATATATATACTTGGGCCAATTCATGCTGACATGTGTGAGTAATAGATAATAATTATTATTATAACTAGCTGAATGCCCGCCCTTCGGGTGGGCTCCCAGGATAACGTTTGAAATTTGAGCGTTTAACCAATCAGAACCGTCCATTTATTCCGTAGACTCGTTCCGTAAAACTCCGTACGTACAGAATTTACTTATGTTAATCCATTTCGTTTAAAGGAGTTCAGCGTCGAAGGCACTAACCACCTTAGGTCACCCCCCGTATTGCCGTGATGTACTCTTCCAAGTTTGGTGAAGATTGGTGAAAAATCGAAGGAGGAGTTCGTGCACAACGAAATGCGATCTTTTCCCTATCTCTTAGATATGGCAGCGACCGTAAAAGTGGCAAGAACTCGGACGGAACGACCTTAAACCAAATTTCGGCTCGGCGAGGTTACTCACAGCACGCCTCTTCGTAATCCTACCAAGTTTCATGACGTTTCGTCCAGAATTGAAGGAGATTATCCCGAACAACGAAAATGTGCGTTACGTTTATTATAGTAAGATTATATTAAAAAATTTACCTGTTTTATGTAACAATAATACGAAGTATGTATACTGACAGAAATTTAACTATCCTTCATCAATTAGGGACAATTCATGTTTAATGAAGTGCAGGACAGGGCGGTGAATGTTGCAGAAGTCAGACGATATCGCTACAATAGAACCAGTAGAATGTGGGGGCAGGTTAAGATTGGCGAGGCCCGGATCCTAGAGCGGGAGTTTGTTTTTGTTGATGGAGAGTCGGAAGCAACAATTTTCCCAGGTAAGTGTACATACAGTGAAAAAGGCAAGAATTATGACATTAGATTTGGTGTAATCCTTCGCCAATATACTGTTACCACACAAACATCCTATTTCAGCGTAAATCAACTGTAGTACTGAATTTAATATTCCAGAATAGTTATTTTATTACTATTGAGTGTACTATATAAGTTACGTAGAATAGATATTGTGCCATTCTTCTGAAATATATATATATATATTATATTATTACCTTATAATTTTACTTTAGCCTGTTAGGGTTCAGTCTATGTATGGGTGGAAAACGGGAGGTTCCCCCTTAAAATTTAAACGCTCCAGCATTCTCTGTGTGCAGCAATGTGTTTTACCTCCCTGATTGAACATATTATGTGAGGGCATCATCCCAGCCTATACCTTAGGAAGTGTCCCTTTGTGCACTGCAGCTTATAAATTACCTCCCCAAATCTACATATTAGCCTCATTCTGAGTCTGCCTTCTCAAATAGCACACGGTGGAAAAAACGTCTTTCTGCCAACGCAGTTTTTAATGCAGGCTTGTTAGTACGCTGCCAGATCATCTGAAAATATTGTTGATGCACATCAATTACAAATTTTGTGTATGCAATAATGTGGCATAAATTAACTCATGTGTAATATCAAGCACATTAATAAATAAATAAATAAATAAATAAATAAATTTCATTCATTAACAGTATTTTCCTTCTCATACATAACCATATTCTGTGTTTCTGCTCTTCTTGCTACCTCAGGAGGCATACCAAGGGACGCATTCCACACTGTTCACACTGCTTTGTTTGCTGTCATGACAATATTGGCTGGTGTGGGAATTCTGTTCTCAGCCTTCTGCCTTGTCTTCAACTTTGCATTCAGAAATAAAAGGTACATCAATCTACGATGAAACATCTCTGTACACAATTGAGACTTAATTGTACCCTATATAGAGCTAGGTGACCATATTTCAGGGATTTTGTATGCAGTTCTACTGTACATATGTATACAGCTGAGTCAGTTGGCCATGAAATGCTCCTCATACAGTATAAGAGAGGTGCCTTTATTTCTTTACTTTAGGATTTACAGTTTGTATGCAATTCTATGTATTTGGGACATGTAGCTAAGTCAGTTGTTGCACTGTACGTATGTGCCCATTTTATACTTCTCTCCTTACTACCTGAATATTAATCACAAAAATGAATGTAATTTGATGTATACATCTTTGTATTCCAAACATGCTGCATCTTTTCTCAGGTTCATAAAATTAACAAGTCCAAATCTCAGTTACCCAATGCCACTGGGAGCCATATTGTTGTATGCTGTTGTCATAGTAACGGGGGCACCAACAGAAGCTCTGGGAAAGTCGATCGTTTGCAATGTGAGTCATGTGACATCATGTGACTTCACATTGCCTGTTTATGTTAACTTGTGTACTGTATCCAAACTGCTTTCACAGATTGAATTATGGCTGGGATCCCTAGGGTTTACACTTATCTTTGGAGGGATTTTGGTCCGGACCTGGAGAATTCACTACATCTTCAACTACATTGTTGTAGGCAAGATTAACCAGAAGCCTCCAAAAGACTGGATACTCATCTTGGCAACTGGGGTCTTCCTGCTGATTGATCTAATCGTCCTCACTATCTTCACTGGTGTACCCCAAATCCGGTTCTTAGCCTTTCGCACCAAATTAGTAAGTGAATTAGCCAACAAAGTTTGTGTATACATATGTTCTGTACTTTCATGCTCTCTTGTCTCCATAGTGATTATGTAATAGAAGTAACAGCCTTATTTATCATGATCCCAATCTCAGAGCCTATAGGCTCTTTCTAGCACATATCCACTGCCATTGTTGTTAAGTGAGGAGGCATGGTTGGATCGATGTCTTGGGCCTACAGTGAAACAGTGGTGTTAATGGTAAAAGTATACCCACTCAACGTGTCAGCCCCAGTAAATCAAATTTGTTCCCGCATGTGGTAAAGTTTGGTTTTGGTCCCGAGACAATCCCACTGCCTTGATTTGATGTCCTCATGTTCAAGTCTCATGCAACACATGATATTGTCTTAACTGCTACAGTAATAATCCTATACTATTCTTATGTCTGGTTGCTTTAATTTCTGTAAGGTGCATGTATTATTTTATGCCATTGCATCTTTGTACCTTTTAGCCAATGTCGAGTAGTGTCATTGACATTTGCTCGGCAGAAGTGGACTATGTCACGGTCATTGTCCTTGTGCTGTACAAGAGTGTGTATCTCTGGGCGGGACTCTACCTTGCCTTTGAGACCCGCAAGGTTAAAGTGAAGGCCCTTGCCGATTCTCAGTACATCGCAGCCTCTGTGTATGTGTCCATCATGACCTGCATTGCTATTGTCCCTGTGGCCATCTGGCTGAGGGAGAAGATTGACATCCACTACGGAGTACTCAGTGGGATCCTAATGCTGGGGGTGACCACTGTGCTGGCTCTGGTGTTCCTACCGAAGGTCAGTTATGGAGATTGTAGGATACAAGGCCTCTATTATGTTTGACTGACTTTGCCAAATGTGGTAGATGTATATAATATGATTACTTATAAGGCATTTATCAATTTGCAACAATCTCAAGGTGGGTCAAGTCCCGTGTTACAGAAGAAGATTCACTATCATCTCTCACTTGTCTCAATTATATGCTTTTGAAGTATTATCTAGATTCGCTAAAATCACATGTTTTGCCGCAATCTTGGTGAATTCTAGATCTGTTGGTTGGGATTCATTTGGTCTGCATGAGGCTTGAAGTTATGCAAGCGCTCAGCAAGTTTGCATGTAATTTGTATTGTGTGTACCTCCAAACTCTTTATGGCGAGCACTGGTGTTAATGCTGATCGAACCATCCACTACTGTACATGCATGCCCTGCAGATGATTGGCCTGTACAAGGCTAGGAACAGTGATGAGAGTGAGATAGTGTCCAACTTACAAAGTGCAAATAAGTCATATGCAAAGCCTAGCAATGATGTCCCAGCTGAAGACTTTGCCAAGCTTCATCGTAAAGTTCATGAATTGGAGGATAAGCTGGCCTTGTATGAGGTGTGTGTGAGGGGGTGGGGATGGATGTGGGTGTGGGTGTGGGTGGGGGAGTGTACGTGGGTGGGCGTGCGTGTGTGTGTGTGTGCATGCATGTGTGTGGGAGGGGGTTGTGTGTGTGTGCGTGTGCAGGTGTGTGTGCAGGTGTGTGTGTGTGTGTGTGTGTGTGTGTGTGTGTGTGTCCTGATTTCACAGTGTCCCTTATAAGTGGTTCCATGCACTGTGGCATATTTCAGTACAGACAGCTATAGCCATGCAAAGATTGCAAAGATTCCTGCATGTAATCATATTGAAACCCATAGCTATAGCCTGCTACTGCACTTCATTATCTTGCCCAGTCAATCCAGAGCAATGATGGTGCTCTTAAGCTTGAAGAAAGAGACAAGAAGGTGACAATCCAGGACAGTACTGAGGTTGTATGTCTGTCAGCCTCAGCTGTGAAGTAGGCTATATTAGCTTTAACATTTTTGTGTAACTGAGAACTACACACACATCAATAATTTTAAAGTGGTATTTCAAAATGTTTAGACTCTATAATGGTGTGTAAATGTATAGTAGCTAGAAATAAAGTGTGTCCTACAGATTATATGTGAGATTTATTGTATACCTATAACTTTATAGTATAGCACTATGCAGGCATTACTTAACTATATATGCATTCATGCCTAAGGAGTGTAAATGCTGTGCATGTGAAGTGTGAAATGCAATTCTTATTATTCTGTAAAAATCAGTGACTGAATTTAAACCATTACAGTGTGTTTTATTAAATATAGCTGGGTATGATTTCCAAGATGCAGTCTAAATACAACACAGCGGCAATAAGTATTCAAAATATCCTTTTGTGGTTAAATTATTATTGGTGTACATAATTATTATTCATGCATGATTTTACATAGACATGTAGTTCCCATGTCAGCACATGCCTACAGACAACGAGAGCGTGTTGTGTACAAGTGCTTCACTTACAGCCTCCATGTGGGATGGACGCCAAGCTAGACCAACTCCTAAATGTAGGCAGAATACTTCGGAGCAGTCTATGTTTGCGTTATTTGGGCATTGCATGCTCACACATGGAGATAGATATAAGTACAGTACGTATAAACATATAATTAAGTCTCTGTCTTTATCTTGAAAGTTCCTAGAAATTTGTTTTAATGCATGTGTGGTCATTCATATCTGTGTAAGGAGTTAGTGATTAAGTGTGAAAGTGTGAATATAGTTTAAGTTAATTGAATGAATGACATCAGAATGATATATAATAAAGATTTCGTGTTGTTATCTTTCAAGAGCAGCAGCAGTGTCCCTGAAAAAAAACTACAGAAGACAAAAGGTGTGGCTTTATGGTTTATTATGGCTGATATATACATGAGAATTTGTGTTTGTCAACTGTAGCAGTAAGACATGACTGAAGTTCCAGTATCAGCATGCACTCATGCAGCCATTTTACGTGACCCGTACCATAACTGATCTGACTGGGTGCATGACTGCAGGTTGACTTGTGGGCATGGGCTTTAAGTTAATCATTAGAAATTTACAATTCATTTGATTGCATGACATCAAATAGGGCGATACTTTATTGGTGATGCCTCACTTGTTGATCATGTATCAGTGTCCATGAAGCAATCTACAAAGGCCAGAAGGTTACTCACCCACGGCAGATAGTTGTGAGACTGTTTGTCAGTTCTAAAAGGAAGGCATGATTGAAGCAGACTTAGCAGATGCGATGCATTTCCAATAAAGTGTGGTCACTCATCATGCATCACCACTGCATGATCCCAAATCAGGTGTTAGTGCATGGGTCAGTGGGCGTAATGGTTAAAACCACATAATATAATGTTAGTAGGAATTCATCATGCATTTGATCGAATGAATGAATGATATTATGACTGTGCATGTGTTAATTCATTAATGTGACCTCTATCAATAAGGTTCTCACTAAAAATATAGTTCCATACTGTATGCTTTTAATTTTCGATGTGACATTGTATGACTTTGCAAATAATCATGAAATCTAAAATGATACTATAGACCAATACATTACAACAACAATAATGATACTTAAACGATACAACAATTATAGTCAGTACAGTGTATATAAATATATAATTCACATACAATAGGCAATGTATAGGGGATCAGACCCATCTCTGCTACTGTGTAACATGCTGTGTTATAATTATGATTGAAACTGATCAAATTAAGTTTCCTGCATTTGCATATCACACTATCTTGTAAGTAATACATTGTAAAATAAGCTCTCTATATAGCTAAGACAGCCACCTGCATGCATGTGGGCCATATGCAGTTATAACTGACCTTTATAGAGTGGTGGCTGCATATATGTACGTAGAGACCATGCAGAGAGTCTGACTGAAGTGACTGCCTTACACAGTGACCATCTTAGACAGGATTCATGCATGGGATTACATTGAATTAAAGACATGCATAGTTCAGCATGCACAATTATGCATAATTATAAAAGACCGGACAGATATTGTATGCTCACCACATCAATGAAGACAGTGCCTACTATTCCAACTATATACATGTGTATGCAACTATGTACCTCTGAAATAAGGGCATGCACCTTGAGCTCTCTAGTGAGGACACACTGTGGGCAGAAAATCCTTCATAGCCTAAATGTCCCTTCCTGTTTATTGTCCACACTATTTCCCTTATTCTTCAGTTTTCCCTCACCTTTCAAAGACCCTGTTAATGTATAGCTATGAATCTCTATGCTGTTTTGAGCTAAAGGTGTTAGAAAGTGAGACTTACTTATAACTTCACTGTACACATGTAATGAAACTAGTGTACCGTGAAAGGTCCCAGTCATGCAGCCGAAGGATCTTGTTGGTTTGAAGATTCTCTGGTCAAACAAATTGAATCTGAGTGTACCACTCATTTTCCATGCTTTTGTAGTTTATTGTAAATGTACATGCACGTTTTGATTGTAAAGGTGTACTCATTCAAGCAGTGATTTGTGCATCATCTTTCACATTCTATAGGTGCAATCCCGGCAGCAGACCTTGCTGTTGAATGCATCAACAATGACAGCACTATCCTCCCTGGCTATATACTATCTGGACATCAGCTTTTTGATGACATGGTATATGTATATTGAATGCCACACACATGCTCTTAATGATGACCGGTATTTAGTGCTAATCACATGATCTCCAGCTAATGGGATCCTTTAGGATGGGTCACATGATTGAAGTTTAAATCACTTAATTATCACACACTTTGTGTGCATTAACTAGTTGTGCATGCTTTCAACGCATGCATGTGCGTACACACACACACACACACACACACACACACACACACACACACACACACACACACACACACACACACACACACACACACACACACACACACACACACACGTACACACACACAAACATGTACATACATACGTATGTGTACACATGGTTCACCTCACAGAGTATCTCAGTGGCCTCAGGATCAAACGCATTGGCAATAGTAACTCGTGGCACTTCATTCTATTGAAGTATAATTAAAGGAAACAAACGAACAAGTACTCAAGCACATGATATGGGACTCTCACAATGCAGACTCAATTGCATGTGCCTTTGAACAAAATAATTCAGATGAGTGGTCAATTATATTTAGCTATATGCACGTTTCATGCTGGTCGCATAATTATGTCATCTTAGGTGTAATACAATATGTAGAGTGCTGACAAAGGTGTACATAATATGAATGCGAGAGTGATCCTGCGAGACTTATCTTGCAGCTGTGATAAATTCTTCTATTGTCCATCTATTACTTAATCCATATTGCATAAAGTGTGCAGCTACATACTCACCAGGAAATAGGGCCTGTCAATTGGGCAATTATATAGTGCTTTCCAATCAGCACTCTGGCTACCCCCTAGCATTCAGCACCTTGTGCTGCTGGTGTTTTTCCTAATATTCACTAGCACAAACGCTCCTGCACTTGCACCTATGGTAATCACTCTTTGCAACTTGCACTGGAGGTCTTAATTTTTAATAATACGTAAGTAAAGTTTTGGAACGAAGGCTTGCACTTGCTTCGATCTATGTGCGCACGTAGTTCGAAGCACATGCGACCCCATCGTCCAATACTACTCACGTGATCGAGTGCGATGCCCAAATGTCATTCGGGACTAGAAATATGAAACCACTGTAGCACTAACACATGCAGCTTAATTGCGCTATATGTGCGTGTGGCGACGGTGATGGTGGCGGTGGTATGTGGTGAGTGGTGGTAAGTATACACATCTATGACACCTTCCATCCGTGCACGTGGTTTCCGCGTCCGTCTTATCGCTGCCGGAAATTCCTATTCCTACACGTGCATGTAATATGCGGAAAAGCTATGTTATATAATAGCCTGTCTATATAGTCGTAATAGTATGCTAGAGCACGACCGCTATATACAGCTAGAACAGTACCCCTTTGAGGTACGTTCTCAGTACTGAAGGAACAATGGGCTTCTTTCCCACCTTTGTCCGTCTGCTGCTTATAACAATAGCGGGCACACCTGTTACGAGTCAGCAGAGAGCGAGTGACGGGCGAGTGATACTCAACATCGGATTCCTAACCTCTAAAAGCGGGAGGTTCGTTAGCAGCGGTAAGTCAGTGCAGCGTAACCGTGCGCCAAAGGCGGCTAATTCCCGCGCGCCTCCCAGCACCAGCTAGCTGGCTGCGAGCGTACACTCCGTTTCACTAGCTTGTTGTGACAACAGCCGTCTTCTTCTATTCAGTGTTCTGAGGTACGTAACGTATTCACCCGTGTGTACCGGTGTGTTGTCCTTGGTGCAGGTACAATTGCAGCTGCTGAATTGGCTTTGGAATGCATCAATGAACGAACGGATCTCTTACCGGGCTACTATCTGAACTTGAGCACATATGACACCAAGGTGTGTGTGTGTGTGTGTGTGTGTGTGTGTGTGTGTGTGTGTGTGTGTGTGTGTGTGTGTGTGTGTGTGTGTGTGTGTGTGTGTGTGTGCATGCATGTGTGTGTGTGAGAGAGAGAGTGTGTCTTGAATTCGTTTGTGTGCTTTGCTCGTGTGTGTGTGTGCGCTTGCGTGCGCATGTGTGTGTGTTTGTGATGTGTGCGTGTGTGCGCGTGTGTACGTGTTGTGTGTGTGTGTGTGTGCGTGTGTGTGAGTGCGTTCGTGCGTGCGTGCGTGCTTGCAATGTACACATGTGTTGTGTGTGTCATGCCAACACAGTCATGTGCTTCACCTTGGCATGCTGTATGTGGTTATCTACACAACATACATAGCGCTTCTTTCCCAAACACTCAGTGATAATGTTACCGGGTCATGATTTATCAAAAATGTCAACTATTCTTTTGTAACGCATTGATACTGTCTTCAGTTTTAGTAGCAACTAAATGAGGTCATTGGGAATTGGGTACAATACCAACTCTCCTATTGACCCAGTGACCTTATATAATACATGGTTTTTCAATGATCATGGAGCGTTTGACCATATTTAGAAGGCATGAATGAGTAGCGGCAGTAGAAAGGTCACCTATCTATTCAGCAGGATAGCGTGGTCATTAGGTGCGTGTTTTTGGAGATTGAGTTGTAAGTCGAAGCCTAGCTACATACAGTGAATTTGGAATGGCTGGCCAAATGGTCAATTGGTGTGACTTCATGCCCTTTGTCATTTACAAATTGGGCAGTCAATTGGGACTCTGAAGCCACTGTAATTAATGTGGTCACAGTGCAGAGGTAGAGGTGCTTGGAGGGATACCTAAAAAGTGCATGACATCGGTTGGGCCTCTATGCTTATGATTAAATTTGGATCAATGGGAGCAGTATTCACTGACTGAGGATGTCATTTTTGATTTATTGAGCATTTTTTCAGTGCACTTGTGTCATGGAGATTGAGCACACTTAACATGATTGTGGCTGTCTTCTCACACCCACTGGACATTGTCACTACAGTGTGATGAAGCAGCCTCTATGGATGAGTATGTTCAACACTGGACCACGACCTCCCAACCAAGTCCTCTGTTCTTTGCTGGGGGATGCTCTATTGCCACCGGACTGCCTGGAGACATGAGTAGAAACTATCACACAGTGCAGGTGAGGAGGGGGGGAGGGAGAGGGGGAGGGAGACGGGGGGAAGGGAGAAGGTAAGGAGAGGGGTGGGGAGAGGGGAGGAGGGAGGGGATGAAGAGGGGTGGGGAAGGGGAGGGAGAGGGGAGGGAAAGGGATGAGGGAGAAGGTAGGGAGAGGAGAGAGAAAGGGATGAGGAAGAGGGGAGGGGGAGGGGGAGGGAGAGGGGAGGGAAAGGGATGAAGGAGAAGGTAGGGAGAGGAGAGGGAAAGGGATGAGGGAGAGGGGAGGGAAAGGGATGAGGGAGAAGGTAGAGAGAGGAGAGGGAAAGGGATGAGGGAGAGGGAGGGGGAGGGGGAGGGAGAGGGGAGGGAAAGGGATGAGGGAGAAGGTAGGGAGTAGGGTGGGGAGAGAGAGGTAGAGGGGAGGGGAGAAGGTGAAGGATGAAGGAGAAACTTGGAAGATGGGGAAGTGTGAGAGAGGGAGGGAAGAGAGAGAATGAATGGGAGAGAAGAGACATACATGTGACATTCCTTTAAAAAGAAAGACAAGAAAGAAATTCTACGACAGGTGTAGGGGCCATTTTGTGGTGTGTGTGTGGGGGGGGGGGAGAGAACTGTAGCAGGAAGGATAGACGTGTGAAGGGCAGGCAGGATTAAATGGTTCTTACCTTCGAATAGTAGTAGTGTACATGGTGTGAAGCATGACTCTTAGCTGAACCTGATTAAGTCAGAAGCACGCACATATCCTACTATGTGGTGCTAGTGTGTGCTTGGAGGGTGTGAGGTACTCACAGGAAAGAAGTAGAACAGAGTGATATATAGCATGACATTGTATATAATTGTATATAAAATACACTGTATCATATTCAAGATGTGGTGTGCTTGTTCATGTTTTGTATTATATTATATTTGTATGTTTGCATTCATGCATGTGTGCATGCATATATTGTGAACAATTTGTGTGTGTGTGTGTGTGTGTGCGTGCGTGCGTGTGTGTGTGTGTTCTGTATAAACTGTCCTAAGCACACGTGCCCCTCAGCATTTGATTTTGTACCGATTTTGAAGGAGGAGAAATAGTCAGGTACTATCATACTGTATTGTGTAGTGAGGGGATGGAGGAGAACATATGCAATGTGCTGTGTGTGATATAAGGTGTATGATTCCTATATATAAGATTGATCAACATACAACATGGCCAACCTTACGTGTCTCTCCTCCGCTCACCCCTTCAGATTGCCTACACAGCCGGCTCTCCAGTATTCAGTGACAAGAAGCGCTATCCTTACCTCTTCCGTGCTCTCCAACCAGAGACGGGGATACATCGAGGACAGGCCGCGTTTGTGAAGCACTTTGAGTGGGATGAGGTGGCAATGGTGGTCCAGAATGAGCACCTCTTTGCAGCGGTGAGGTTTCAGTGGTAGACTCACATTTTTGTATCTGATGTGTATGCTGTGTGTGTGTGTGTTTCTTTGTGTTGGACCATTGCACAATTTGCTGGGACAACTCCAATACCATCTGTAACAACAATCTGTGAAGGCGAGGGAGGGGAGGAAAGGGAAGAGGGGAGGGTAGGAATAGGAAGAGGGGAGGGGAGGAAAGGGAAGAGGGGAGGGGAGGAAAGGGAAGAGGGGAGGGGAGGAGAGGGAGGAGAGGGGAGTTGAGGAGAAGTAGAAGGGGAGGATGTGAGGGGAATGGGTGGATTCATGTTGTCAAATCAAAGGCTGAAGCCATTCCATTATGCATGTAAACTGGTTGATGCAAGGAGAAATCTCAGACTGGAAGTAACACCACAAGTATGCAGTGGGTGGGGCTGCTTATGTGAACAACGTTAAATTGAATTCATAGTGTACACACACACACACCAATGTTCAAACACACCTTAGACACACACACACACACACACACACACACACACACACACACACACACACACACACACACACACACACACACACACACACACACTCACACACACACACACACACACACACACACACACACACACACACAAACTAGACGGAGTGCTTCTATTCCCCAGGCCTCCCCTTCATAAGGCGGCTGACCTTGCCATTCAGGGTGTAGGCATGTTGTGATAACACAGTACATACAATGCTTCACTGTGGTGGTTACCCTGTTGAATGGAAGGCAAGGCTGATAATGTGTGTCTTTGTATTGGACATGCACTGTGCATAAAGGTAGTGTACTCTTCTAGTTAGCACACTACACCCCCCTACACTACAGGAGCTAAGTTCATTATCTAAGCACCCGAGCGGAGAGGGTCTAGCGTACTAGATGAATACTCTTCTTGCTTCAAAGAGTCTCCACATACAGTCAGCGTTTTAACTCTTATACAGTACAGTCCATTCACCACGTGCAGAGACTAATCCAGTTTTAACTCATTGTCACTTGAACTTGTGGAATGTGTGGGAGGGCTGTAAACAAGTCAATCATGAGGTGTTCTGTAGGAAGCACACATTCCCTGTGACATAGTCTGTAAGGTAAGGTAGTATTATGGCTCAAGGCGTCCTTTGGGGTATATTGGTTTCGCCTATGTAACTTTACAACCATACAACTAATTGTCTTCGTACTTTCTAATGCAATTGTTAAGTGCATTTCCTATTGTACAGTGTCAGTCATTAATTGTGCATACATATGCACACTCACACACACAAGCACACACGCACACGCACACAGACACACATACACACACACATGCGCGCGCGCACACGCATGCATGCCTGCACACACACGCACACGCATGCACGCCTGCACACACACACACACACACACACACACACACGTGCACGCGCACACGCACACACATGCACGTCCGCACACACACACACACACACACACACACACACACACACACACACACACACACACACACACACACACACACACACACACACACACACACACACACACACACACATGCACACACACGTGCTCACAAGGTAAACCACAAGTATGTCCTGTATTATTCTCTTAACAGTATTGTCTAGAGCATGGAATTTTATGACAATGCATGTGTCATTTCTGCTGTTATGTCATTATTTGTGTGAGTAATATGATATCAGTGTTCCTTCTATGTATATTGTTTTGCTAACCCAGTAGCTTCCAGCCATTCACTGAAGTAAGTAGCTGGGTGGCTGGAAGTTTGGCTAATGTGGTTAGAAGTTTGGCTAATGTGGTTGGAAGTTTGGCTAATGTGGTTGGAAGTTTGGCTAATGTGGTTGGAATTTTGGCTAATGTGGATACTAATGTACTTCTAATATACCTAACCAATTCTTTTCCCTCCCCTCCCTTCTCCACCCTCCTCTCTCCTCCCCTCCCCTCTCCTCCTCTCCCCTCTCCTCCCCTCTCCTCTCCTCCCCTCCCCTCTCCTTCTCTCCCCTCTCCTCCCCTCCCCTCTCCTCCCCCTCCCCTCCCCTCTCCTCCCCTCCCCTCCCCTCTCCCCACTCCCCTCTCGACCCTCCCCCTCCTCCCCTCCCCACTTCGCCCCCCTCTCCTCCCCTCCCTCTCCATCATCCCCTCTCTTCCCTTCCCCACTTCACCCCTCTCCTCCCCTACCCTTGTCTCTCCTCCCCTCCCCTTCCCCCTCCCCTCCCAACTTCACCCTTCCCTCTCCTCTCCTCCCCTCCCCTCTGCATCCTCCCCTATCCTCCCCTCCCCACTTCACCCTCCTCTATCCTCCCCTCCCCTCTCCACCCCTCCTCTCTCCTCTCCTCCTCTCCCCTCCTCTCTCCTCTCCTCCCCTCCCTTCTGTAACTGCTACAGAGCTTAACTGACACTGTTGATTACATGAGAAAAGTGCTTAACATCCAAACAGTTAACACTCACATCTTTCCAAGTCGACTGCCCTTGGAAGGGCTGGAATCGCTATGGGTGAGTACAGAGTAACCCAGACTCCCACCCAACACATTACTTTGTACCTTAGCAGCACACTAACACACACTGGATGGCAGTCTTGAACTCAAGTTACTTCCAGCCTCCATTTTGTACAACATCTCACATTACTAAACAGTATAATGACTGGAGGTGAATCTGGGTTGTGGCAGACTAACATAGCACAGTCGATTTCAGAATGGTTGGCCAAAATGGCAAATGGCAGAATGACCACATGGCATGACATCACTGTTAGTTTAACTGCTTGCCATTACATCACTCCTATTGTACAGTATTGACATTTGCTATGACGTCGTCACACCATTTGCCATTTACCTTTTGGACGACCATTCTGAAATCGGCTGCAGTCAGTGCAGTCAAGATCGTAGCAGCCAGTGTAGTCCTTGGTGTTCGCTAAGAATTGCATTGGGAGTCAATTGAAGTGCAAATTATAAGGCACTGTGAACTCAGACCACCTGTCTAGTGAGGACAGCGCCTGCTATCCCAGATATAAAGAGATGTGTACAAAACTACCTCTGGAATAAAGGCATCTCTGTCTGTCTGTCTGTCATGTGTGGCTGTTTTAGACAGGTTTCACTGCCAGTACTATGGTATAATGTCTTGTACTGCAACTCGCTGTCCTTGTATGACTGTTGTTCGTTTCCCCCCATCTGTTTACAGCGTAACACTCCTAGGGTGATCATCATCAATGCATATGAAGCCTACACCAGGGAAATACTTTGTCAGGTGTGTGTGTGTGTGTGTGTGTGTGTGTGTGTGTGTGTGTGTGTGTGTGTGTGTGTGTGTGTGTGTGTGTGTGTGTGCATGTGTGTGTGTGTCTGTGTGTCTGTGTGTCTTGAATATGTTTGTGTGTGTGTGTGGGAGAGAGAGTGTCTTGAATTCGTTTCTGTGCTTTGCATTCGTGTGTGTGTGTGTGTGTGTGTGTGTGTGTGTGTGTGTGTGTGTGTGTGTGTGTGTGTGCGTGCGTGTGTTTGTGTGTGTTGTGTGCGCACACGCAATGCATGTGTATGTGGCACGTGTCTGAATCTGCACATGTGCTCAAGTGTTGACACGCTGCCTCCCCTTCCTCACAGGCACTGCGTAACAACATCTACTACCCAAATTACCAGTTCATCATTCTTGGCTGGTTTTCAGAAAACTTTTGGCTCAACGCCTCTGATGTTTCCGGAATGCAATTCACCCCATCCTGCACAGTTAAAGAATTTGAGGACATTGCATTGAGAAATTTAATCACCGTTAACTTTGACTTCTTGGCGAGGAACAGGGACAAGACGGCCATCTGTGGAGAGGTGAATGCAATGCACTATATAAAATATGTATTGTTAGTTAGTCACCAAGCTAGTATAAATAGTTGCATGTTTAGAGTGACGTTCTATACCATCACATTCACTGCTGAACATGTCTAGTCCACTTGTTACTGTTCCTTCAGTAATGCCGGCATGCTCATTGACCTGAACATCAACCTACCATTCATTACTGTGTCTCCCTACACCCCTTCTCCCTCCTTCCCTCCCTTCCTTCTCTTTGAATGCCTCCTTCTCACCCTCTCCCTCCAAACTCCTCCCTCCCTCGTCTCCCTCCTCCCCTTCTTCTACACCCTCCTCCTTCATTCTCCCTTCTCCTCTCTCCTCCCTACCTCCCCTCCTCACTCCTTCCCTCGCCTCTCCCTGACCTCTCTCTATCTCCCTTGTCAACCTTCACCTGTGTAGAGTGCAAAATCTTTTCTTGAAAAATTTCATGAAAAGCGAAGACAAAGTGGACTAGGCGATTCAGATTTTGCAGGAATCACTTTTGATGCCGTGTATGCGGCTGCCCGTGCACTGAATGTTTCCATTCCCATTCTGGAATCAAACTACAGCCTCAAATTGGAGGACTTTGAATTTGGTAATGTCAGCTTGTCTGCAAAATTTGCCTCTGTTGTCACGCAAAGTCTGGATGAAGTTAATTTTACAGGAGTTTCAGTGAGTTCAGATAAATTTCAGCATTCATATCTCTGTATATTGGATTGCAATTTTTAGTATATAATAATAATTATTACAGTTACAGTGTTATTTATATTCTTCCGTTTGTAACTAATGTAATATAACTTTTTGCCTGCTTTCTCAATTCAAAGGGACCATTTGAATTTAACGACGTTTTTGATAGAGATCAATTCCAAGTTATCATTGGGCAGTACGTCAATCGCAACAACAGTTGGCATCAGGAGATTGTTGGAGAAATTAAATTTGGACAAGATCCCTTATTTCAACAGCGAAACAGCTCAAGTATATTGTTCCCAGGTAACAATGATTTGATGGCCTGATTTGTTGCATGTGTTGGTGTATTTGTGTGTCTGTCTGTGTATCTGCATGCGTGTGTGCATAATGTGTACGTATGTGCATGCGTACATGTCTATGTAACTGTGTATACGTATGAGCATATGCATTTGTTCAGTATGTTTATGCTATGTACATGGGTCTTGCAGGCATTAGGCTTAGCTATGCTGCGTTTGGCATTTATCTGATACTTCTTTTCGATGATCGAGCATGCCAGCTATAGTTACTGCTAAATTCAATGCAGTCTTTAGCCTCTCAAGGGATTTGTCAAGCATACAATATGCTTTTGTATGCCTTACGAATCCCAAGATTGGTGAAAAGTTGGGGTGAATTTGGAAGTGTTCAATCCACCAAAGAAAGTATTTCATAATTATGAGCAGAAATTTTGGCAGGAATTTATTTTGACAGTTGCCGAAATTTTGGCATTTGGCAGAGTTTAATTCGGCGGTTGGGAAGCCTCGTGCCATAACGATATTCATAGCGAGTGGCTAGTCTGAGAATGAGCAGAACTGGATTGCTGCCTTAAGAAATGAGGACTAAGTGTGACTGAGGAGTACATAAGTCATTGTTTGACCAAATCTGGAGTATATTTGTTCCAATTCTCATTCTTGTCCAAGAACTCTTCTACTTGCAAGGGACTTCCAAGCTTCTTTGTGGTAAAACTGCTAACGCTCGCCTGCTACCTGTGACCTCGTATGCAATCGTACCACTCTGACGCAGAAATGGAGACTGGCTGTCGTAATCTTCCAAAGTAAGTAAACGGCAACGATATCAACGCCAGTCACAGCACCCGCATACACGATGCCATTCACATCGCCTTCCTCGCAATGACAAGCTAAGCAGCTCTTCCCCCATCTCTGGTGATCAAAACGTTTTGAAAACCTTATCCTAATGCACAGCTGTCGAAGGTGAACTCCATTGGCCTACGGACCTGGTGCATCCAACTGCAAGCATACATTGCAAAGAAAAACTATGGTTATGCAATAATTAGCAGTGACATGTTGGCAAAAGAGATATTGGTGGATTGGTTGATTCACTGCCAAAAGTTTAGGCCGCACGGTAGCTAGTCAGTCAACGTTCATGTGCACAGCACGTAAAATCTACAGTATGATCTCTTCAAATACCATGAATACGTACCTGCCATCCCTGTTCTCTTCATGCAGCGGGTATTCCCCGAGATCAGCCCAAGGGAGTCCATGTTGCACTGTATGCAGTGATGACAGTGCTTGCTGTAATTTTCATTGCCTGTGCAGTGATCTGCTTTTTCTTCAACCTAGCATTCAGAAACCAGTCGTAAGTGTTTAATTGCAAATTACACAGAACAATGCCTATGTGAAGTAGCTATATCATTTAGTGTGTCACCACGCATAATTATGCAAATTTATATTTTCATGTTCCAACAACAAACAACAAAACAAAACAAGCTGTATGTCCATGATGAATCGTTTGCAGCTGTTTATTATGCTAATTTTCACAGTATAACATGTTATCAGTACAAATTTGTATAGTTTGCACAGCAGCAAATAGCTCAACATTGGTAGGTTTTGCGACTTATACGTTTCTCTGTTACTTTGAATCTTTCAGGTACATCAAAATGACTAGTCCAAACGTCAGCTATTTCATTCCCTTGGGAGCCATTTTTCTTTATGCTATTGTCATAGCGATAGGTTTTCCAGCTACAGGAGTGGTGAACAGGACAATTGCCTGCAATGTGAGGTTTGAGCCATCTCGTAATCAGTTTATCCATGCAATGCAACCTACATATCATACATAGTCTATGAAATCTTATGTATATAAATATATTGGTTTCCTCCTATCCTCTTTTGCAGTTCCAATTGTGGTTGGGCTCCCTAGGGTTCACTCTCATTTTTGGAGGGATTTTGGTCCGTACATGGAGAATTCACTTTATCTTCAATCGTATTGTAACTAGCAAGATCAAGGCAAAGGTGAATACTGTATGGATGGGAGGGGAGGGAGAGGAGAGGAAGGGTAGGGGGAGGGGTGGGTGTGGGAGGGGGAGGGGACAGTGTGGGGAGGGGGAGGGAAGGGTGTGGGGAGGAGGAGGGGAGGGGGAGGGCAGAGGGTAGCTTACAGTAAATGTGTAAGAATTTAGTAGCTGGCATTGATACTCGCCCTAAGGAGGTCCATCATCAGACATCCAGCATTCTAGCAGTCCTTCATGACTATGATCTCCGCCCTTCTTCCCAACTGTTTCACCTTCCTTCTCTGCTGCAGCCTCCAAAGGACTGGATGCTAATCACTGCTATTGGCGTGTTCCTCACAATTGATCTAGTATTCTTAGTCATTGTTGCTGCAGTGCCACAGACAAGGACTGTTGCCACTGTGGTTAAACCAGTGAGTTCCATGTAACTATGTACATGTTTAGAAGGATTGAACATTGACCCCTGATTTGAGGTGCTACCTTGGACATCAATCAGGCCTTTGTAAAGTACATGCCGAAGATATAATGAAACAAAAGCGTTCTTGGTGGTTGCTTTATATCAAGCACTGTGCCTAGCACACTACTTGGATGCCCATTCGTCGTAATTGTTTGCTACTGTAGTTCATCCGGGATCATTAATGCATGCATACTCAGTGGAACCCTATCTATAGTGGCTATAAAAAATCTATAGTGGTCACTGTATATAATGCAGCCACCTGTCTAAAGCAGTCAGCCTCCCTTGGTCCAAACATTTGATGTACAGTGGAACCTGTCTATAGTGGTCACTGTATAATACAGCCACCTGTCTAAAGCAGCCAGCCTCCCCTGGTCCAAACATTTGATATACAGCGGAACCTGTCTATAGTGGTCACTGTATAATGTAGCCACCTCTCTAAAACAGACAACCACCCTAGCCCCAGATAGCACTAAAACATTGCAGTCTCCCTCTGTAATGCAGCCACTACTCTATAAAGATCAATATAACTGGCCATGGGTGGTTACGTGTACCTTAGACAGGTCACCGAATACTTATGCGCATACATATCGGTGATCTGTGAGTGTGCATCACATGCAAAGTCAATGAACATTCTCTTTTGGTATCTTTTGTTCCTGTGTCCTGTGTTAGGTTGCATCTACGTTCGTTGTTGAGGTGTGCAATACACTAGACTCAGCAGCATATCTTACAATGGTCATCATCCTCGTGGTGTACAAGAGTGTGTATCTCTGGGTGGGACTCTACCTTGCCTTTGAGACCCGCAAGGTTAAACTAAAGGCTCTTGCTGACTCTCAGTACATCGCAGCCTCTGTGTATGTGTCCATCATGACCTGCATTGCTATTGTCCCTGTGGCCATCTGGCTGAGGGAGATGGTAGACATCTACTACGGAGTACTCAGTGGGATCCTAATGCTGGGGGTGACCACTGTGCTGGCACTGATATTCCTTCCAAAGGTGTGTCTGTGTGTGTGTGCATGTGCTCATACTTGTAATATAGGCAAAATTATATGTGTACGTATGCACTCTCATAGACCATGTTACCATGGTAACCAGGTGTGTGTGTGTGTGTGTGTGTGTGTGTGTGTGTGTGTGTGTGTGTGTGTGTGTGTGTGTGTGTGTGTGTGTTTCGTGTGTGTGTGTGTGTGTGTGTGTGTTTCGTGTGTGTGTGTGTGTGTGTGTTCCGTGTGTGTGTGTGCATGTGCTCATGCATGTAATGTAGGTATAATTATATGTGTACGTATGCATTTGCATACACCATGCTACCATGGAAACCAGGTGATATTAATTGCCATGGTAATGCACTATGTATTATTTATTCCACACTCAAATGTGATGCTAAGTGATGTCCAGCCTCGGCCTTGTTCAAGATCTTGTGTGCACTTGTTCATATAATAGAGTTATTGCTCAATGTCCCTATAACCATGCTCTCTGTCCTTCCCCTTCAAGATGGTGGGTCTCTACAAGTACTGGAATGCCGATATGATGGAGTTCGAGTTAGGAAGGCACACTACCAGCATTGGAGAAGCCGCAGCATCCATGGAAGTTGCAACTCTTCAGCGGAAGGTGCAGGAGTTGACTTCAAAACTGGCTGATTTTGATGTGAGCACATCTCATGCATCTAATACACATCCTGCAGTAATTCTTCATCTGTACGCCTCTGCACACAAAATTGTAAATATGCAATGCGCACACATGTACACACACCCATGCACATGCGCACACACACACATGCACATACACACACATGCACACACACACACACACACACACACACACACACACACACACACACACACACACACACACACACACACACACACACACACACACACACACACACACACACACACACACACACACATGCATACAGAATTGGAATCAAAGCCACTTACTTGAATTGTTCATATATTGTGTATATGCAGAAATCCATTACGGACACCAACAGCACCATCAAGGTGACTAGTAATGTTGAACTGGTGAGTTACAACGGAAATAGGACCTCTGAGCTTAGTGAATCAGGGAAGAACAATTCCAGGACTTCTGCAGTGTGAAGCACTCCTTTAGTTTCACGAGACAAAGGTTGACAACTTGTACAAACTTCTGAAGTGATCACGAAGAACACACATTTTCTTAAGCATTGAATTTATTCCACACTCTTTTGTATTTTTGTGTACACTGAGATGTTTCTTTACTCAGAAATAGACCTTTGCATGCAGCGCTTATATTTGGAATACATTTCCTTTGCATTTTTGGGCACGTTAAAGTTAAAGAATATTCAATCTTGTGTCGAGGTGTTCTTAGATGAATATCAGGATCTGGATATGCAAGAGTGTTTGTTAATCTCTGCATGCACAGAAGTTTAATTTACATTTATGCATTTAATTTACAAACTTTTTTATGTTTAGGGATTTTGCACTACTTACCAAATTTGCTTAAATTAGTACCTGTAAAATCAGTATCCTAAATGCAGATTTTAAATGCAAGAAATGTAGACGTGTGTCCTCTACTGTCCTATGTGCACATAGCTACAAATGATTCTTTGTTTTATATACACACGCACTTGCACAATTGTAAACATCATTGCCACACCATTAATCAGTCATTACTATATACCACCTCGATCCCGTTCATGGACCACCTCGATCCCGTTCATGGACCACCTCAATCCCGTTCATGGACCATATATAGTAATTCTCGTTGCTATCACCCAAACTATACCTATACCTATCGGTGCTAGCCACCCCTCTACCCGGCTAGCCCCTCTACACAGCATCTTAACAGTCATGATCTCATATGATGGACACTTCTTTATCTCCATTAAATTACTATTAATTTTTGTAAAATTTTTAAAATTCATACTTGGCTACTAAATATGCTCACCTGCCACATAATAGAGCCATTCATAATATATAGTAAAATATTAGTCAAATGTGCACCATTTTAGTGCAAATTCCTAAGTATTATCTTCAAGAACTGCGCATGCCTCAGAACATATGTCCTTGATCCTACTGGCCTACAAATACAAACCATCTATGAGTATCTAAGCTACGTGCTGGTATGGTGTGGAGTACTTGAACTATAATTCTCTCCTTCTGGTTCATCACTGTACCTCTTTAGATTCTGATACAAATGTTTAGCTCCATTGTAGCTTACATTAATATCTTCTCTGTCAGATTCAGGCTCTGTGTCAGTACTGGAGACCTACATCCTCCTGTGTCCCTTAGCTGCCATGCCCATTTCTTCTCTAGCAGTGTAAGAATCTGCATCAGACTGAGCTGTGACTCTGAAAATCTTGCTTTCCTTTTCATTAGGATCAAGCCTTTGTCTTTTTGCGGGAGTTGTCTGTTCATTTATCCCTAACCCTTCATCAATTATTTCTCCAATCGCCCTTTTGAGGGATCTAGAATTGCCAACTTTCTTTGCTATTCTGTCAGATCGTGATGAATATTTCTTCATCATGTAAAGACCATGCTCTTCTCTGGCATGCGCAGATGAGCACCAAAGTTGGACAAATATAGGATAGTGGTTGCTCAACTTCCCCTCCTGTAAAATAATGGTGAATTGAAGAAGGAATGATAACATGAATTACTTGCAGTATGTGAAGTTGCTGCTGCATAGAAACAGCCTTGGATGCATCAGAGTTACTAGAGGGTTAACTGTAGAGTGAGTATATATAATTATTATAAGTATTATCTTCATTCTGACAGCATATGAATATCTAATCATGTTTTTCTATAAAAACATGACATAAGGAGTATACCATTACAGGGCTGCTGTTTAAATACTAATATATACCTATTCTGTATACACAAGATATGGGGCACAATATGCATAATTATGGAAAGCTCAGTGGTTGTTAGTACAGTGTACACGTGCCTATTTACCAATGCTCAGAGCTAGAGCAATATTGTCGTTGATGAAGTTTCCATGCATGTGGCACATGTGAGTGTATGTATGACTGTGCGTATAGCAAAGACACACACACACACACACACACACACACACACACACACACACACACACACACACACGCACACGCACACAGGCAGGCAGGCAGAGCAGATGGATGATTAATATAAACGTAATGTCTGTACTGAAATGTGAATGAAAGCTTACCTTAATCTTGTGGTGTACACCTTGAAGTGTCCCTGCATGTGCTTGGCGTTTTATTGCAGGGCTGCATTTTTGCATCATTGGGCCTACAGTTATGAATCTGCATGGTATCACAGAGGAACACAATCTGACAATCAACCTTATCCAATTATCAAATTGCACTAAGAAGAAAGATACAACAGATGTAATTTAGCCCAAGCATATAAAAATTGATCTTCTATCACGTGAAAAATTACATAATTATGACAGCTTTCTAAATTTAGGGTCATTAGCAGTTCATTCTTACACAAAAGTACACAGTGTAACAGCAATCGAGTACGAATATGCGCAAGTTGTGCATGCAAACATTGTACTATAGTTGTGGCAGAAACAGCTGCAAAATGACCCCACTGTTTGCATTTTAACACACTGTTGCTAGTATGTGTATATAATGATGCAGTGAGTTTGTGAAGTCTCATGCATTTGCAGTGTGGCTCAACATAACAACTGTTTAGCTCTTGTGCACACCACATGCACAGTGCAGGTCTTGGCAGTCACATCTTTATCCATGCATGCATGCATGTATGTACGTATGTATGTATGTATGTATGTATGCATGTATGTATGTATGTATGTACGTATGTATGTATGTATGTATGTATGTATGTATGTATGTATGTATGTACATATGTATGTATGTATATACATGCATGTATGTATGTATGTATGTATGTATGCATGTATGCATGTATTCCTCTCCTAGCTTTGCTGCAAGCTGTGTGAATGAGGCACCAATTATGTATGTACCTTCACACATGGTGCTAATTCAAGTAACTGCTATAGTCTGGGTATTAACGACATGGTGCATGCAGCAGGTTGTCCATGGTCTATTCGGTGCATGGCAACCATTCAAAGCCAATCACTATTGAGTGGGTACGGTTGAATCAGTTGAATCAGTTGATGACTAACTGCTATTTCCAATGTTACTTATTGCTTGCCTATTCGTACCAGCATTTTCACTATTCGACTAAAGTCAAACAAAGAATGATTAGGAAAGGTCTTTTACAACACCCATGAGCTAGTTCAGGCAGTGAATAGCACAGTCAGTTAGCATTTGTGATCCCATACAGCATTTGCACTTCAGAACAAAAGGTTGAATGACTCGGTGTGCAGTGTCATCCAATCAACCACTAAATCACTAATACATGTGACCAGATCTGTGTGCTTGTTTAGTATACATATGTATAGTATGAGCACAACATTCTCTCTAACTGCTTCATCCGCTTTTGTATTATTGCTTCCCATTGACTGCTTGCATGTGTGTGTGTGTTCGTGCATGTTTCAACTTTGTGTGTGTGCATGTGTGTGTGTGTGTATGTGTGTGTGTGTGTGTGTGTGTGTGTGTGTGTGTGTGTGTGTGTGTGTGTGTGTGTGTGTGTGTGTGTGTGTGTGTGTGTGTGTGTGTGTGTGTGTGTGTGTGTGTGTGTGAAATGACCTCATGGGCATCACTAACCGGATGGTGGCAATCCAGGTCCGTACAGAGTGGCGAGCCACCGTCTGTCAGTACCAACCTATATAGGACTATCTCCTTGGGGTAGCAGCAACCAGATCCTGCCCAACGTCCCCAGTGGACATGGAGAACGGAGGTACCGTTACCAAGGAAACCATGTTTTCTCAGGCTTATATTACCTGTATTTTTCTCTAACATGCTTGAACTAGGGTGAATCACACACTATAGTGTGTATAATTGCTGGAACAAGCATGTATTGCACACCATTGTTTGGCACAGGTTATCCTATGGGTTGCGCTTCTTGTGTTTGTCTGGTCATTTCCCACTATGTTTACATTATTCTTTTAACTCCCTCCTCCATAATTATCATGGTCGGCATGACAATGTAAGTCAACTGATACAGGCCAATGGTCACTGAGTGATGACATGTTGGGATCCCTCCGAGAAACATTAACACTCTCTTTGTTGGCACAGTTCTGCATTCTTGGACATGTAGAAATTATTCTGTGCAACTTTGTGTGTGTGTGAGACTGTGTGTGTGTGTGTGTGTGTGTGTGTGTGTGTGTGTGTGTGCGCGCGCGTGTGTGTGTGTGTGTGTGTGTGTGTGTGTGTGTCCATAAAATTGCGCATGTACCTGTGTGTGTCAAATATTCATTTGATGTTACCTATATGTATGTAGGATATGCATAAAATGTATAACTTGCGTGGCCACCTTCTAAAATGGTGATAGCCCCACGGGTGACACAACTGACTGAAGAGTATGTTTTTCAGTTAAACACCCAATAACAATTTATAATTGCGACAATGATACTTAATGTCCTATACGCTGTATGTCATATAAATTAAAGACCGATCAGTACAGCAACACGATGTTTAATATTATACTATTGAGCTAGATCACACTGTTTCATATTGCTGTAATATAATTAGACAGTGTTGTACACTATTCCATGACACAGCCCAGCCAATATAGAGTGTATGCTCCTTGTGTCCCTCCTATTACTTCCCATGATGAGCACCTTGACGTCGTCCACTTTCATCTTTACCAAAACGTCTTTTAGGACAGCGTAAATCGACTGATAAAGGCCAGTGGTTATACTGAGTGATGGGCATCCACATCTCCATGCATGCACCTGCACATTCTTTAATTTAGCAACTTATATACTACTTAACAAAGTTGTTACAAACCAAAATGAAAGGGTACACTCTTTACGCATTCAAAAGACTACTCAAATGCGCAACACTTCATGATAGATGTGTGCACTGGAATACACCAGACCTAGAAAACACACTGTTCTGTTTTATGGGCACACTGGTTATATAGGGGTACATACTCCAATTCATACAACGGCCTCTTTCAATTCTCTCCCATCTTAGATGCAGCTGATCCCTTCTGAGAAGATTTCTGTCTGTGCAACCAATTCATAATGGCAAATGGCCTTAAGGCTCTCCTACTATACTCAGAATCAGTTGGTCTCACTGTATTCCAGTTGTAAGAATTAAGCCTTCGCCTTTTCTTGGGAGGTGCATACATTGATAGCTCTGGATCTTCATCAAATGGCCTTGAGACTCTCTTCCTCTTTCTACAACTTAAATCGATGGACACAGGCCAATGGTCGCTGAGATCTCTTGGCATGCGTATAGGCATGTCTCCCCACTTAGGAATTTGTGCATTCCTTACAATACTTCTCATTCGCTGACCAGCAGCTATTATTCTGTGGAAATGGGTTCAAAATTAATTTTTAATTATAGTAAAAGTACGACATGCAAAACAAATAATGCATGCATAATTGGTATGTAATCAGTGGTCATATACATATTCATAAAATTTTCCTAACAATGGATATTAAGCTCACCTGTCATATGCACAGTGTGACCGGGCAAGTGCATTGGTTTTCTGTCCATCTTCCACTAACCACGTGAAAAGTTGTCTATTGCTGTAAAGAGCATTCCTTCTTCTTTTACGTATTCGAAAGAAGTTACAGTCTGCATTGAGGTCTCCAAGGATCAGTGCATTCTCATATCCAGATTGCTGCATTATTCGGGTGTAGACATTGGCAAGCTCATTTATTTCGTACTGGGCACGATTAGGTTTCACGTGGATCCCAATTAGCACAAATGATGGCATGCAAAACAGCTCTGGAACATTAAATTGAACAATGAAGGGAGGTCGATAGAAGCCCCGATATTGTGGGTATTGGTGCTGATCATGAAGAACAACAGGCCTTGCTTTGGTGCTCCTGTGAGATGTTGTATATAGCCATGAAGTTAGGCGTGGAATGTATAATAAGTTTACTGTAACAGCATAAATTAAATATTGGTACAAGAGCAATTTCTACTGACCGGTAAAGATAAGCATATAACTCTCTATGCTGGAGGCGTGCATAATCAGGCTGCAGTGGGGTGGAGACCATGCCATCAATTCCACATCTAAAAGGAAAGAATGATGTACAGTGCATTAGCTGTAATAATTTATACTGCAACATTGCTCACTTACTTAGTAGTCAGCTAATGCATACAGTGGAATATATCACAACCACCAGTGGGCCAAATATGTAATTGCATGGCTTTCAGAGAGGTGGCTGCTTTACACAGGTAGTTAGGCTACAATGTTTTAGTGCTATCACTAAACATGGGACCTTACAGGGAGGCTGGCTGTTTAGAGAGGTTGCTGTCTTACACAGCCACCATTTTGACAAGTTCCACTGTATACAGTATCTATAGCTACCTTGTCTCATGCACGTATTGTATTGTATTGCTTTGTATTGTATGTGTGTATTATTATATTCATTCAATATAACTTGGGGGAGTGTGAGAGGCTAAAAACGTTCAGACATGCTTATATAATTTAGACAAGGTTCACAACAATTCCTGATGCATGTACATTATTTTTTAAAGCAAGTACTGTCAAGCCAATTGCAGTTATCTTCATCATCAGTGACTGATCAAGCAATGTACATATGCATTCAAGAACATTACACTCACAAACTCAGCCTTTGTCTGAGCCCATTGAGTTCTTCAACAGATGTCAATTCTTGAAGGAAAACTATATCCCAATGTTGGGCACAAATGAACTGCAGAATTAATACATGCGGGAGTAAAAACTAATAAAAGTATATGCAAGAACTGAATGATTTACAATTTACACATGCATAGGTGCTTTCCCGAATAAATTAGACAATCATTATTCTTTAAGCAAGTAGTGTCAAGCCAAAAACGTATCATGAGTGGATTGCTACGAATGTGGGTTCTTGCACTGCGAATGAGCACATGAACACCACCAGCCACCACACTACACATTTTAATGCTAATACAACTAACTGTAGCCTCCTAAGCTACATATATAATATTATAATAATTATTATTTTACTTAGTGAGTTAGTTTAGCAGTTTCATGTACCACAGGTGTATACACAGAATACCCTGACAACCACCCTGCACCTATATGGGAGCAGAAATCGAATTCTTACAGCAACAATTGGCATTGCAAAGGCATCATTTTCCATCTTTCTCCATCCATGGCCAAGTTTCTTAATGTTGAAGGCTGCTATCCTGAATCCCTCACAAGCTGGTATCTGCTGACTCAGAAGAACACTAAGGAAAACCAGCACAGCCGGTAGACACCTTCCAGGCTCAACACGGGTGAGGGGTGGCATCATTGCGGCATTGAGGACACTAACCAACCAGCTCCAGAACGTATATATGCTGTAAGCTTACCATGACCTTATATGCACATAATGTATTTCCCATGAATGTACTTACATAACTATGACATAATAATAATCTAATATATAAAGCCGAAATTGTGTGTGTGTGTTCGCGATACGCGCGCGTGTTTCTCGCTCAATCGTCGGCAAACTCGCTGTGGCTGCTGGGGGCACCGGGGAGTCAGGTTATAGCGGGGTTGACGTCGCCCGTCTTGAGGTTCGTAGAGAGTTATCCTTCCATTTCCGCTTTTTCCTTCGCGGACGACGGCCATTTTTCTAATTATTTTCCTGTTTTTAAACCAATATGAGTTTATAATTACATAATATATAAGAGCTCTAGCAGTTTATAATGATAATGCACAAACAAGGGCAAGAAACAATGAGTAATGAGTAACGGCGAGGATAGACAATAGTCATATACAGATGTAACATAATAGAATAGTACCTCACAATTATCTTTCCTGTTGACTTCTGGTTTTTTCCCGATTCGATTTGCTGTCGTCCCACGTTCAAATTTTAACCAATAATCATCATTGAACTGTAGCAGTACGTGGTTGCTGAGGGCATCGGGGGACAGGCATTGGGCGCCGTAGCTCACCGAAGGCAGGCCACTCTGCTAGTTATTATATATAGCTACTGCTGAATTGCCACATAAGACAGTGCACATGAATAATACATATTGCTATACTAAGTGGGTTACAGTATTGTGCAGATTCAATAATTTTGGTGGTCACGTTGTGCATTCAGGCATACATACATAGATGACTTGTATTGTGGATTCCTAGTAAATATTACGTGTACGTGTGTCTGGGGGTTTACAGTATTGGCTTATAGAATGATGCTCTCATGACAACACATCTATTGAAAGTCCCAGCAACTGTGCACATATGCATGTGTATACCTTAAGGCCTCGAGCTCATCCCACAGATCATCCCCTCATTAGTATCCACAGCGTGACTTCCATTTACATAATTATGTTCATTGCAAACTTCTTATCTTGTCATTCTCAATGGATCTGTCCAAATAAAATGGCATCAGGAATTGAGCTGAGGATATACAGTAGCAAGCTTCACGTGTTAATTTTATGCTGTTAACATTCAGCGCCAACGCTGCTCAGCTGTACGTCTTGTGTCCTTCCTATGTATACACTATGGGAAATGTTTAGTTCTGGTAGGAAAATTATTGAGGAAATATATGTTTCAAGTTGCTGTATGCAATGTGTGAATAGCTATAGAGACATGTGTACAGGTTTTCCTGTACATTGTTGACTGGTGTGTTCACGTGACTATTCACAGTAATTGTTAACTAAAGCGTTTACTTGGCTACACACCATTGTTGACCATTGTCAATTCATGAAAGTGTCCGGTGTTCACGTGACAATGTGCAATGTTGGAGTATAATACGGTCAGTCAGTCTGTGATAGTCACTACTCCATTTAATACATACATAGGCACAGCAACTGTATAATGTAGGCTGGATATTGTACCGAGTCACTTGCTGATACAGTTAGAGCACACTATTGATAATATAATTAATGTTAAGATTTAGCATAACATTTAGCATAACATAAGAGTATTAAGCTGGATATTGTACCAAGTCAATCACCTGCTGATATAGTTTGAGAATTAAGTCCATGATTTAGCATTATAACATTATAATAAGAGCATTATTCACATGTATGCAGTTTCAATTTGTGCCATCACAGTCATCTGACACGGGCTAGCCTAGAGTGTATGCATATTGCGTCCCTGTGGCCCATTCTAACTACAAATACTTGCGTCCTCCTCCTTTGCTTGCTTCACTGTTGGGACAACGTAAATCAACGGATACCGGCCAATGGTCACTGAGTGGAGGTATTCCAAGTCCCCATTTTGGGACCAGCACATTTCCTGCACTAGCCTTCATCTTTTCACCAGCAGCAATAATCCTGTACAAATGGTGTATTGCAATATTATACCATTATCATGGTACAAAACATACAGTATAATCATAATTATTATAGAAACGTCTACTGTACTAACATATACTTAGCCTATATGTTACACTGATCATAATATTATGGATGGTATAATTATGTATTGTGTCAATGCTCAGGTGACTGTATAATTGCATGCTGCTCATGAAAGTGAACAAAATTATTCTGTACAATGAAATTGATTGATGTAAGTCTTTCAGCCATAAATTTCAAAGTATAAATGCAAGGCATATGCCTGTTTCAGCATGTGTCTGCAGTTCACCTGATATACATAGGGAAATGTAGGAATTTAAAAGTATGTTGGAATATTATAGACATTTTGGTGCAGTCACAGGAGGAAGAGTGATACTAACACAACTAAGTGATAACTACTTTCTCAAACCTAGCTGTAGTGATGAGAACATTGAAAACAGCAACATTAATACTCATACAGCAACAAGTGGCATTGAAAAGGCATCATTTGTAATCTTCTTCCGTCCTAGCTCCTTGATATTGAAGGCTGCTATCCTGAGTCCATCACAAGCTGGCATCTGCTGACTCAGCAGTACACTAAGGAACACCAGCCCAGCTGGTAGATACCTTACTGTCTCACCACAGATACAGGATCGCATTTCAGTACGGAGAGGACTGACCAACCAGCTCCAGAATGCATGCTGATTGCTTGCACGACTTTAAATATACTACAAATTTATATGCCTGTATTTCCCAATTCTCTTATTGTGACTACTTAAGAATGTGCACATAATGTATCCATAGCACTTATGCCAATACAAGGGGGTAACAGTATTGTGCAGATTCAATAATGCCTCCACCTGTTGGTTCTGTCACATTGTGTATTCAGGCATTCAGACCTACACAGACTTGGATTGCTCAATACCTTTTCAGTGCAGTTACATAATACATAGTACTAAACATTATAATAGATTATATTATAATTATATATTGAAATTATAGTAGGGGTTAAAAGAGGCCCTCACAACAGTGCAACTATTGAATGGGCTATATAGCAGCTGCACATGTGCAAGTTTGTACCTCAAGAACTCAAGCTCATCCATACAGATCATCCCCAGCATTATATCCACAATGTATCCCTATATCTATACACATACTTATATATAATCATTGCATGAGCATCTAATCTTGTCTTTTTCAATGGGCCCGACCAAATTATGACAGCCATAATTGGGCTAACAATATAGTCCTAGCAAGCTTCACGCGTTCATCTGCATAAAGCTGTTCACGTTCAGAGCCAACGCTGCTTGGTGTTGTGCCCTTGCCTATGCATACACTATGGGAAATGTTTAGTAGTGGTATATACGTTTCAAGTTGCTGTATGCATTATGAATAGCTATAGAGACTTGTGTACAGGTTTTCCTGTACATTGTTGACTGGTGTGTTTACTTGACTATTCACAATAACTGGATATTGTACCGAGTCACTTGCTGATACAGTTGGAGCATACAATCGATATTATAATTAATGTTAAGTCCGTGATTTAGCATAACATTATAAGAGTATTAAGCCGGATATTGTACCGAGTCAATCACCAGTATTATCTATACTGTTTCATTTTGTGCCATCACAGTCATCTGACACATACAGGCCAGCCTAGAGTGTGTGTGTATTGCATCCCTTTGGCTCATTCCAACTACAAACACTTTGCCATGCGTCCTCCTCCGTGGCATCATTGTGGCATTGAGGACACTAACCAACCAGCTCCAGATCGTATGCTGTAAGCTGACCATGACCTTATATGCACATGATGTATTTCCCATGAATGTACTTACATAACTATGACATAATATAGCTACTGCTGAATTAACACATAAGACAGGGCACATGAATAATACATATTGCTATACTAAGTGGGTTACAGTATTGCGCAGATTCAATAATTTTTCCAACTGGTGGTCACGTTGTGCATTCAGGCATACATACATAGACAACTTGTGTTGCTCAGCACCCATTCACTAGCTGTAGCTATACATATAGCACAATATTGTATTGTGCATTACTAGTAAATATATATAATTCACCTGTGTCTAGAGGCTTACAGTATTGGCTTATAGAATGATGCTCTCATGACAACACATCTATTGAATGTCCCAGCAACTGTGCACATATGCATGTGTATACCTTAAGGCCTCGAGCTCATCCCATAGATCATCCCCTCATTAATATATATTCACAATGTGACTTCTATTTACATAACTATGTTCATTGCAAACTTCTTATCTTGCCATTTTCAATGGATCTGTCCAAATAAAATGGCATCAGGAATAGGGCTGAGGATATACAGTAGTCCAGCAAACTTCACATGTTCATCTGCAATTTTACTGTTAACATTCAGAGCCAACTCTGCTCAGCTGCCTTGTGTCCTTGCCTGTGCATATGTAACAGTGCTGAGTGTGGCTTCCAGTCATGTGACTGTCACTTGTCTTTGTATGTATTGATTCTATGTCATGCAATTTATTAGCGTATTACTATTCGAGTGTATATTCTGTAGCGCAGGCCGTGAACACCGCTTTAATTGTCCTTCTTGTTATGTTGTCTTGTATCCTATATAAGTGCCTGTATACAGTTTGGGATTGCCTTAGTGCTCAGTGCAGTTGCCCAGTGTACCCGCGACTGTTGCGTGCACGCCCCCTCACAGCAATCTCGGGCCGTCGATCATCGGCCCATGAGTACACATACACTATGGGAAATGTTTAGTTCTGGTAGGAATTATTGAGGAAATATACGTTTCAAGTTGCCGTATGCAGTGTCAATAGCTATAGAGACTTGTGTACAGGATTTCCTGTACATTATCGACTGGTGTGTTTACTTGACTATTCACAGTAATTGTTAACTAAAGCGTTTACTTGGCTACACACCATTGTTGACCATTGTCAATTCATGAAAGTGTTCGGTGTTCACGTTACAATATGCAATGTTGGAGTATAATACAGTCAGTCAGTCAGTGTTTGTCGCTACTCCATTTAATGCATATACATAGGCACAGCAACTGTATAATGTAGGCTGGATATTGTACCAAGTCACTTGCTGATACAGTTGGAGCATACAATCAATAATATAATTAATGTTAAGTCCATGATTTAGCATAACATTATAAGAGTATTAAGCCGGATATTGTACCGAGTCGATCACCTGCTGATACAGTTGGAGAATGAAGTCCATGATTTAGCATTATAACATTATAATAAGAGCATTATTCACATGTATGCAGTTTCAATTTGTGCCATCACAGTCATCTGACACGGGCTAGCCTAGAGTGTATGCATATTGCGTCCCTGTGGCCCATTCTAACTACAAATACTTGCGTCCTCCTCCTTTGCTTGCTTCACTGTTGGGACAACGTAAATCAACGGATACCGGCCAATGGTCACTGAGTGGAGGTATTCCAAGTCCCCATTCTGGGACCAGCACATTTCCTGCACTAGCCTTCATCTTTTCACCGGCAGCAATAATCCTGTACAAATGGTGTATTGCAATATTACACCATTATCATGGTACAAAACATACAGTATAATCATAATTATTATAGAAACGTCTACTGTACTAACATATACTTAGCCTATATGTTACACTGATCATAATATTATGGATGGTATAATTATGTATTGTATCAATGCTCAGGTGACTGTATAATTGCATGCTGCTCATGAAAGTGAACAAAATTATTCTGTACAGTGAAATTGATTAATGTAAGTCTTTCGACAATAAATTTCAAAGCATAAATGCAAGGCATGTTAATTATGCGTTTGCAGCTCACCTGTCGTATGTGCAATTACTCTTACTGTAAGCATTAGTCTTCACTCCGTCGTTCACAAGCCACTTGAAGATATGCCTTTGGGTGTAAAGAATATTCTGCTTCTTGTCTACGAACCCAAAATAGGCGCAATCAGCATTGAGGTCTCCAAGGATGAGCGCATTCTCTTGTTTGGTGGTTTGTTTAGCCCAGTCGTACACATTCACTAGACCATTCACTTCACTGTAAGCACGATTTGGTCTCGCATGAATTCCAATCAGTGTAAAGTTTGGCATACATTTTAGCTCAGGTACTAAACTGGTATCCACTTGAACGTTGGCAACATAGGGCGGTCGAAAGAACACAGGAGCATGAAGTGGTGGCGTTGTTCCCACTGAAGTGATAACCTGGTGAACAGAAGCATTCAGTCTTCTTATGTTCACTCTACAGAGAGGGATAGGAAGAGCTGTCTGGGTATGACATCATGATGCAGGGATTATTATAATTAGTGTATGTGTACTGGGATTAATATTACTAGATATAGCCCCTCTTACTCAGCTGTCAGCCAGACAAATCTGTAAACCATGCATAAAGGTGCACGTTACTGATGTACATTCCCTTAACTGTGCACCAACCGATAAATGAAGGCATAAATCTCTCTGTTTTTGGGGCTTGCCTCAACTGGTTGCGCGGAGGAGGACTTTGACAGGTAGTGAGTCCGCTTATGTTGACATACTCTGGAGGGACACACATCAAGGATGCAATGGTACAGTGTTATGCCAAAATACTTAGGTATACTTGTATTGACACTCACAAATTTTCGTTAAGTTTTTTTGTGAGAGCAGCCAGCACATCCTCAGATGATAATTCTTGGAGGAATGCTATATCCCATCCTTGTGTACAAATGAACTGCAGATCAATATATAGGCATAATTATGCATGTCTTGCCACATTAATAATAACTGATTAACATCAGTCCACATAAATAGCAATAATGATAGTTCTAAATATTCTTCAAGACTTAGTAAGTTTTGTGATACATTTCAAGCCAAGAGAATGGTAGGTTTTCAGCTAGTGCATGACTGCTTATATTATAATTTTCTCATACAAACGTTAATAACTGTGCAGCCTCACCGTACTAAGTGCACTTGCAAAGATATCATTATTAATTTTCCTTTCTTCAAGTTTCTGGATGTTGAATGTTGCAACCCGAAGCGACTCACAAGGTGTCAGTTGCTGAGTCAACAGCAGTAGGCCCAGGAGCATCAGTACACCTGTTGACCTCATTTCAACCCGAGCTGCTGTTCAGAGAAATCTCCTTCACTGAAAATCTCTTTGACTGCAAATGGAATAGATAGCTCAAACAGTGTAGCTGTATTTCTGCCAACTATGTTATCTCAGTGTATATATATACGACAGTCAAAATTTCCTCATGCACAATATTATTTCAGTATACACTGTGATTTATATAATACTTGCACATTGCACTGGTTCAATATTATTATTAGCGCATGTGCTGCTTTTCAAGAGGTGTTTGTATTGTATGAAATTTTAGTTTCAATTGCAAGTTGATGTAGTTGACAGAACCTTAAACTTGTGTACGGGGACTTGCATACAGGTTTCACTGTACCTATTGTTCACATTGTGCCATTGACAATACACTAGTACTGTATGCTATTGTTCACCATTGTGTCAATCAATCAATTTTGGTTGTGTACATGCAATTGACACTATTGTATCCATTGTGTGCCTCTGACTATTCACTGTATGGGGTGATTTTCAGTATAATATAAAAATAATATTCCATTGCAATAGTATAATATTTGGGTCCATGTGTATATACATATGTGTGTGGCTGCATACTTACACTTACACTTACACAGCTACTCTACGCTATATTGCTGCAATCACGTTCCAAACTGTGGGCAGTGGCTACCTGGGATAATGACAGTTTGACAGAATTCTTGCTTACAGCTTTGCCTTGTGACCTAGCAATGACTACCCAAGGTTGCATAAAGACGTTGTACATGATAGTAGCAATATAAATAATGTAGCATTAAATGTATTATCTTGCAATGTGTACCATGATTCTCACATAGTATAGCCCATTATTATATTATTGGTGTCTATGTTTTCCATTACATTTTAACCAAATTACCATATTTGATAATATAATGAATTTACTTATGTCTTCTGCCTGATATGCAATGTAGCCAGACATTTAGCTATCTAGTTCTCTCCAATGTAATATACTTTAAGGGCATCTCATTCCATATACCCTTTAGTTCAATCCTTGTTAACACTTGATCCCCCCTTCTGGACACTGCAGGTCCACTGACACAGGCCAGTGGTCACTGAGCTCTTTCCCCTCCCATCTTGGGATGTCTACATTCGCAATACTTTGATTCATCATGTTCCCTGCAGCTATTATCCTGTGAGCACAAGTACAGGGGAAGGTACACAGTGATTGAGTGTGATCATTGTGATAAACTGAGTCATCAGAGCAAATACGTAAGTAGCTTATAAACATCACATGCTGCAGCGTGTTGGGGTCCTCTGCAATAGTATGCACTTTGGTGACCGGGTCATTTTCAGCTGTTTCTCTACTTAATTATAAACAAGTATACAACATATACAGTGGAACCTGTCTAAGACAGTGAATGTGTTAGGCTGCCACCTCTCTAAATGGCCAGCCTTAATTCCTGGGCCCAATTAGCACTCTTCCTCTATAGAGCAGCTATACCTCACTGCACAGGTCATGCAATTTTGACAAATAGTTCAAGAAACAGCTGCAAGCGATTCAAACGTTTGGACTAACACTTGCATGCTGGATATGATTTAACATAATATGTTACAGCAGATGAGGCTTTTACCTGTCATAGGTACAATCACTGCTTTTAGAAGCTGCATTGGTCTTCATCCCATCCTTAATGAGCCAATTGAAGATGTGCTCCTCCCTGAGAACACTGCTGGCTTTTTCCACTGGCCCAAATGTGCCACAATCAGCATTGAGGTCTCCAAGAATCAGTGCGTTTCCATCTATCCCTCTAACGCGAGCTGTCCGATCGTACACATTCACTAGTCCATTCACTTCACCGTAAGTTCGAACTGGCCTCGTGTGAATTCCAATTAGCACAAATTCTGGCATGCATTCCAGTTCAGGAACTGTATTGGTATTCACCTGAATCCGGGCCACAAATGGTGGCCGAAAGAACACGTCTGCTTGTAAGTTTTCTCCGCCAACATGATATTGAGTGATCTGTTCTTGGTGCACTTCAGCAGTTAACTTAACTTTGCTTTCCCTGCAAAGAGCAATGAATCATAATTGAATAACCATGAAGAGAGTTCATCTTGCATCATTATGGCCTGAGGGAATGCAGAATGACTACTAACCGATAAATGTAGGCGTATATCTCTTGACCAGAGGGTGCTTGCGGTGGGTATTTGCTGGAGTGCACTTCACTATAGTAATCACCATAGTATTCACTATAATAATCGCCATATTCACCATAGTAATCACCATATGCTTCTTTGGTGCATTCTCTGGAGAAGTAAGAATCAGATGTGGCAATGCCTTGAATGTTGAATAAATAGAGCATGTTAATGAAAGAAGGGACATTATACAGTTACAGAATCTATGAATGTTATGAACGAGCACACATCAGGCTGACCCAGGGGCACAACAGCACACAACTGTAACGCACGCATTCTCATTCAGTAGGTTTGTTAGCTCTGTGATTACTTCTGCACTGGTGAGCTCTTGAAGGAAGGCTATATCCCAGTCTTGGGCACAGATGAACTGTAGAAAGAGAGCACTAATGTTGTCACAGTGAGATACTGCATGCATGGAAATGGAGTGATTTTCATTGGGTTGACTCATCTCATTCACATTGCTATGCAGTTTGTAAGCAATCAAATGAATTTAGGCTCAACTGAATAAATTCTTAGTGTATAATCCTACACCAGTCTACTTTTACTTCTAAATGAACACAATATCATAGAATAGTATTATACACAGGAAAGTATATTATACACAAGAAAAGTATTATACAGAGAAACTCCCACAGATCCATTTAGTTGCCAAAATGCAAAGTTGAACTTTCAACTCTATTGCTGCAGTATTGACACATAGACAGCCGGAAACAAATATATAGTACTCAAAATGTATACAACTGGGCTGCTATATGCATTCACACATTTATAAGGGGCGTAGCAAAGCTTTCATCTGTAATCTTCTTCACTCCCAGCTGCTGGATGTTGAAGGCTGCTATCTTTAGTCCCTCACACGGCATCTGACTCAGCAATATCCCGATGACCATCATTTGCACAGACAACACAGCTTCTATCCCCATTCTGTTTCAGTCCAACTCTCTATGCCTTCAAAGTGCAACGACTGTGGTAATAACTGCTAAATACTAAATGATACCCTTTAATATATAGGTATTGCTTTTGCAGAAGTTGTGCTGATTCAGAAGTTACCAGTGACACTCGGACCTGACTCGGTACAGTCATTTGCTTGTCTCATAAACAGGAAATGGGAAATGACAGTATTAGTAACCAATCAACCTCACCATACCAGATGACATAAGCAAATTTGATTGGTCATTTAGTTTCCAATTATGCGTATGCACATGCAATCAGCCTGACACTGACTGTGTAGCCGTGTGCCTAACGGTACCAGCTGGCACACTCCTTCCTTATTACACTTGCGGACAGCCACAAGACATCGTGCTAATGCTGTAAGTGACAGGCACAGTCTCACTTTCATGATAACCACAGTGAATGACACCACTCGATCAGCAATGCCTCTGCGTGCAATCAGGCAATTCCATGAATTAATGTAGCATAGAAACTTGTCGCTGCTTATAATTACGGTCTCCATAGTAATAAGGCAATCACTTCTCTAGATCTAAAGCAGCCATGCAGTCTCTCGAGCTAGTTGGACCCAAAAATGAAAGCACTAACATGGCACTATAATAGCACTAAAGCATTGCAGTCTACCTCTGTAATGCAGCCACCTCTCTATAAAGGCCCATTATAACTGGTCTACAGGTGGCTGTCTTGAACAGGTCTCACTGCAACTTATATAATAAGACGGAATATAACAATAGTACGTTGTATTATTAATGCATTATATGCCACACCATAATACAGAGTGCATCCCTTATGTAAAATGTTATGTTAAACTACTTTAGGGGAGTCTGAGCTCAAGGCCCTTTAGTTCAATTAATCCTTGTTAACACTTGATCCCCCCTTCTGGACACTGCAGATCCACTGACACAGGCCAGTGGTCACTCAGCTGTCTCCCCTCCCATCTTGGGATGTCTACATTCGCAATACTTTGATTCATCACGTTCCCTGCAGCTATTATCCTGTGAGCACAAACACAGAGGAAGGTAAAGGTACATAGTGATTAAGTGTGATCACTGCTTTCATAATGCACAATGTTGAGTCATATACAGATGCAGAACAATTATAGATTGACAACATTAATCACCAATCTTAGCTACATGCTGTTCGTAATATAGTTTGCATGGGGCATTTTCAGCTGCATGGTACTTGTGCAAAAGTGCACGATGAGACAGGAAACAAATATAGCTACATTTGCACAACCAATTTGTATAAGAAATGGCTGCACGTTTGGACAGCTGCTAAGTGTGGTATTAAAATAATACAACAGTTTGTGTTCTTACCTGTCGTAGGCACAACTGCTTCTAGAAGCTGCATTGGTCTTCATTCCATCCTTAATGAGCCAATTGAAGATGTGCTCCTCCCTGAGAACACTGCTGGCTTTTTCAATGGCTCCAAATGTGCCACAATCAGCATTGAGGTCTCCAAGAATCAGTGCGTTTCCATCTATCCCTCTAACGCGAGCTGTCTGATCGTACACATTCACTAGTCCATTCACTTCACCGTAGGTTCGAACTGGCCTCGTGTGAATTCCAATTAGCACAAATTCTGGCATGCATTCCAGTTCAGGAACTGATTTGGTATTTACTTGAATCCGAGCCACGAATGGTGGCCGAAAAAACACATCTGCTTGTAAGTTTTCTCCGCCAACATGATATTGAGTGATCTGTTCTTGGTGCACTTCAGCAGTTATCTTTGATATTTTGCTGTCACTGCACATGCAAAGAACATGCAATGAATTGTGACTCACTGCAGGGGATGCTCACCTTTATAGGACCACTTAGTTAAGGGCAAGTGTGCAGTGTGATTATATATACTGACCGATAAATGTAGGCATAAATCTCTTTCCCACTGCGTGACTGCAGTGGGAGTGGATCCGAGTGCACTTCGCGGTATTGACTGCCATTTCGTGTGCATTGTCTGTAGAGGGAGAATAAGATGGAACAATAATATTTTATGCGAGCCAATTGCAATATATAAAACCAAAAGCATGAACATAAGCAAAATGACAAGATTAAGTGACATTACAGTAAGTATGACAAAATGGTGGAATGACTAAGAATGAAAACACATCAAGAGACATCAATTCAACGTTGCTTTATAGTTAAACACACCCATTTGCATTCAGTAGATTTGTAAGTTCTGTTATTACTTCTGTGCTGGTGAGTTCTTGAAGGAAGGCAACATCCCAATCTTGGGCACAGATGAACTGCAGTACATGAATGAGAGCATCAGACAGAGATGTAAACCACATCAGAATGGAATGATTTTAATAGTTTGCTGTATTTGAGAGGGTCACAAAGGCCAGGAAGTACCAAATTAGGCAAGAAAAAATGATCAGATCTGAAAATCTGGTCAAGCCATGGCCTGGGCAGCCTGAGCAGCTCCACCTGGTATGTGATACACTTTATATTACCATGCATTGAATGAAAATGGTGTGACTAAGATCTGTTTGGTTGTTGAATTATTGCTAAATTCATACAATGTACATGCTGTATATTACGTGATCATTGTAACTTATACATTTTCACTGACAAAATCCCTTATATACCCCAGCTTAACAATCAATATCTCTATAACTTAACCAGAAGGTAATCTCACATTTGTAAGGGGAGTAGTAAAACTTCTGTCTGCAATCTTCCTGGCTCCCAGCTGCTGGACGTTGAAGGCTGCTATCCTCAGCCCCTCACAGGCAGACAGCTGCTGACTCACTACTGTGCCGATGAGTACCACAACTGCCAATGTCCACATTCTGGTTTTCTGTCGTCTATGTCCACCCAGGCGCAACAACTGCAATGATTGTCAAGGATCGAAGCGTAACAATTTGAAATTATGTGCAAATAGCAACAATATGCCTTCTCTTTTACAAGTCAGGGCACAACTGAAGGCTCATACTGATATATTGTCAATGACACTTAGTTATAATTTGCTCAAAAGGTACTAACCGGTGATGATAGCCACATATCTTACATCAAAGACAGGCGCAGTCTCACCTTCAGCACACACACACACGTCATGGATAAGTGCAACTGCAGTTATTCCAGGGACCTCCTTTTGTAATAGCTTCAATTCTTCTCTGCAGTGCCCAAGTAAGTCGCCTCCTTCTAGTGACTACTCAAACCTCCCTTTTATAAGCAAGAATTGAAACTGCCACTATAACATTGAACACTTGATAGGCTTGCTATAGTCTCCTTTCACACATATGCATTCATGGTGCACCTGTGGCCGGGGGGGGGGGGGGGGGGGGGCTAGCTCTGATGATATCATCTATATAGGCACTAGAACTTAGAACAAGTTACAATTATGTCACTTTGATGTTTGTTCCATTATGTTTATAGATCAAAGGCTAAGATCAAAGAAATACTGATGACACTCTGGATAGTACTTCCTAATAGTTTAAGTACAAGTCAACATTTTCATCAAGCTGGCTAGCTATTTAGCACTTATATTAATATTAGCTTAGGTGATCATAATCAATCCAGTTGCCTGCTATGACATCATCTTCAATATGAATAGGCCTGCATGGAGGAAGCACTTTAAAGGTGGCTAGGCCAAGTCAGAACAATATACAACCTAGACAGTCGCTTGCACAGGCCAGGAAGTACCTTAGCTATAGAAAAGCATTAACAGGCCTAAAATTCTGGTCAGGTCATGGCCTGGGCAGCCTGGGAAGTTCCACCGGGCGTGATGAACCTTATCAAAATTATATTCAGAACTAACCATGCAGACAAATCCTTTCATATATATGAAACCTGTCTGTATAGTTCCAAACTTTGTAGTCTTAGTAGTAGCTTGGTCTTTTGGTGCATGATTGGCTTCTGAATACTTAAAATTAATGCATTCAACTTCTTCATGGATATGCAGGGACCAGAGATTCTGTGCTGTTTCCTGGTATGCATTACTTATCATTAATTTTATAGAAAATCAGGGCACTCTAAATGCTACTTTACATATATTGTCATACATTAATTTTACAATGCATGACGTGTGAGTGGCATGTACAGTGTGTGGGTGCAAGTATGATACATGGTGTAATTTCCCATGCATGCATTGCAGTGATGGCACTGAATGATGTATGGCTCCCATTGGCTGGAGGTCACACAATCACCACTCAGTATTAACAGTTTTTGTCTCAGGTATCCAAATGATTAGCTACTGTTCATTCAAGTTATAGTGTGTGTCTGCACATGGGCATGAATGTGCATGGGTATCTGTCTGGCTGTACATAGCTGTACATAGCAGTGTGTAGCTGCATGTGTGTAGGTGTACATATACCTACCTGTGTGTTGGTGTACATATACATAGCTGTGTGTAGGTGTGTGAATGTGTGTTCTTTGTGTGTTAGCTAGTACCTTTAGTGCACTTGTATATATAAGAGACGTAATGGGCGAGTATGTGTGTGATAAAGACACACATGACTTATAACTAATTTGGTAAGAGATTGTCGTGTAGCTAATTGTAGATACTCAGTTGGTAGATATCCTAATTATGGGTACAATAATGCAGCTACATAGCCCGCCTCTTCATTGAAGAACGGGCTACTCCGCCCACCATTCTTATTCTTGCTAAATGGGACCCTCCCTCCCAATCCATAGCGGCGCTTACCAAGCGAGCCATAGCTATAGGACGGCGCCTCTGTTTATCTCTAGCACTCGTGTAAAATTACGTAATTGCAACATCCTTTGATGTCACGTGATCAAAAAATGGCTTGATCCTTTTGTCCGATTCCCCAATGCGCAATGTGGGTCGTTCCCGTTGAGATTCTCCTTACAGCAAACCCTCTGTGGTGAGTCCAGTGCGCGTAAACGAACAGCTCTCTTTCAAATAGTATTATTTTGATGTAGCCCGCACATCCCGTTCACATCTGTTTTAGAGTGCTGTCGCCCTGTTGTCATTGTATTCGATGTATCTTTGTTTTCTGTGTAACTTTCGCCTTTTGACCTTCAGTGAGACCATACAGTACAGTAGAGAGAGTTGTGTCTCACCCCAAGAGTGTTCTAGCTACTTACGTGCGTTTGTGATTTGTTGTGTGTGTTGTTGAGTAGGAATAAACAACTTTCACTGTAGTTCATGCGTGTGCGACGCGCACGCGTACACGCACAGTTGTACTTGTATTACCACTGACAGAATTGGCTACCTGGCCTCATAAGGGAATGAGCCAGCAGGAGGCAACAAAACCAGTGCCCCTCCCCCACACACACACCACACACTCACAGACACACACACACCACACACTCACAGACACACACACACCACACACACAGACACACACACACACAGACACACACACATGCACACACACACACACCACACACACAGACACACACACACACACCACACACACACCGCACACACACACACACACCACACCACACACACACACACGACACACACACACACCACACAATTGTATGCATTCCACCATTGTCATACATCAACTTTGGCACAAACCTGATGTGCAAACCCTCCTCTTTCTTGGTTGCCAGGGTAACAGAGAGGTCCAATGCCTTCTTTCACTACCAGAGAAGGCGGAGTCAAGAAAAAGCAGGATTTGCAGACAAGTTCTTTGGCACCCTCTCACACCTTTTTGACCCAAACGTCCCGGGGTACCGCATATTGATGCAAGACCCGCACTCGGACATTGCCTACAGTGAGTTCCATTGTAGGAGAATGGGAATGGGAATGGGAATATTTGAGGTGCAAGTCAGTTTTTGTTACAAAATATCCCAATTTAGCAGTTTATGTAGATTCAATAGAGTGACACGAACGCTAATATTAATTGGTACATTTGTATGCATAGTGTTGAGTTATTACTGGCAGTGTTTGTACATTGTAACTCTTGTTTGAGAATCAGCAAATTCACACATGAATGAAATGAAATGGAATGAAATAGAGCAAAATTGACATCAATATGTGATGTAATCTGCTTTTTTGAGACAGTGGGCAGAATTTTTACTGTTTACTTATCTGCTCACAATTTGTCCACCATTTTGTTGTCCATGTAGCCGTGGCGACAGCTTCTACAGAAGAGGAGCTAAGTAAGCACTGGCTGTGGCTTGAGAACAACCTTCTTCCCTCGCTGGAGGACTTTGACAATCCTCTTGAGGGTGTTGAGTTTGGGAAGGCCAAGATTATGAGCTTGATTGCGAATGAGCAAGACACAAAGGACGCCCTTGATTGTGAGTGTGTGTGTGTGTGTGTGTGTGTGTGTGTGTGTGTGTGTGTGTGTGTGTGTGTGTGTGTGTGTGTGTGTGTGTGTGTGTGTGGTGTGTGTGTGTACATGTGTGTACATGTGTGTGTGCGTGTGCGCGTGCATATGCATGTGTGTGTACATGTGTGTGTGTGTGCGCGTGCATGTGCGTGTGTGTGTGTGTGTGTGTGCACATTTGTGTGAACGTGAATTGTGAGTGTAAGCAGTAAGAGCGTCCTGGTGAGAAGTGATGTAATACTGGAGGTGGGCGGGTGTGAGAGTGAGGCTATCTAAGTGTGAGTGTAGATGTGAAGTTGTGCATGACGGTGAGAGGGGACCTGTCGGCGAGTGACACGCTGATGGGGCTACCTCATCATTCTTGAATTGTCTCTGTGTGTACATACGTATGTACGTACACAGTCTGACTAGATTTGACTGGTTTTAACTGGTTGTGATGTATTGTATGGTTGTTTTGACCCATTGTGATGGTGTGGTTTGCTGCTTCTTTACAGACACAGAAGTGGCAAAGTTTCGAGACTATGAAGCAAGATTCCAGCGAACTTTCAAGATGCCAGTGCAGGAGAAGTTGGTCAATTGTAAGTGGACAGAATGCGCCTGTCATCAGCCTGTCACCTTGTCATTAGTCTGTCACCTTGTCATCAGTCTGTCACCTTGTCATCAGCCTGTCATCTTGTCATCAGTCTGTGACCTTGTCTTCAGTCTGTCACCTTGTCATCAGTCTGTCACTTTGTCATCAGTCTGTGACCTTGTCATCAGTCCGTCACCTTGTCATCAGTTTGTCATCTTGTCATTAGTCTGTCACCTTGTCACCTGTCCATCTTAGTGTACAGTACAAGTACTGAAATTGTATTCAGTGTTTTTGTTGCTTTTCTCCCCTCCTCTCTCTCTCTCTGTGTGTGCGTGTGTGTGTGTGTGTGTGTGTGTGTGTGTGTGTGTGTGTGTGTGTGTGTGCGTGCGCGCTTCTGTGTGTACGTATATTACAGATTACTCCTGTTCTTATTGGGATGGCAACGTTCCCTGTCAAGGTTGGATGTACCTGTCTGCCAACCACCTTTGTCACCACTCTTACCTCTTCGGCAAGGAGTGTAAGATTGTGATCAGGTGGACGGACATCACGGTGAGTGTGTACAGGGGATGTGTGTGGGAGGGGCATGCGTGTTTGTGAGTGCGTATATGTGTAAATGATTTATGTAAGTTATGTACGTTATATGTGTGTGTGTATGGGCATGTCCCCTCCTGTCCTCCTGCCTCCCTGTCTCCCCCTCCACCTGTCCCCCCTCCACCTGTCCCCCCCTACACCTGTCCTGCCTCCCTGTCTCCCCCTCCACCTGTCCCCCCCTCCACCTGTTCCCCCCTCCACCTGTTCCCCTCCACCTGCCCCCCCTCCACCTGTCCCCCCCTCCACCTGTCCCCCTCCACCTGTCCCCCCTCCACCTGTCTCCCCCTCCACCTGTCCCCCCCTCCACCTGTCTCCCCCTCCACCTGTCCCCCCCTCCACCTGTCCCCCCCTCCACCTGTCCCCCCCTCCACCTGTCCCCCCCTCCACCTGTCCCCCCCTCCACCTGTCCCCCTCCACCTGCCCCCCCTCCACCTGTCCCCCCCTCCACCTGTTCCCCTCCACCTGCCCCCCCTCCACCTGTCCCCCTCCACCTGCCCCCCTCCACCTGTCCCCCCTCCACCTGTCCCCCCTCCACCTGTCCCCCTCCACCTGTCTCCCCCTCCACCTGTCCCCCCCTCCACCTGTCCCCCCCTCCACCTGTCCCCCCCTCCACCTGTCCCCCCCTCCACCTGCCCCCCCTCCACCTGTCCTCCCCTCCACTTGTCCCCCCCTCCACCTGCCCCCCCCTCCACCTGTCCCCCCCTCCACCTGTCCCCCTCCACCTGTCCCCCCCTCCACCTGTCCCCCCCTCCACCGTCCTCCCCTCCACCTGTCCCCCCCTCCACCTGTCCCCCCCTCCACCTGTCCCCCCCTCCACCTGTCCCCCCCTCCACCTGTCTCCCCCTTCACCTGTCCCCCCCTCCACCTGTCCCCCCCTCCACCTGTCCCCCCCTCCACCTGTCCCCCTTCACCTGCCCTCCTGCCTCCCTGTCCCCCCCTCCACCTGTCCCCCTCCACCTGTCCCCCCCTTCACCTGTCCCCCTCCACCTGTCCCCCCCTCCACCTGCCCCCCCTCCACCTGTCCCCCCCTCCACCTGTCCCCCCCTCCACCTGTCCCCCCCTCCACCTGTCCCCCCCTCCACCTGCCCCCCCCTCCACCTGTCCCCCTCCACCTGTCCCCCCCTCCACCTGTCCCCCCTCCACCTGTCTCCCCTCCACCTGCCCCCCCTCCACCTGTCCTCCTGCCTCCCTGTCCCCCTCCACCTGTCTCCCCCTCTACCTGTTCCACCACACAATCATGTAAATGTTTGTAACAAGGAAGATGACACCCTCTCCCACACCCAACCATCCACTAGCCACTCCTCACAGGACTAACGGTCCATTGCACCCTTCTTAAACTGTTTTCTGCGGAGAACACCATATCTACTGTATGTGTGTATGTGTGTATGTGTGCATGTGTGTATGTGTGTATATGTGCATGTGTGTATGTGTGTATGTGTGTATGTGTGCATGTGTGGTATGTCTATGTTGGTGTGTTGTGTGTATGTGAACGTGTGTGATAGTCTGTGTGCCTGCCCTTTCATCTTTATGCTGCTTCCATTGATTTGTATCAGAAATTGGAGCGAGTCTCCAAATTCAGTGGCGAATGTATCATTGTTGGAGTCAGTGAGGAGGAGTTCTACTTCTCACTCTTCATGAAGATAGCAGAGACCTTTGAACTCATGCAGCAGCTAACCTACCTCGCCACAAAGGAGTGAGTTGTTTACCCGTAGTCATGGTAATGGTTTGAAGTACGTTTGTGCACTACACAGTCTTTCAAAACTCCAGTAATGTGCTGAACTCAGGAGGGGTGTGATGTATTCAATGATGTGGGTGTGGGTGTGTGTATGACTATGTACATATGTGTACATAGGTTCACATTACCATGGCAACCACAACAGTTGATATCATGGTTACCATGGTAACGAGACCCTAGTTACATTAAGTCAGCACAGTGACACTTTGTGATAATCAGCGACTCTGCAAACTCATTTCTCCCCCATTTCTTAATAAGACATGTGCGTAGTACAGTGGAACCTGTCTAAGATGGTCACTGTGTTAGGCAGCCACCTCTCTAAAACAGCCAGCCTCCCTGGCCCCAAATAGCACTAAAGCATTGCAATCTACCTCTGTAGAGCAGCCACCTCTCTATAAAGGTTAGTTAGAACTGGCCCACAGGTGGCTGTCTTAGATAGGTTCCACTGTATAACATGTTATTCCAGTGTGAAGTTACTAGTAGCATTCGTCCCGATACAGTGTGATGGAGGAGATCGTGTTGTTGCTTTGTGAATGGCAGTTTGTTAACAAAAGTGTGTTTTTTGTTTCTCTTTAGCTTCTTAATGGGGACGTCATCTGAAGGGTCATCGGCAATCAACAACATGATACAAGGAGGAGGGTGAGGGGAGGGGAGGGAGGGGTGGGGAGAGAACAGAATAAATTTGGGAATTTGGGAAGAGTTTTGACAGAGTAGAGAGAGATGAGGGATTGAAACTATAAGATGAAGAGGAGACGATTCACTCATTATTCTGAAAGGAAGCTGAAAGCAATGAGATAGAAAGGGTAACTTGTTTCTCACACTGTGTATGTGTACTCTATTGTGTGTGTATTTATCCTTCACACACACACACACACACACACACACGCACGCACGCACGCACGCGCACACACACACACAAACACACACACACACACACACAAACACACACACACACGCACGCACGCACGCACACACACACACACAACACACAACACACACACACACACACACACACACACACAGTGGATCTCGCAACCCCCTTAACAAGGTCCTGGAAGCCTATCGCGAGATGGAGGCATATCGCCTCATGTTCCGTCTTCCTTGTGACGAAATGCTTGATGGCTACACAGAGTGTTCGATGTCATGCCCCTCCATCAAGTTGGACGTCCTAGGAAAGCTGTACATCTCCGCTCACTACCTCTGCTTCGCCAGCAAGGTGGGGAAGGGGAGGGGAGGGGAGGGGAGGGAAAGAAGGGGAAGGGAGAGGAGAGGAAGGGAGGGGAGGGAAAGAAGGGGAGTGAGGGGAGGGGAAGTGAGGGAGAGAAGGGGGAGGGGAGGGGAGGGAGAGGAGGGGGTTGCTGTGAGTTGTTCGTAGTTGTGGCCAGTACAGCTGTCATCTTGTTCCTTACATGTGACCTATGTTACAATAGTCTTGTGACAGTCATGTGAGTATCATGTGACTATCATGAAACATTCGTGTGCAATGTGTCATGTGACACTCATGTGATCATTACCATACGTAATCTATAGTGCCATGTGACTATCATGTGACTATCATGTGACTATCATGTGACTATCATGTGATGCTGCCTCCTATATATGTACCTTAGATTGCTGATCTGATGTGGACAGTGATTCCAATGAGAGACGTAACACAAGTTGACAAGGCTACATCACCAGCTGACTCCATTGTCATCCTGACCAAATCACGGGTATGTGTCAATGTGGGTGAGAGTGAGGGTGAGGGGGTGTGGGGGTGTTTGTGATGCTCACACCACAGACAGGGTACATTTAGCACGTAGAAGAAGAGGCTCATTGCTACGTCGTTCAATGTATATAGGCGAATAGGTTGTGGGCAATATGTAGCAGATTAATCAACAACTGAATGCAGGACGTTTCGGCCACGAAGGCCTTCGTCAGCTGCGTACAAAACCTTAGTCTGCTATGTATTGCCCACAAACTATTCACCTATATACATAGCACATTTAGCAGGAGATGGGAAGCAAGGTTACGGTTTATTGATGAGTACCAGGCAGCTGAGAATGTTTGCGAGGCATTGAATTTTGCAGTTTGCAGATTTCACAGGAATCCGCAAGCATTATATCCGCTAAAAGTTTTGTATTTCATTATATTATCAGTATAAAATGACCTGTTCAGTAAACTGCAAACTTTAAATCTACAAACTTCATTTTCCACTACAAAACGCAAAATACTGTATGATCACCGCAAAAATTTCCACCTATACGGCATGAGCTGAAGTGAGTGCAGTGAACCCTGCCAATGACAGCAACCTGTGGGCCAGTTCTAACTGACCTTTATAGAGAGGAGGCTGCTCTACAGAGGTAGATTGCAATGTGTTAGTGCCATTTGTGGCCAGGGAGGCTGGCTGTTTTAGAGAGGTGGCTGCCTAGCACGGTGACCATCTTAGACAGGTTCCACTGTACTACGAAACCGCTTCATGTCCTTCATGCAAACCACCCTCCTGTAGGGCGTGTTCCAGGTGTCAGGACTCACAGAGAGGCAAGAGGTGCTGGACTCCATACTTGACTTTGTCAGGAAGATCAAAGCCGAGAGGTAAGCCATCAGTGATGGGAGCTATCACTGTCACCATCACGCCATCAATAATTCTTGATGACCACCAACTATCGCAATATGGGTCATAATTTATACTTTGTAATTGTATTCCTAATACTGCCATGATTTCATTACATTTTTATATTTATTCTATTTTATGTAGTTATTTATAGTCTAATTTTATATTTATTATTCTCTTGTTTTGATTACAGAGTTACAGACACAAAGACAACAGCAGAAAAGTCTCAAACCCATTTCAACTCTGAATTCAAGCCTGAAAAAGCCATGAGACATTTGGGCCCCCTGCCGATGACCCCTCGGGATGCAGCAAAGGAGAAGGCACTTGAGAGCCTTTGGGAAAATTACTTCAGAGACAACGGCCGAGGTCTCTGCATGTACCGTATGCAGGAGGGGATTGAACACGCTCAGCGAGGACTGCCCGAACAGTACAGGGCGGAGCTGTGGCTTCTTTACTCGGGAGCACTGGATGAGGTGGGTGGAGCGGGGGGAGGGGAGGAGTGAGTGTGCGGGTACAGTGGAACCTCCTTATAAAGGATGCCCTAAATTCAGGGCACCTCTCTAATAAGGACAGTGCCTACTTTCCCAGCTACATAGAGATGTGTACAAAACTACCTCTGAAATAAGGACACCTCTCTAATGAGGGCAGTGCCTACTTTCCCAGCTACATAGAGATGTGTACAAAACTACCTCTGAAATAAGGACACTTCTCTAATGAGGACAGTGCCTACTGTCCCAGCTACATAGAGATGTGTACAAAACTACCTCTGAAATAAGGACACTTCTCTAATGAGGACAGTGCCTACTGTCCCAGCTACATAGAGATGTGTACTAAACTACCTCTGAAATAAGGACACCTCTCTAATGAGGACAGTACCTGCTGTTCTATCTCATCATATGTCCCCCTCCCCCCATGCACTCAGATGGCTGCCAACCCTGGTCTCTATCCCAAGCTGGTTGCGCAGAGCCAGACTATCCCAGAGAAGCCACTGGCATTTGATGAGATTGAGCGTGACCTGCACAGGTTTGTGTCTCCTCAGTGTGTGGGTGGTTGTTGGTGGAAGACAATGGGCTTGTACAGTGTGTTGTAGTTTCTGTGCTGTTGCCATCCTTAATCCCCACAACACTCCCCATCCCACCCTCACTCCCTGCACTTACCCCTTTGTCATTCATAGTCGCATTCTGCCAGACAGCTTCCCGAATAGCAGTCTGGATATGCAAAAGTAATCCATCCCCATCTTAATCTCTCCACACTCACCTCCCCATTCTCTTCTCGTCAATTCTCAACCCCCCTCTAATCCTCCCCCACCCCCCTTCCCCGCAGATCCCTTCCTGAGCACTCTGCGTACCAGTGTGAGACTGGGATAGGTGCACTGAGAAGAGTGCTTCAAGCGTGTGCCCTCCATCACCCTCGTATCGGTCAGTGGCAATAGACAACACTCCTCCACAAATCAATGTTAAAAGCTGGCTATATACGTAACTAGCAGTTGTTTTGTTGTTTACCAGATCTGATGTGTCAGATTAAGCTGCGTCCACTTCAGCTAGTTCTGCCAAGTTTTAATTAAGGCAAATTGATTGTGACCAGAAACATTGCGGAATCGGATAATCAACTGATTGCAATATAAAACATTTGAGCCTTCTCGCCCCTCATCAGCTATGTAGAAAAGGACCTAAAGTTTAATGTCTCATTAACTGTTTAAGGTCCCCCAATGAGTGTTAATTGCCTGTGCTATGAATACTGTTACCTCTCTGCATTGCCCTATGTGTTTTATTATAGGTTACTGTCAAGCTATGAATATTGTTACCTCTCTGCATTGCCCCATGTGTTTTATATAGGGTACTGTCAAACTATGAATATTGTTATCTCTCTGCCCTACTGTCAAGCTATGAATATTGTTACCTCTCTGCATGCACTGCCCATGTGGTTTATTATAGGGTACTGTCAAGCTATGAATATTGTTACCTCTCTGCACTGCCCCATGTGTTTTATATAGGGTACTGTCAAGCTATGAATATTGTTACCTCTGTCATCCTCCTGTACTGCAATGAGGAGGAAGCCTTCTGGCTGTTGAGTGCAGTGTGTGGAAGGTTACTACCTGAGTATTATAACACCAAGGTCGTGGGGGCTCAGGTGGACGAAGGTGCGTGGTGTGGGGAGGGAGTGTGGGGTGTGGGGTGGGGTGTGGGGTGGGGTGTGGGGTGGGGTGGGGGGTGGGGTGGGGTGTGGGGCGGGAATGTGAGGTGGGTGTGTGGGGTGGATGTGTGGAGGGGGGATGTGAGGTAGGTGTGTGGTGTGGTGTGGGATGGATGTGAGGTGGGTGTGTGGGGTGGTGATGTGAGGTGGGTGTGTGGGGTGATGTGAGGTGGGTGTGTGGGGTGGTGATGTAAGGGGTAGATAGAGAGATGGAAGGGTTTGTGTGTGAGCAAGTGTGTGGGTGGGGTGGGAGGAGATTGTGAGTTTTTATGCTCCTGCTTTGTTAGTTTGACAGAGGTAGTAGACTGGTGTCTCTGGCTCTTCCCCTCCCCTCCCTCCTCTCCCCTCCCTCCTCTCCCCTCCCTCTCCTCCTTCGTCCTCTCCTCCCCTCCCCTCTCTGCTCCCAGTGGTGTTTGAGGAGTTGGTTAAGGAGTACATCCCTGATCTGTATGAGCACATCAGTGAACTCAACCTGCTGCCCATGATTGCGTTGTCATGGTTCCTAACTATATTCATTAGGTCAGCCATTTTATTGCTTGCGGACCTTGTTAGGCATGCAAGACAACCACATACATTCATACTGCACTCTGTGTGTGTAGAGGTTGTGCACTTACTGTGTTGGTGCCAAGATCCCCTTATCCCCTCCGCCTCCCCTCCCTTCCCTTCCCCTCTCCTCTCCCCTCCCTCCCCTACCCCATACCCCTTCCTCCTCTCCTCCTTCCCCTCCCCTCCCCTCCCCTCCCTCCCTTCTCCCCTGCCCTCCCCTCCCTCCTTCCCCTCCCCCTTCCCTCTCCTCCCTCCCCTCCCCTCCCCTCCCCTTCCTCCCTCCCCTATCCCATACCCCTTCCTCCTCTCCTTCCCCTCCCCTCCCCTCCTCCCCTGCCCTCCCCTCCCTCCTTCCCCTCCCTCCTTCCCCTCCCCCTTCCCTCTCCTCCCTCCCCTCCCCTCCCCTCCCCTCCCCTTCCTCCCTCCCCTACCCCATACCCCTTCCTCCTTCCCCTCCCCTCCCCTCCCCTCCCCTCCCTCCCCTTCTCCCCTGCCCTCCCCTCCCTCCTTCCCCTCCCCTCCCCTCCCCTCCCCCCACAGCTGCATGAACCTGGACGCTGTGCTACATGTCATTGACTGCTTCTTTGTGGATGGAGTCAAGGTACTGCCAACCATAACATCGTCTGTCAAACAACTTAGCTACTTACTTATGTACTAGTGATTCTGTGTAGCCTTTGATCTGACTTACCTGCTCTGCCACACACACACACACACACACACACACACACACACACACACACACACACACACACACACACACACACACACACACACACACACACACACACACACACACACACACACACACACTAACCCAAACACACACACACACACATTCACCCAAACACACACACACGTTCCCCCAAACACACGCAAATGCTCACCCAAACACACACACTAACACACAACACACACACACATTCACCCAAACACACACACACACTCACCCAAACATACACACACTAACACACAACACACACGTTCACCCAAACGCACACAAATGCTCACCCAAACACACACACACTAACACACAACACACACACACATTCACCCAAACACACACATACACTCACCCAAAACACACACACACTAACACACAACACACACACACGTTCACCCAAACACACACATACACTCACCCAAACACACACATACACTCACCCAAACACACACATACACTCACCCAAACACACACATACGCTCACCCAAAACACACACACACTAACACACAACACACACACACATTCACCCAAACACACACATACACTCACCCAAAACACACACACACTAACACACAACACACACACACGTTCACCCAAACACACACATACACTCACCCAAACACACACATACACTCACCCAAACACACACATACACTCACCCAAACACACACATACGCTCACCCAAAACACACACACACTAACACACAACACACACACACGTTCACCCAAACACACACATACACTCACCCAAACACACACATACACTCACCCAAACACACACATACACTCATACAAACACACACGTGCAGATCATCTTCCAAGTTGCCCTGACCATCCTCGACAACAACAAAACACTTCTCCTCACCTCTGAGGACGAAGGAGACGCCATGGCCCTTCTCTCCACCTACTTGAATAATGTGAGTGGGCGGGACTCAAGTTACAAACCGCAGGGATCTCCCCTTCCCAGACGAAACAAGATCCTGGAGAAGGAGCTCAGTCCAGATGTGAGTAGGGAAGGGTGAAACCCTGCCATTACATTGTGGGCATGGTCATGATAATTTGTACGCACATAGCCTCATTTTGATCTTTGTTACTGTTTGTACATGTACACCAGTTAATGTATTGTACTGTGGAGCCTGTCGAAGAGTGTGGGCGGATGCTGTCCCTCTGTTTCCTCTGTACGTAGTCTGTGCTAGTGAGCCTTCCTCCAGTGCGAGTCACTGAGTTGGTGAGTCAGTCGTACAAGAGGTTTGGCCATATCACAGTGAAGCGCATTGAAAGGCTGAGGGAGAGAGCACGGCTGCAGGTTGTCAAGGTGATTGGTCACATGACTGTCACATTACTCCTCGTGCGTCTTTCTTTAGTCAGTTGAGACAGTACAAGGAACTACAAGGAAGGCATTTAGTTACCACTTAAATGTCTTGCAACTGTCCCTCCCTCCCTCCCTCCCTCTGCCCTCCCTCCACCCTCCCTCTGTCCTCCCTCTCCCCCTCCCTCCATCCTCCCTCTCCTCCTTTATCCCTCCACCCTCCCTCTCCTCTGTCCCTCCACCCTCCTCCTCCCTCCACCCTCCCTCTCCTCCCTCCCTCCCTCCTCCACCCTCCCTCTCCTTCTCCACCCTCCCTCTCCTCCTCCCTCCCTCCACTCTCCCTCTCCTCCCTCCCTCCCTCCACCCTCCCTCTCCTCCTCCCTCCCTCCCTCTGCCCTCCACCCCCTCTCCTCATCCCTTCCTCCCTCCGCCCTCCCTTTCCTTCTCCTCCCTCCCTCCCTCTGCCCTCCCTTTCCTTCTCCTCCCTTCCTCCCTCTGCCCTCCCTTTCCTTCTCCTCCCTCCCTCCATCCTGTAGCACCTGAAAGAGTCAAGCAAGCGCTCTGCTCTGAGAAGTCTGATGGAGGAAGTACAGTTTAACAGAAAAGAGTTAGGAGACCTTTACGCTCACTTCATGGTCAGTTGATAGATACAGTCATGTGACTATCACATGATAAATCAGTGGTCGTGTGACTGTCACATGACAATTCAGTGATCATGTGACTGTCACATGATCGTGCACCTTTGCCCTCAGGAGGGACACCGTCAGGCCACCTTCTGGGGCGGTGGACTACAATACTCTGTCATCAGCAACTCCAGCAAGACTGAGCCCACCATTGACAAGGAGAGATTTGTTGATCTGTTCTGTCGACTGTCGCCATGGAAACACATATGGCAAGTGAATCACAAGGCAGCGCTGGCTTTTGAGGTGAGTCCACAGCACATGTACTGTATTACGTATTATTATGTGTTAGTATGTGTAGTAATATATGTAGTCCCCATATAAACTAATATATAATGGTCCATTTGTATGTAAAGTGCTGAGCAGGTAAAATCTGCAATGCTTAAACAGCTGCGTACGCATAATTGTGTATGTGACCTTGAGTATACTGTCCCACTCCCCTCCCCTATCACTCCCTTCCCCTCTCCTTCCCTCCCTTCCCTCCCCTCCCCTCCCCTCACCTCCCCTCACCTCTCCTCACCTCCCCTCCCCTCCCCTCTCCTCCCTTCCCTTCCCTCTCCTCCCCTCCCCTCCCCTCCCCTCCCCTCCCTCCCCTCCCCTCCCCTCCCCTCTCCTCCCCTCCCCTCCCCTCCCCTCCCCTCCTTTACAGCTGGCAGACACTAACAACAGCCAGCGTATGAATTTCAGACGCTTTGTTCATCTCCTCCTGTTAAGCTCACGAGCAAGAATACAGGACCGCCTGAAGTTCTCCTATTCCCTTCACCTTGACAAGGAGAAGACACTGAAAGCATGGAAGAAGAAAATGGAGGAGAAGCAGAAACAGAAAGAGACACACAAAAGTGGTACGTACGTATGAATCTTAGGATTAGTGTGCTGTTTGAAATAATAGTGATTAAGCTGCAGCACTTTTATACAAGTTTCCTGTGCTGTTATTGAAGTATGTTCACTACACTGTATCCATATTTAATACTGGTAGCATACGTTATAATAGTTAAGCTTCCTGCAGTAAATCTCCAATTGTCCCTTCCGTTTTCCACCCCTTGCCTTCTCCCTCTTCTTGTCTGTCTACTCCCTTTCCTGTCCTTTCCTCCCCCTCCTTTCCTCTACCCTCCCCTCCCCTCCCATCTCCCTCCCCTGCCCACTCCTCCCTCTCCCTCCCTTCCCCTTCCTTCCCCTCCCCTCTCCTCCCTCTCCCTCCCTTCCCCTCCCTTCCCCTCCCCTCTCCTCCCTCTCCCTCCCTTCCCTTCTCTCCCCCTGCCCTCTCCTCCCTTCCCCTCCCTTCCCCTTCCTTCCCCTCCCTTCCCCTCCCTTCCCCTCCCTTCCCCTCCCCTCTCCTCCCTCTCCCTCCCTTCCCTTCCCCTCCCCTCTCCTCCCTCTCCCTCCCTTCCCTTCCCCTCCCCTCTCCTCTCCCTCCCTTCCCTTCCCCTCCCCTCTCCTCCTTCCCTTCCCCTTCCTTCCCCTCCCTTCCCCTCCCTTCCCCTCCCCTCTCCTCCCTCTCCCTCCCTTTCCTTCCCCTCCCCTCTCCTCTCCCTCCCTTCCCTTCCCCTCCCCTCTCCTCCCTCTCCCTCCCTTCCCCTCCCTTCCCCTCCCTTCCCCTCCCCTCTCCTCCCTCTCCCTCCCTTCCCTTCCCCTCCCCTCTCCTCTCCCTCCCTTCCCTTCCCCTCCCCTCTCCTCCCTCTCCCTCCCTTCCCCTCCCCTCTCCTCCCTCTCCCTCCCTCTCCTTCCCTTCCCCTCCACTCAGGCAACACTGAGGCCGTCGACTACCAGAAGGTGAAAGGAGAGGGAACTGGTGCGCTCCAATCAGCTACAGACAGTATTGCCGTGGCAATGAACCAGGACCAAATGAAACCCAAGCGTTTCGAGTTTGACCTAATGGATGAGGATGATGAGAAAGACAAGTGGCCCTTTGACCCAGACTTCACTCCTCCTGACATGGACCAGGTGTGTGTGTGTGTGTGTGTGTGTGTGTGTGTGTGTGTGTGTGTGTGTGTGTGTGTGTGTGTGTGTGTGTGTGTGTGTGTGTGTGTGTGTGTGTGTGTGTGTGCATGTATGTGTGTGTGTGTGTGTGTGTGTGTGTGTGTGTGTGTGTGTGTGTGTGTGTGTGTGTGTGTGTGTGTGTGTGTGTGTGTGTGTGTGCGTGGGTGGGTGTGGGTGTGTGTGTGTGGGTGGGTGGGTGTGTGGGTGTGGGTGTGGGTGTGGGTGTGTGTGTGTGTGTGTGTGTGCATGTGTGTGTGTGTGTGTGTATCTACATATACCTCTGTTCCTCTCTCCCACTCCCCTCCCCTCCCCTCCCCCTCCCCTCCCCTCCCCTCCGCTCCCCTCCCCACTCCCCTCCCCTCCCCTCCAACCCTCCCACTCAGCATGAATACCTGAGGCTGTGTAAGTCACTCTACTCCATGTTGAGCACATCTGAGGTCGAGAGATGTGTCCTCGCAGCCATGAATCGTGTTCTGAACAAAGTCCTCCTGATAGGAGAAGCCCAACACCATGAGAGGCAGCAGCGTAGCTCCACCCTGCCCCCGAATGCCACCAAGGCGCCCAGTAGGCCAACTGGAAGGTTTAAGATGAAGTCTCTCTCGGAGGATAGCTCAACCAAGAGCAGTGGAGAGAAGAAGGAAAGAGAGAGCTGCAGAGAGCAAGACAGGGAAGAGAATGCAGTGGAGAAGCTGATTGAGTCTCTTGATGCCGAGAAAGGTGACCAGCAGTAGCTTATGTTTGAATCTTTATAACAATGGGCAAAAAATTCTAACATATGGCACCCCTGATAAAATCTAGGCCTACGTGATTACATTGGACGTCTACCCAATTCAGTTGCATATAGTTAGTTTGAACTCTAGTGGTAGTGACCTTTTATGCTACAACTGGGAACAGTTGTGAGACTATCGACTTTGAAGGTGTTTCTAAGTTGCAAATCTGCTATGTAACTGAAACCGACTTTCACAGTTGACAGTCTTACAATTGCTTCATGTTGCAACGTACGTATGTGAATGCTTGCTAGCACTCGGGTTCATTCAACACCGCAGTTTGCGCCTCTACTGCACTTCAGTTGTGCAGGTCGGCCATTTTCACACTGCTGTCTGACAAGACTGACCAGTCAAAAGCTTTGACTGGTCACACACAGTTACCCATAGCTATATAAACCAGTCTCACACTGTAAATTCTCAGTTTTGTACGCAGCTGACGAAGGCCTTCGGGCCGAAACATCCTGCATTCAGTTGTTGAATAATCTGCTACGTATTGCCCACAAACTACGTATTCACCTACATTGAACAACGTAGCAATGAGCCTCTTCTTCTACAAAAGCTTCCTTCTCATTTTCAAGCTCATTTGGAACTTCCACTGTTTTCTAGTGCTGGAACAAGCTCTAGCAGTGATACTGCAACGGACGCTGGTATGAACTTTAGATGGCTTTGGTTCACGTCATCCCCCACTGTGTGACACTGGAATGTGCTGTTTCAACGCTATTAACCCGATCTATTGCGCAGTGCTGAAGGTAATTGGTCGTGCCTTTAGAAGTCACTTCTCCAAGATTTCTTTGGCTGGCGGCTTCGATAGGGCTGCCAATCATGCGACCTAGCTCAGACAAGCTCCTTCAATCTAATGGCAGTTCGGCAAGAAACCCTAAAATGCTTTCATCTTTGTCCCACATCCTGCCAGTTGTGTCTGCCCAATCTGTGTAGCCACCACATCCTGAGTTCAGTTGGTTTAGCACTCCATGGTTAATGTACCACTTTTGCATGTGTCGCCATGGTAGCAATGACATCGTTCCTAGGGAGACCTAACCATTAGTTGTGATAATGCAGTAGAGGCTCAGGCTGCGTTGTCTAGCAGGTTTATGGAGCGTTGATGAGCATTCACGTAGCTGTAGGTCTGGTTCCAGTAAAGCCGTTTAGACCACGAAGGTCTTCATCAGTTACAAAACTTTAGGTGTGAAACTTTAGTTAGGTATGGACCTGTTTCCAGGCTGTCCGTGTTGATTGGTGCGTGTCCTCCCACTCACTAATTATCCCGGAAGGATTGGGAACCTGCCTAGTGTGGGCCACACAGGAGGTGATTCTCACACTACCAAACACTGCACCTCCTCAGCATATTACTATCACTTTCAGCCAGCTTTGGTGACTCTATGCATTATGTCATAAATTAGCCCTCTAAACAGATTTATGTAATTATCTTATCTCAAAATGCATGCTGGACTTGTCTTGAAGCAAATCTCTTAGAGGGTGTATGATATTTCAGCATTTTGGGTTGTCATGAGTATCATTCCCTTCACCACTCACCTCTGAACTTCGACCTCTTGACGCTGAGCGCAGAGGAACTAAACCATTTAGGTATTGTGTTAAACACACAAAGATTGAGGACAAAGTTCAGTGGTGAACCGGGAACTGGGAGCTGAATGACATTTGTGGCAGCCATTTCACAAATGTTGTATGACATAATGACTATTGGGACACATTATGGCTTGCTGACACTGTGACGCTTGCTGCTGTAGTGAAATGCAACCTTGACATGTCAGCATGTATGATTGTGTGAAAGGCAGTCATGTGACAGTCATGTGACAGTCACATAATGGAGGACGGAGAGAGGGAGGGAGGGAGGGAAGGAAGGAGAGAGGATGGAGGGAGGGAGGGAGGGAGGATGAAGGGAGGGTGGAGGGAGGGAGGGAGGGAGGGAGGGAAGGAGGAAGGGAGGGAAGGAGGGACAGTTTCATGATCATTGACAGGCACTCTAAATGGTCTCTACCAGTATTCATTCTCTTGTCTCCGCATGTTTCTTCCCTTGTAGAACTTGCCTCTTCCATTACTGAAGATGTTCCGTTGTCTGTTTCGTTTGAGTTATTTGTTCAAGAGTTCCAGTCTGAGCCTGAACTGTGCCAGTTCTTTGCCGAACTAGGTGACATGAAAGTTCCCCCAGTTGAGGTGGTTCGGAAGACAGGGGGAGGCCCCCATGGGGGTGGGACCAAGAAAAGAGGGTCCTTCAGGAAACAAGTGTCCCAAAAGTAGTTTGTCCTTTCCCAATTGTACTTAATATTGAGTATCTCAGACTGTGAGTTTGTACTGTCAGCAACTAGCATTGCATTTTACAGATTATTGTACGTATGTTAGCGTGTGTGATAACAAATTAATATATTCGTTGTCAGGTCTCACTGTAACTCATTTATTCTTGTGTGTACATGCCCCATAATGTACAGATTGCATAAAGATGGTTTGCAATTGACCAATGGGCTATTAGTGTATTATATAATAAACCAATTGTTATTCTTATAACCCATTACCATGGTTACCAATTAAAGCGAATGATACTATACTTTACTATAATGTATGTATAAGTGCACATAGACGTCAGTATTATCATGCAGGTTACTCACAATGCACGCAATCTTCCATAATAATTTCCCCAGCCACATTTCTTGGCCAAAATTATAATTCCAATTAATATATAATTTACTGTAGTTATTGTTGTATTTCAAGTACTGGTTACGTGCATGGGATTGCCCAGACCTATTTATAGCCCTGGGGCATGGTCTGTTATCTGCACAAATAACTGTATCAATTACAGCCTATTATTTTATTACCATTTGTTAACGGCAGAAATTTGAGCATGCAATCTGTCAAACTATATTCTCGCCAAGAGTTCTAGTCAAGTATGCACATGTGTGCATGGCTGTTTGATAACCAAACTTACACATCGATCTGTTAGTCTAGTGTGCTAGACCCCAATCATCACACGTGAACAGAAGTCTTTCCCATTCCACCCCCGCAATACTGACAAGTTTGGCTAACGTCTGTTGGCTCAGTCTTTTAGAATATAATGTATGGCATTATTAAGGCCGCGGACTGCAGAGTTTAATTTCATGCATGTTCTAAATTTTAAAGAAACAACGTGCTGTACATTTGTATTAGTCTGTATTCACTAACAGGAAACGATTATGCGTTTGCGTAAGTACTTCCGGTGATTCGCTTCCTCCCGCCTGGCCCCCCTTCATGGATCGGAAGTTGGGGCTAAGAGACAAGCGTGGGAACATGATGTTTTGTGGCTGATATAGTGCGTCTGGTTCACACGGGAATTTCGCCTTTCAGATCAACACCTGACGGCTCCCCGAGGACGACAGCTCATTCCGCTCCGCCACACCGACCTACACACCTCGAAGAGAAACAGGTTAGCTTGAAATGGCGGGAGGGTAGGTTGTTGTCGCGTCAGCGCAGAGTGAAGCGTGTTTTGGGCGTCTCCCTTCTGCTGCTGTGGTGCTGCTGCTCTCAAACGCTGCAGACGCCGCAGGCGGCGTGCCACAGTCATTTCTGAGCCTTTCTCAACGTGTCAAGTATCTTAATGCTCCCGTCTGCCAATGAACGTGGCAACTGTCACACCGAGTGCCCGCGCTAAGCGGGCTCGTGTCTGGCGCCTTTTTACATTGTATGTGCGCGCACACACGCACACGGGTTCAGCGAGGCACGCTGTCCGCGCCCCAGTCGCTGCCCCATGAGGTGTAGTTGGTTGGTATGTGGGAGAAAATAACAGCACCTCCGTGCCTTATTCCTTATCTCGCTTTTCTCACTATCAGTGGTCGCGTTAGCATCTTATTGTGGCTATCATTGGTTGTTTGTACATACTACTTGTACAGAGACGACTAATAATATTGACATTCTGCGCGTTTGGCTCGTAATTTCTAGCCTAATTGGCCAGCAAACTAGTGCAGTGGCTCATATTAGCTAATTCGGTGTTTGAATGTTCTTAATTTGTATCTTAGCCTCAAGTAGAGGTTTGTACTAAATACACTGGGCTGCTCCTACTGCCACAGGTGTTGTGGCGAACTGACCTTGACCTGCTGGGGGGGATAATTATGGACCTCTTTTGTCTTCATGTACAGTGTAATCTGTTGGTTGAGTGCGTGTATGATGTACCCTGAACTGACTGCTTTAGACAGGTGGCCGCATTATACAGTGACCACTATAGACAGGTTCCACTGTACATCAAATGTTTGGACCAGGGGAGGCTGGCTGCTTTAGACAGGTGGCTGTATTGTACAGTGACCACTATAGACAGGTTCCACTGTACATCAAATGTTTGGACCAGGGGAGGCTGGCTGCTTTAGACAGGTGGCCGCATTATACAGTGACCACTATAGACCGGTTCCACTGTACATCAAATGTTCGGACCAGGGGAGGCTGGCTGCTTTAAACAGGTGGCTGCATTATACAGTGACCATTATAGACAGGATCCAAGTTATTGCACACTTTGCTAACTTAAGAACATCTCAAGGAGCTGTGTGCACCCATGATCCACTTCTAAAGTTTTCTTCTTGGACCTTCGCTGATAGAAGGACCCACCATTGACTGTAAAGGCTAGAAGAGAACAGTGTTCTCAGCTGTACTGTTCCTGCTTGTACTCAGAGAAGACGTGACACTTATGACTGAAGCTCATTTTCCTTCTGGTTCCCTGTGTGGTGTATATTGGATTAGACTTTACATATGTGGTGTGCTATGTCTGTGTGTCTATTGTGGATTACTCCTGTGTTTGAAGTTTGGTACTAGATTGTTGTGTGTGTGTGTGTGTGTGTGTGTGTGTGTGTGTGTGTGTGTGCGCACACACACTTGTGTACGTATGTGTACGTGACGTAGAAGTATGCTTCAGACATCAATTAAGTGTGGAATATGACTCATTAGCATTCAGCAACGTCATTATTGTTTCCTCGCATTTGTCGGTGGGTTGTGTAGTACGAAGCGATTAGTTAGGACTGGCGCCGCTAGCTTGCATGCGGTCTGTCTGGGAACGCAAGGGTGTGCATGCTATCTTGTTCGTAGCCCCTTTCCGGCCATGTTTTGTCTCTGTGGGTTGTTTGAAGTATTCACATATTGCTTAAAATCCATTTATGCTAGCTTGGTTTGGGGCGGCCGAAGACAATGGAAATATCATTTAAGTTGGCAGCTCTTCAGAAGTCATGCACTGTATGTATGTACGTATGTACGTACATGTTGTGTGTGTGTGTGTGTGTGAGAGAGAGAGAGTGTGTGTGTGAGTGTGGTGTGTGTTTGTGTATGTGGTGTGCATGTATGTACAGTATAGTATATAGGCAGTTATTACAATTTCTGTGTAATTTATGCATAATGTATGAATATTGTATGTATAATGTTTGTATACACCTATGAATACTGTGTTTTGTAGTTGAACAGTGTTTAGGTATGTAATTTCTGCATTCATTCCTCATTCACATTGCTGCATGCTCAACCAGTAGAATTAGCTGATTACTCGCCCCTTCAGTGTGGTAGGTGTCAAGCTCCCAGCTGGCTCCGCAGTGGTGGGTTCAATAACATTTCACACTCTCCCCAAGGTCCAGGTGAAGCCCTCATCTGGTGGTTAATGTTGAGGTGATGTTAGAAGCCAGCTACGTATGTCACACCTCTCATCATCTGCAGCCAAGAAGGGACTGCCGTGTGGGGGCTGGAAGCCTGAAATAGGTGGTTGCTTCTGCCACCTGTTGGGTGGATGGGTCTTTGGGCATTTGTAATTCAATGGACTGTTGTATGTATAGCCACCTGTGGGCCAGCTCTTAACTGACCTTCACAGAGAGGTGGGCCAGTTAGAATTGGTCTTTATGGAGGGGTGGCTGCTCTACAGAGGTAGATTGCAATGCTTTAGTGCTATTTTGGGACCAGGGAGGCTGGCTGTTTTAGAGAGGTGGCTGCCTAACACAGTGACCATCTTAGACAGGTTCCACTGTCTTGTTTTTTGTGGCAATCTTGCCACTGTGTGTGTGTGTGTGTGTGTGTGTGTGTGTGTGTGTGTGTGTGTGTGTGTGTGTGTGTGTGTGTGTGTGTGTGTGTGTGTGTGTGTGTGTGTGTCTCCATGTCCATGTCTCATGACATGGAAACTTCTTTAAAAGGATGAGAAAGTTGACCAATAGCAGCATACTACCTACAAATACGATCTTGGACGAGGAGGGCCAGACTCTTAAGAGACCTGAAGAGAAACTTGCCAGATGGCAAAGGCACTTTGAGAAAGTGCTCAATGTCCGGAACGAAGTAGCAGAGGAGGTAGTATCAGAGCTGGAAAACCGGTCACATAGAGAGACACCCGAAGTGACAAGAGAAGAAGTGAAGAAAGCAGTGTGGAAGTTACGCAATGGCAAAGCAGCAGGACAGGATGAAGTTGAAGCTGAGCTACTGAAGAAAGGAGGAGAGGCAGCCATTGACTGGCTCACAGAGGTGGTACAGCAGGTATGGAAATCTGGGAAGGTACCACAAGAATGGAAAGATGCCACATTGATCCCTGTCCACAAGAAACGAGCAAGAAATGATTGTGACAACTACCGTGGAATAGCGCTCCTAAGTATCCCTGGTAAGGTGCTGGCCCTAATCCTACTAGAAAGAATGCAAGTGATAGTGGAACCACAACTAATGGAAGCACAGTGTGGATTTCGGAAAGGAAGGAGCACGGTGGACCAGATCTGGCTGACGCGACAAGTAGTTGAGAAGGCAACGGAATACCACACTACAGTGTACTTATGTTTCGTGGACCTCATCAAGGCCTACGACTCAGTGGACCGTGCAGCCTTGATAGCGGTACTGAGATCGTATGGGGTCCCCAACCAGCTGGTAAACCTAGTAGGAGAACTGTACACTGAAACCAAATGCTGTGTGCGAACAGTGGAGGGCACCTCAGAGGCTTTTGAAGTTAAGACTGGAGTGAGACAAGGATGCATCCTGTCTCCCCTCCTGTTCAATTGCTTCCTAGATCGAATTGTGAAAGGGGTTATGTCAGTGCTTGGAGGAGGTATACATATGGAGTATTCCACTGAGGGAGGACTCTTCCTGTCTTATCGAGATAAGACTCCTGCCTCAGCCCACATCCAAGATGCCAGGTACGCAGATGACATGGCTCTCATTGCAGAGTCCAGGAGTGAGCTACAGCACATGTTAACAGTCCTGGATGAAGCATGTGAGCGGTGGGGAATGCGTATCAGTGTGGAAAAGACTAAAGTATTGGCAGTAGGAGAACAACAAGACCCAGCAGAGCTTTCATCCATCTTGCTGCAAGACCAAGCTCTGGAGGAAGTCGAGTCTTTTCCATATCTTGGTAGTGAGGTGGGGCAGTCAGCAAGGGTAGAGAAGGAGGTGACAGTGAGAGTGAACAAGGCAAGCACTGTGTATCAGATGCTGAGACGCAAAGTCTTCAGAAGCAGGTATCTGAGCAAATCCACCAAACTACGTGTCTTCAGAACGATGGTGATGTCTACCCTCCTCTATGGTGCTGAGACATGGCCAGTGACGCAGAAGGACATCCGTAGACTAACAACCTTTCAGATGCGGTGCCTGCGAGACATTTTAGGCCTCACTCTATGGGACAGAAGACGGAATGTTGATGTTTTGGAAGAGTGTGGAGAGACAACTGTGAGAGACCAGCTAAGACTGAAGCGATTACAGTGGCTTGGACACGTGTTGAGAATGCCTATTCATCGTCCGCAGCGTCAAATCATCAAGAGCAGACCACGAGGAAGGCGTAGACCCCCTGGAGGAACACCACTGCGATGGGTCGATGTAGTCAACCAAGACCTGGCAAGCCTGCCTAACTGGCAAGCAGTGGTAAAGGACCGCGCAAGGTGGAGAGCGTTCATCCACCAACCGTTGGAAGACCACCGTAACATGTCGTCCTAGATCCTGCCCAACGTCCTTAAGGACAAGGAGTACAGAGGAGGAGGAGGTGTGTGTGTGTGTGTGTGTGTGTGTGTGTGTGTGTGTGTGTGTGTGTGTGTGTGTGTGGTGTCTAGAAGTGAGACATGTACGTAAGATAATTACAGTCACTGAACAGTATCCACTCACTATCTCTTACCACCATGCCGCGACGAACCACAATCGCCTCACATCTTCCCCATCATGCAATGAACCATGTAAGAATGTTCCAGTGTGTGGCTTAGCACCATTGAGATGACATGGTTTCTGATATTGTCCTCTTCACTGTTTAACGGGTATTCTATGTCAATTTTACAATTCTGCATTGCCATGTCATCCATTTCATGTATGGTTTCACTATTCTACCCATGTTACGTCAGTCATTTGGTGATTCCAGGTCATTCTGCTTGGTCACCTTTGATGTAATTGGGTGTCTCCTACTTTAGTGCCATTTGGGGATGTAGCAGAAAGTGACACGTGGGGCACTTGACCCTTGACCTTTGGACTTTGATCTGTGATGCCCTCTGGGACTGTTGGTCAGCTTAAACTGAGAATCTTAGAACACAGTGAATGTATACAGTATGTGTGCGTGTGTGTGTGTGTGTGTGTGTGTGTGTGTGTGTGTGTGTGTGTGTGTGTGTGTGTGTGTGTGTGTGTGTGTGTGTGTACGTTGTGTGTGTGTGTGTGTACGTTGTGTGTGTGTGTGTGTGTGTGTGTGTGTGTGTGTACGTATGTGTGTTTGTAAAGAAGCATTTGTAATAGCGTGAATGGTGGGGTACATGACACCAGGTCCCTCCTGTCTGTTGTCCCATAGACTGGCAGTGAATGGGTTTCAATGTGTTGTGCACATCATTACGTAGCACAGTAGCATAACCTGTGCAATGTCATTGTACCTTTACTGTATGTACTTGAGTACGTATGCCATCATCAGGTTTTTCTTACAATCCCCATCTGTTGAGTACCTCAGAAAGTGACGATGCTTGACCACATTCTATTGTACTCTTAACCATTGTCTCCTGTGTTGCATTGCCCATTCCATAGCTGTCATCCTTTCAGTTCATGGACTTGGCAATTTAACAATGGTCTTCTTGCATTCTTTCTGTTGTCTCTTTCAATGCCTCCTGCCTTGGCCTGTGGTGTGTTTGTCACGCTCCAAGCAACTTCGATGTGTGAATGCGAGTTTTGAATTTTTGCCTTTCACTGCACTTCCTTCCTTGTACTAATGCACAAGTAGGTACACTTTCAGTGTGTGTGTGTGTGTGTGTGTGTGTGTGTGTGTGTGTGTGTGTGTGTGTGTGTGTGTGCGTGTGTGTGTGTGCGTGTGTGTGTGCATGTGTCCATGTTACACAAAGTCAAATGGTATTAAATTTTGCAAATTATGCATACACTGATGTATGCACTCCAACACACACACACACACACACACACACACACACACACACACACACACACACACACACACACACACACACACACACCCTGTGTGTGTCCAACTACTCTCATTACACCATCCCACTACTGAAGGTCTGCCTATATGTACTTTACTCCTGCCATTATCGATCATGCTTAGGTACACACACTGCAATAGGAGTAGAAGACATAGATGTGTCAATAGGACAACCATTTTAGTGCACTGGAGAATCCATCTAACTTCTTTAACTTCCCCTTAACAGTATAGGGTCGACTCAGGGCGCGTGCTACACATCTATATAGGTAGGTACACGTGCACACACACATGGACATGGTCACACAGCACACGCATGCACACCACACACGCACAGCATACACACATGGACATGGTCACACAGCACACACACACACACACACACACACACACACACACACAGCATACACACAGCCCACACACACAGCACACACACACACACACACACAGCGCGCACACACACACACACACACACACACACACACACACACACACACACACACACACACACACACACACACACAGTACCTAACAGCAGTAGCCATTCTGTCTGGTGATCGCCCACCACCCTCCACCTCGTACAACCCCCTCACGGCTCGCCTACACACAAACTGTAATGGATACTCCTTAAGATGGGATGGAAGAATGTGTATGTATCTACATATGTACATGCCTACCATGTGGTGTGTATGCTGTGTGTGCATAAGGGCCTGTGTATGCAGTGCATAGCGCACTGACCACTGGGTCCATTATCAAAAGAATGGCTTATCGTCGGGTGATGTTCATTATCATAGCGGTGCTCACACTCCAGCGTGGAATGTACGATTGTAATTGGTATGTGTGAGTGTAACAAGGGTTCAGATGGACATTATGTGATATGCACTCACAAAGACGCTGATGCGCCCACGCAGACAGACAGACAGACGCACTTGCACATGCATACGTGTTGTGTGTGCAAGCACACAGATGTGCACAAATCTACGTACGTACGTATGTGTGTGAACACATACATGTATGAACATGACACACACACACACACGTGCACGCACACGCACACACACACACACGTTCACACACATGCACACCATTCCATTCCATTCTTCTCCCTACCTTCGCGAGGCTGTACACCCCCCCACACACACGCCCGCGCACACACAGTCACACTTCTTGTAGTGTTGTTCACCTGTCGTTCCAGATGAGATCACGATGGTGTCAAATTGTGAGCAGACGAAGTGCTTTGTAACTGACAGTTGTTAACCATTGTCTTTCGTGTGTGTCATCTCGTTACTTGTTGCTGTCATTTAGTGTATACCTTCTGTTAACATGTGCAAGTCATCAAATGTACTGAGATGGGGCTATGAGCTCACCTGCACCCAACACACATGCAGTACATTGAGGTCTCTCTAGGCTGTGTTTGAAGGCTATCAAACCTTTCTTGCTCCCAAAAGAACCCTCTTTGAGGCTATAAACATGGCACTGTACCCTCCTTGAAAGGTACCACTAGTCATGTGGTGTGGGCAGTAGCATTTGTATGCCTTACACACTGTGTCATGAGGCTCTCCCTGTATTCAGCTACTGCACTGTGCACAGGAAGATGACACCCTCTCCCACACCCAACCATCCACTAGCCACTCCTCACATGACTAATGGTCCAGTGCACCCTTCTTGAAACATGCATACTACATGTATTTCTTGGAGAGCTAGCTATCGTATGTATGTACATGTGTGGAGAGAACACTGCAGCGAATGTGTTACAAGTGTGAGTGACATTGTGTGTGTGTTTGATATGTGAGGTCACCGTGTATGAGTTTTCTGTGGTGTGGACACTGTCCCCTGTCTACCGTATATGCCTCTACCAGTGACTGGGTTCAGTGGTTTGCGGTAAGTGGCTTCTAACCCACACTCTTGAAAATGCTATTTGACTAAAATTGATGTAATGTACAACAGAAAATGTTTACATACGTATTCAGTTTTCACTGCAGTATTGTGTGTGTGTGTGTGTGTGTGTGTGTGTGTGTGTGTGTGTGTGTGTGTGTGTGTGTGTGTGTGTGTGTGTGTGTGTGTGTGTGTGTGTGTGTGTGTGTGTGTGTGTATTCCCGTGCCAATTCCAGTAGTAAGAGGATGTAACAGAGGCTTCTCAGCTGGCTTTAGTGTGTGTAGGGTATTTCTCTGAGGGCCAGCTGGAAGCAAGGTTGAAGCCTTACCAGTAATCCACCACATGACCCAATCTTAATTCTCTCTGATTGAGACCAGAGCATCCGATAAATTGTCAGCAGTGTTCCAACCATGATTTAAGTTGCATTCACAAAATACCCTATTCAGTCACAGTGCATTAAGTGCATTCCTGTTACCATCGAGTGCGTTGCTGGTAGATACATACGTACGCAAGTCACTCCTGCCTACAGAGTGGACATTACCCTTGGGTGACCAGTTCAATTCCTGTGGTCGCGTTGGCACAGTGTGGGAGTGAACAGTGGTCATTCCCTTCCTAGGCTCACAGATCAGTGTCTCCTCGCCTGCAGGCGTTAAGTACGCATACATGTATTTGGAATGTACATATCACACATTGCAGAGGCGTTTCTCCTGACCCAGACACATGCGTACAATGACTCTGATAAAAACATGATATTAGGAATTTACAAAAGTGCTTATACACACAGGCTCACTTCAGCAACTGAGAAATTGTTGACTACAAGAAATAACTGAGAAATGTAGTGGGTAGTTAAATGCACTGTATGCATGTAGGACACACTTGTCTTTGCAAATGGTGGATAAATGAGTCTGCAGAGGGAGCCAACCATTCTTGTGAATTGTGTATTGTTGAACACTGGGCGCTATTGCATACCAAGCTACATGCACTACAGTACTGTGAGTGGATTTCTTAGCCACTCGAACCATTGTGGTGAATACCTTTGGACTGGAGAATGTGTGCCATTAGCATGCCTGTGCCATACAGTGGTCTATGTGTACTGGGTGTAGGGCATCGGGAACTTTTGGAAACCTCTCTAATGAGGACAGTGCCTACTGTCCCAGCTACAAAAGTTGTACACATACAAGACTACCTCGTTACGTAAATAAGGACACCTCTCTAATGAGACACTTGGGCCTGTCCCAAACTCTCCCTAATGTGTCCAGAACGAAAAGGTGTCAATGTAATCACACATTGTCATTGTGAAGGAGTACACGTAGCTACTGATTAGCTACAAAAATTGCTGCCAATTACCATAGAATTTAACTGTACGTAGGGGAAATTCTCACCTGTGGTTGTGCCCACAGAGGTTGTGTTTGGTGGCACGTTATTTTGTTTTGTCTGTACTTCATTGATTTATATTGTCTAATCGCATTTCTTATTGGAAGGTATATAGGAGTACGTGACCGAGGAAGTACCACCCCAGACGGTATAGAGCTAGTTTATCCTTGCCACCGAGTGTCTTCTTCGGAAGTTGTGAAATTGTTTAAGGCTGTGTGTGCGTGTGTGTGTGTGTGCATGTGTGTGTGTGTGTGTGTGTGTGTGTGTGTGTGTGTGTGTGTGTGTGTGTGTGTGTGCGAGTGTGTGTGTGCGAGTGTGTGTGCGCGTGTGTGTGTGAGCATGTGTGACTGGTGTAGTTTAGATCGAGTTAATGGTTATTACAGTGAATCAGCTACCAAGGTGTTGTTATCTGTGAAATACCATCAATTATTACTGCATATTAGTATGATAATGTACAATATAATTGTGTATAATTAGTGTAATTGCATTGTACTTAATTTGCATTACTGTATTAGATGTTTTATATGCAATACTCACTAATGGCACGTTGAACTTCCTCACTGGTTGTAACATTGAACACACATGCGCAACCTCACTGTACTCAATATAAAAAGTGTGTGTGTCTGCTTAAAGATGGTGAAGTATGTGAACATGTGCGAAGGTGCAACCTATCTTGCATTGTTTGTGTCTCCTTTCCCATGGGAACAATCAACAAGCACTTTTGTGGCTTGAACCTTCCCATGCACATAGCATACATTCCCCTCTCTGTGGGGTTCATGTGTACCTTACAGTAAAGAGACTCCCACAGGCTCCAGACTCTTTTCAAAAGGGCGTCTGAATGGCAAACTGTGACACTCCATTCAGTGTGTGCTGCTGTGTTGGAATGCATTCTGGTGTTTGATAATGTATCGTGTGGTATGGAAATGTGGAGGGGTGTTATAATCTGCAAAGCACTTCAACTTGGGAGGAATTTAACAGCCAGGTATCGACTGTTGTGGGCAGATGAAAACACAGCACACACACACACACACACACACACACACACACACACAGCACACACACACACACACACACACACACACACACACACACACAGCACACACACACACACACAGCACACACACACACACACACACGCACTCACACACATGCCCGCACACACACACACACACACACACACACACACACACACACACGTGTACACATGCACACATGCACACACACACACACACACACACACACACACACACACACACACACACACACACACACACACACACACACACATACACACACACACACACTCACACGCACGCACATGTGCCCACAATTGGCAGCCTCTAATGTAATATTAGCTGCCCTTTATGCTAACAATGAATGAAAGGGAAGCCATCTGCTTCCCTCCTTCCCTCTCACCAACTTACAGTTGCTTACACATGTTCGCTCACACATAAAACACTTACCTTACATTCCTATGTATGTTCCTTCTTATTGCTGCAGTCAAAATGGCTGCCATAGCCTTGACGGCTGTCAAATCCGAGGGGAGTGGAGAGTGTGTCTCCCAGCTGCCTAGTCAGCATAGGTTTCTTGTCTCCCCCAACCAGTCGGCTTCCGGAAGGTCTTTCTCCCAGGCAGTGGCTCAGCCCTTCTTCCCGGCTCACTTTGCAACACCATTTGGGTATGAGTGTATATAGTGTGTGTGTGTGTGTGTGTGTGTGTGTGTGTGTGTGTGTGTGTGTGTGTGTGTGTGTGTGTGTGTGTGTGTGTGTGTGTGTGTCTGTGTGTGTCCTTGTACATATATGCGTATGTGTTGACTGTACCAATATACATACCTGTATAATTATGTGCATGTGTTGTGCAATTAGTCTGGTACGCTAGACCCAACTTCTCATCGCGCAGGGGCAGAAATATGTAATTTGAAGTTGTAGCGATAATGAGAAGTGGGTCTAGCGCACCAGACTCGTGTGTGTGTGTGTGTGTGTGTGTACTGTGCTGTTGTTTGTGTGTGGCTGTGTGTATGTGCAATATGCAATGCATGTGCACTATTATACGTGTATTAGTTTGTGTGTAGTGTATGTACACATACATACATGTGTGTTTAGTGTATAAATTCTTAGAGGAGGCATTTGTCCATGCACAATCAGTTGTAGGCCCACGGTACCGTTCAAGATGTGTATAGACATTTATTTCATACGTTCTGTAATGTGTGGTTGTGTCATTGGTACTGGATGGTACCTATCGCATACGCACGCACAGTGCAGTAGCATTATTTTGTTGTTGTTGTTGTTTACAGCTTGTTGTTATTGTTTACAGGCTGCAGGCCCGTCCAGTGCTGTCCCCACAAAGTGTTATAATGCCTCCTGGCCAGCTGTACCCTGTGCTTAGGGGAATCCCCATGGCTCCCCAGGCGGCGTTTCCCACGCTTACATCATTCGCTGGCTACCAAGCTGCTCAGGCCCCAGGTGTGTGTGTGTGTAGGGGTGTGCATACTTGCAGTGTACATACGTATACGTATGTGCGTGAGTGCAACCGTAAGTATTCGTGTCATTCACAAAGAACTGGAGTTCTAGAGCTTCTTTCTCACGGATGTGCTCTACCTCACTCTCATGTCAATTAGCCCTAATTTTCTTTTTACAGGATGTCTGGCTTCCACACAAACCACAAGCAGCGGCACTTTCGTGGCCACCATCAAGGGGGATATAGCTGGGCCAAAATTCCACATTATGTCCCCCGAGACCCCTGCACCCAGGTGTGTGTGTACAGCATAATATGTTAATTATGATGTGTGCGAATACATAGTTATGCATGTGCACTGTATGATGGTGCAGGGCTGTATGAACAGTGCATCCTCTTGTAAAGGATATTCCGTAATATAAACCTCTCTGTTGAAGACAGTTTCTATCGTCCCAGCTACATAGAGATGTGTACAAAACTACCTCTGAAATAAGGACACCTCTCTAATGAGGACAGTGCCTACTGTCCCAGCTACATAGAGATGTGTACAAAACTACCTCTGAAATATGGACACCTCTCCACTGAGGACAGTGCCTACTGTCCCAGCTACATAGAGATGTCTGCAAAACTACCTCTGAAATAAGGTCACCTCTCTAATGAGGACAGTGCCTACTGTCCCAGCTACATAGAGATGTGTACAAAACTACCTCTGAAATAAGGACACCTCTCTAATGAGGACAGTGCTTACTATCCCAAACTATCTCAAACATGTCCATAATAGAGAGGTCCTACTGCAATCTGTGGTAGGTAGCACTGACACTGTGTTGGTATATCTTGTACTTCACATGCAGCAATTTCCGCTTTGAGAAGTACGAGCTGAAAGAGAGGAGGTTGACGCGGGAGGCCATGAGGGAGTATCTCAGGGAGAAGCCAGACATGAGGGTGATCGTACTCCACGCGAAGGTGGCACAGAAGTCTTATGGGAACGAGAAAAGGTGAGCAAGCCTTTCCCTATGGTTCACCAGCCTTCACATGGTTGTATAGGCACTAGGAGAGTATCCACCTTTGGTAGGCTCTCTGCTTCGGTGCTTCACACACAAGCAAGACAATGCTAAATGTGGACATGGCAGAGTCTTTCTTTACAAGTGTTAACATCAGCAAATCAATAACCAGAAGACAAAAGGGAAACATTAAGTATGGTGGTTGATCACAATGAATCAATTGGAAATCGAAGGACAACTCCAAGAGTCCTTTAGAAAGAGGTCCCTTTGCTGTAGTAGATCTTTTCCGGGTAGTTCTCATTACTCCCTGAGGAAGTTTTATCCTGTTCTTTAAGAAGAGAAAATGAGCAAAGAAACAAAATAAATTCTATCATTATGTAATCATATTCATAGTCCTGATTTTACCTACCTTCCTTACACCTTGTACTTATGCATTACTCCTTTGTGTTTGTCTCCATCATGTTATACAATCTGCTATAATGATATTCATACCCACAGCCATAATGATATTCATACTCTTGTTCGCCCCTCCCACCCTGTCAGGTTCTTCTGCCCTCCTCCTTGCGTTTACCTCACCAGTCCTGGCTGGAAGAAGAAGAAGGAGGAGTTGGAACAAGACCTCCCCGAGGGAGAAGCTCCTCTGCGGCCGTGTGCTTTCATCGGCCTTGGCAACTCGGAGAACGACATGCAACGTCTGACACTGGATGAGAAGGTGAGAAAGGGAGCACCATTTTGTTGGCACATACCCACCTTACTACATACGTAGCTATTTATAATGAAGGCATTGCATGGACTGGCCTGCGAGACCAGCCATGACAGGCTTTTGTACTCGCAATGTTCCCGCAGTCATGCCCACATCCATGCACCTACACTCACTCCCCGGCATGCTTGCCTCCCTCACCTCCACATGCACACAACTCGCTACACTACTCAGCACGCACTTCACTCTTTACTCCTTGCTGCTCTCTCTTGCAGAACTACTGTGCCGCCAAGACACTGTTCATCTCTGACTCTGACAAGCGGAAGCACTTCCAGCTTGCCTGTAAGGTGCTCTTCACCAACGGTCACTGCATGGGGACCTTCCTCTCAAAGCGAATCAAGGTCATCTCCAAACCCTCCAAGAAGAAGCACTCCATGAGAAATGTGGAGTGTAAGTGAAAGCTGCCAGTGATGTGACTGTTTGAGTGTGGGGAGGGGAGGGGGAAGTGTATGAGGTGTAATTTTAGTCAGTTGAAAGTGATGTGGATCAAGTGGTAATATTTTGGTAGTGAGAGAACGAGCCTCTACGATGTGTTTGAATGTGTGGGTTAAAATTTAGTGCAAATGTCCTTGCAGTGTCAGCAATCTTTATGTCTTCTCCGATCCCCTCCCCCTACTCCCCTCCCCTCCCCTCTCCTCCCCCTCCTTCCCTCTCTCCCTCCCTCCTTCCTCTCCCCTCCCCACCCCCATTTGCAGTGTGCATTGCCTCTGGTTCCACAGTGGCTCTGTTCAATCGACTCAGGTCGCAGACTGTTAGCACACGCTACCTTCACGTTGAAAACAGCAACTTTGAGGCCAGCAGTCACCAGTGGGGCTCCTTTCACATACACCTTGGTGAGTGGTGTGTGTGTGTGTGTGTGTGTGTGTGCATATGCGTGTGAGTGCACGTGTGTGTGTGTGTGCACACGTGGATGTGTGTAATTATCAGTAGGTGTGTTTCACATACACTTTGATGAGTACTTCATCCAGTTAATTATCCTATTGATTATCAAATTACATTTTAATTACAAGAGTGTGATAGTGCTCTAATCTGCCTGATTATGTTCATTAGGGAAGTCATGATTGAAGTGTGTTGACACGACCACAATGACCACACGCATTATGCACTTATTTTGTTTTAGGATGCGTACCATGTTGTGTGGTGTTTAACTATGCAGACATACGCTTCTTTGAACAAGCTGGCAAAATCACTTCTTTGTTAACAATTTAATGCAAAAAAAAGTTTCAGGAGACTTTGGCAAGCATTTAATGTACATGCATCAAATGTGTTTGTAAGATTGACTAAACCCATGACAGCCGAAACATTGTAACCACACAAAGTCACTTTGCTGCTGTGCTCAATCGCTCAAATGAAGCACCAGTTTACGGTCAACTCAACATGCTCAACATCTGTCATGACGGAAAACTGATGTGTCTGTGTGCGTGTCTGTGTCTTTCCTGCCCAGTTGATGAAGATGAGGAGGAGAGTGAGGAGTTCACTGTCCATGACGGGTACATACACTACGGGGCTACAGTGAAGTTGGTGTGTTCTGACACAGGACTGGCGCTACCTCGGTTAGTTGTGAGGAAAGTTGACAAGCAAACGGTGATCTTGGATGGGGATGAACCAGTGTCTCAGCTACACAAGGTATGTATGTACGCGTTGCTTACCATTCAGCACATGCACATGCACACACACACACACACGCATGCACGCATGCACACACGCACACACACACACACACACACGCACACACACAGACACACAGACAGAGAGATCACATCCACTTCCACATTTTCCATGCCACTTCCTTACCCTTCTCTCTCCCTCCCCTCCTTCCTTCTCCTCTCCTTCCTTCCTTCCCCTCCTCTGTTCCTTCCCTTCCTCCCCTCCTTCCTTCCCCTCTCCCTTCCCCTCCCCTCTCCAGGTTGCTTTCTTCTTGAAGGACACAGAAAGGATGTACCTTTGTCTGTCTCAGGACAAGATCATTCAGTTCCAAGCCACTCCATGCCCAAATGAGCCAAATAAGGAAATGATCAATGACGGAGCATCCTGGACCATCATCAGCACAGGTGGGATTGGTAGTGGAGGGAAGTGTGTGGGTGTGTGTGTGGGTGTGTGGGTGTGTGTGTGTGTGTGTGCTGAATGACGGAGCATCCTGGACCATCATCAGTACGGGTGGGATTGGTAGTGGAGGGAAGTGTGTGGGTGTGTGTGTGGGTGTGTGTGTGTGTGGGGGGGGGTGTAGGTGGGTGAGTGGGTGGGTGGGTAGGTGTGTGTGGGTGTGTGTAGGTGGGTGAGTGGGTGGGTGGGTAGGTGTGTGTGGGTGTGTGGGTGTGTGGGTGTGGGCGTGCTTGTGTGGGTGTGTGTGGGTGTAACATGTGTCTGTGTGTGCTGGACGTCTTACCCAATATCAATTCCGGACAACTGATCTGTTACTATTGGCTGTAATAGTACCATTAGTGACATCACTCAATTGGCCATCAACTACATATTTTGTCTACTAGTTCAAACAAAACTTTATACGGCTTTACCATTGCTGCACTGTTAATGAAGCTATCCTTCCCTTCTTCCCTCTCTCTTCAGACAAAGCTGAGTACATGTTCTATGAAGGTATGGGTCCGGTGGACGTACCCGTGTCCCCAGTTCCAATTGTGGACTCGGTTCAGGTCTCAGGAGGCAACGAACTCACCATGTTGGAGCTGTCCGGAGAGAACTTCTCCCCAGAACTGAAGGTCTGGTTTGCTGACATTGAAGGGGAGACAATGTACAGGTGAGTGTGTGTGCATCTCCAGGACCTTCCAACCAACTGCCTTTGGCTATAAATTTTAGGAGCAACTAAATTTAGCATTTTGAAAAGTCAGGAATTTGCGTGGTACTACGTATACAATGTTAGTAATTATCAAGTTTGTTTCTCATCAGTTTTTTTGCCGGGTGTATTTTTAGTGATTTTCGCACTACTCACTAAATTTGCCAAAATCAGTTGTCCCTACAGTGGACAGCAGCCGTCAGCTGTAAAATGTTCAATAAAACTGAATTCCCTGAACTAGTGGTTTCCATGGCAACCTCACAGTTTCCACAAGTGTTCACATTATGTAATTGTTTCTTTCAGTGAATATGGTTACTGTGAATGTCTTTTGTGTACGTATGTTTTCACACTGTTTGTTAACAGACTTTGTATGTGCATGTTTGTGATGCTGTAATAATTATGCCGTTCCTCCAAGCTTATGTAGAAGTAATGTGGATTGTATCTCCTGGAGCAGTTCTTTGATTATTGCAATAAGTCTTCTGATCAAAATGGTCTGAGAGACTTTTTACGGTTTTACTATATTCTCTGTCTGTTTTAAGATGATATCCAAGATGATATGATTAGTGCTTGGCACACCCTTGTTCATATGCTCTTAACTCACCTCACCTTCTCTGCAGGACGGAGGAGAGCATGATTGCTGTAGTGCCGCCGATTCAAAAGTTTCGTAGTAACTGGACCTTTGTACAGAGAGCCTTCCGCGTGGCCATCTATCTTGTTCGGTTAGACGGCGTCATCTATGCTACGGGAGCTACTTACACCTACACTCCCCAGCCTGGGCCTTTGGACGATCACAGTCAAGGCAAGCTTAGTAGCCCGACTGCGCTGGGACCGTTTGACGATGCTGGTGGACTAGTGGTGGGTGGTGGGTGCGGTGGTCCCAGTAGCCACATTGGATCCACGAGTAGTCCAGCAAACAGCGTCAGCTCGCACAGCCTGCAAAGCCCCACCGAGCAGCAACATGGCTTTTTCAACCACACCCACCCCCTACCCGGCAACCTGACTTCCCAGCTGTACTCCCCAACTGATGTTCACCCTCCTCCCAACGAACTCTCTGGTCACAATCTTACACCTTCCAGTGAGCTACCTTTGCACCAGCGTCGCAACCAGCCTTGCCCCCCGCCCCTCAATCTACCCCAGAGCGACTACAGGAGTGGCGGAGCGGCTGGTCTTGCTAGCCCTCAGTCTCTAACCAGCCCACACTCACTCACTAGTCCCGAGCACCTAACCAGTCCTCCCTGCATTCACAGTCCTCACCTGCAGCAGTCGCCTGTTGTTGTTGACGGCGGGTACGGGCTCGGTATTGGTAACCATGGCAACGATCACATGACTCACGTGGTTTCATCTCCACCACACCATGCAATCAGTCAAGCGAGTGAGATGCATGGTAACAGTTACCATGACAACTATTCGACTGGACATACATCGTATTACTATTCCTTGCAGTAACAAACAATATTATATATCTCTCGACTGTTCACTTCACTGTCTGCTTTGTGTCCATTTTGTATGCGTTTCTGTGCAGTATTTTGTTCAACATTCAATACTGTGTTGTGCATTTTTATGGAATACAGGTTTAACCTTTTAGTATGAAGTACTGTGCATTGTACTATTATTATTACTTGGAATTCCTATGGCTGCATGTATGACTTTTTTTGTACACTTACGAACGATTGATGTGAATATTATTGTGACAGTTATATTATTGTAATTGGTATAAGTAATTTTCTTGCATGCAATGATGTAATCGATATCAAGCCGCCTGCCTAGGTACATGGCATGCAATATTGTGGCACTATATCAAACTCTGAACTCGGTCACAAAATTACTATCAATCACTATAGTCCATTAGGATAAGGAAAAACACAATTATCGTGGGTACTGAAAAACATGTCACGCCTGTTGTAACCTGTTGTAACCTGTTCTTCATATTACAGACATCAAACATTGACACATGCAAATTAACAAATAAAATTTAATATAAACAATGCCGAATACGAACAAACTATTTCCTATTAATAAATTAGTCAAAAACATTGTAAGTGTACTTTTCTTTTAATTGTTGGTTGCTTGCCTTCAGTTCTTCAATCGTCTTCTTCAGTTCCTTGTTCTCCTCTTCAACCTGCAGCAGACGTTCTTGCAGGCAATGAATGTGCGTGTCTTTCTCCGCGGCAATGTGACGAGACATGTCCTTACGTTTAATCTGCTTGCCACAACCCAACGCACACTGCACCGTCTGCTCCACGCAGACCTCCAAGTGCTCCTCCACAGCTGACCGAAGGATTGGCGATCCACTTTGCAAACTTGCTTCGCACTCATTCGGACAAATAAGTGGCCATGATGGGCACTCTTTGTAGTGTTTTCGTGTGAAGCTGTCATATGTTAGGCCCTCACTTTGGTTGCACTGGGGACAGCTAAACTTGCGAAACTTGCATTCTCTTTCAGTGTGTCTATCGCACTGTTTTGCCATCAACTCCAACTCACAGCCTAGAGGACATGGCTTTACAGTGTACCCACAATGTGTGGTAACGTGCTCCTTCACTGATTTAAGGTCACCCTTCCAGTCGCAGCCATGAGTGTAGTTAGGGCAATACGTCTGGAGGTTGTTGATGAACCTCTCTCCACGGACATCAGGCATGGTTTCAAACGGACTCTTCCGGCAGTGAGGGCAGCTGTCGTTTCTCTTCTTCCACTCCTCGGCACACCTCCCACAGATGGTCTGTCCACCACAGCAGGGTATTTGATTTGGTTTGTCTGACAATTGCTCACAAATTGTGCACTCGAGCCACTCTTCTGGTTTCTGCACAAACGTAAACTCTTTTCCTAGAAAAGTAGCTTTGAATCCAGGAGGATCACATCGCTTTAGTTCCAAATCTTGCTCTGGACGCTTCTCTGCTTTAGAAGAGAGAACAAGGAATGATTTGTAGAAGTAGCTTGCCTTGCCTTCTGCGCTATATCCCTTCGCCCATATGCTTCCTCTCAGCCAATCTTCTTGAAACACATAAACTTTCTGACCAGCTTCGAAGCTCCCTTCCTCCGCTGTGTGGCCCTCACAGGGGTACAGCGCTTCAAACTCTGCAAGCAACAGAAGTGTATCACTAATAAGAAGTGTATCACTAATAAGAAGTGCATTACTAATAAGAATGCATAAGAAGTAGAATTGTATTAACTATAGAGTACAAACCTTCAGTGGAAGCATACAATGTAATTTCGTCAATGCAACAAATTATGTAAAACACCTTTTTTTTTTGGTTACATATACAGCACTTTTTGGGTCAGTTGTTCCGACCGGATATTTGCAATCGGTTGTCGCGGATATCGTTATCGACCTGGTGACGTGATAATGGCGGCTACAACTCTAGTTCAAGCATCAGTGATTGGAACAAGGAAGGTCGGTCTAAAGCGTATTCGGATGATTTAAGGCTGAGAATGGTAAGGATGTTTCGGTACCAAGAGGAAATGCCTCCAGGATAAGTGAACAGACAGCGCAGGGGCTGATCAGACTTGTACCAATCTCGGGCAACAATTTAATTTCTGAAACATGCACTCCAGCCCACTGTGAGAACTGCCAAATCACGACCAGTCGGTGATTCCAGTCGCCCACCTTCACCACATACCTTGAATCTCCTGTACACCGTCCGCCAACAGAATTGTGAATACTAAAGGTCTTACCAAAATGATGTCACTAGGTCAATAATTGATAACCGATTGCAACCATCCGGTTGGGACAACCGACCCAAAAAGTGCTGTATGTTATTGTATGGCTATCACACACATTCCTGTACTTAAGTATAGGGAACAGAAGAATGTTCATCAATTGGATTCATCCTAGAATGGCAAACTCGGCTCTTGCAAGTACGCAACAAGGCCATCCACTATGTCATACAAAAACCCGTGAGTTTAAAAACACAAAATTAACATAACTATGTATTTTTACCAATCAAGGCTGTCTATTTTTTTGAACACATTATGAAAATTAGTAGGAAGAAACTTTGTATACATGTGAAAACAGTCTGCTAAAGAGTTAAACTGTTTAAACCCATCTACACACAACTACAAAATACATAAATACAGCTCCACCAGTATACTGTACAGGTCTATAACTAAAGAACCAACTCTACAGCAAAATGTATAATATTATATAGTAGCTAATAGGAAAAAAGACTCAGATAACCAGCATAACATGGCATAGATCCCATTGCCATGGTAACATGCATCTCAATGATGATTCTAATCTCAGAGAAGCATTCAAATAGCTTCACGCGTGACTCTAAATCCCATAGACGTAAGACGTACGTATGTACCGCAGGCAGAGGCGGGTGCCCATAAATCCCATATAGTACGCTGTGGGCGGAGAGTGGGTGAGGTTTATATGATGTCATCACAGCCATTTTAGATCTGCTGCAATATGCGTGCTGTCGTTGCAATCTACTAGGTCAGTTCTCGTCAGGTGGCCTCCCTACTAAGTAGGATTAAGGGCAGACAACAAAGGAGTGTAACGAGAAGAGAGTGCCGGAGAGTTCTTCTATTGGCATCCCACGTTGTTGCCAGCTACCAAGGACATGGAAATCAGGAAGACAGGGGAGACTATTTTGATGGGATTAGAGAACAGTTTTTGGATGTGAAAAACTTAAAATTACCTTGGCCCAAACATAAAATAGCATTAAGTGTACACAAAAAGCACGTTATTTGAGTTCAACATTAACTCAATTAACACTGAAAAGCAGACTGATGTAACCATTTCTATTGTCCTATTGTTCTAAATTGTCCAAATTTCAAATGCAGTGAGGTGAATGTACGTATACTTATAGAGAACAGATTAAGCAGTTCCTAGAAAATTACCTTGCAGATGGCGTGTACAGTGTCCGAGGTACCTCACTTCCGTGCCCAAAGCCTCTCCTTTGAACATCTCCGCAAACCCCAGGAGTGGATAGAATCCACCCTGAGGAACAGACACGTTCACCACTGGGTTCCCGGCCAATTTGCCGTTTTTTGTGAACCAAACGCGCACGCGGTCCGGAGTGCCCTCTTCAAAGTCTGCGCCACAGCCCATGACGTCACCGATGTCGCATATGGGCCCGTAGCTCGTTCGCTCTGGCTTGCCTTCTTCATGGAAGAGTTTTCCGTCATCGGAGTGGTAGCCGATACTGTCCATGGACCATCCCGGCATCGCCTCTGTCGAGTAACCAACGTGACCCAGTCCTATACCGACTCGCACAGATGCACTAAATGACGCCTGACTGGGTCTGATTACTTTAAACTCGAAGAAATTATACTCGGCAGAGAGAGGGTGCTTTATGCGAACACAGGCCGCATTCGAGTCCTTGATGCGCCCACACACAAACGAGGTACCCGCGACAGATGACATCTGCAGTTCGAACTTTCGCGTGACTCCTGAAGGAATAACCGCTCCACTCTTCTTAACCAAATCCACCTTTGCATTCTCGGCCATTTTTGCAATTTGACGGGCGACTCACATCACGTGACTAAACACAACCAGCACAAATTGTACCTTGTAGCGCGCAACCAGAAAAATTTTTGAAAAATTAATTGTTTAAGTTGCAATTGAGGTCTTTAAGCACCGACTCCATGTTTATAGACAGTATATGTGAGTGTATGCTCATGTACAATATGGATGAGTCAGTTTGGACGATGGGAAAGTATAAAATGATACAAAAAAGGGGACATAATCAGTAAATGTGTGTGGACTGAGTGCATGTGCTGTTTGAAGAAATGTACTCAAGTAATGGTTTCGTTATGTGCTATTCTTCGATGGGCAGCTCAAACACATCGACACAGTTGTCAACAAGAAACTTGAGGACTTGTCCCGAGGTGCATGCCTGCATCGCAGGGAAGACAGAGAGGCCGCATGATGTAGCGAGGGCAGCAGATGTCATTTGGTTCACCTGAGAGAACTGGGTGACCTTTAAGGGGAGGAGAGGGGAGGGGAGGGGAGGGGAGGGGAGGGGAGAGGAGGGGAGGGGAGGGGAGGGGAGGAGTGGGAGTGGAGGGGAGGGGAGGAGAGGGAAGGGGAGGAGAGGGGAGGGGAGGGTAAAGGGAAAGGGAAGAGAGGGGAGGGGAGGGTAAAGGGAAAGGGAAGAGTGATTTTAGAACACAATTAATTGCAGTGACACAAGTGTGCAAACACACACACACACTCACGCATGCACGCACGCACGCACGCACGTACACACACACACACACACACTCACGCACACACGCACGCACGCACACACACACACACACACCTTATACATGATCTCAATAATCATCTGTAACGTCATATAATTGGCCTCCGGTAACAACTCCAGCACAGTCTTCACTCCTTGAAGGTCTCGTTCACGAGCAGCAGCGGCCAGGGAGATGCAAGGGGGGCCGTGGGGGATGAGAGGGCTTGTCTTGTTACGGCAATACATCTTTAGGAGCCCAGACACACAGGCTGGATCTGCAACACACAGGAGGTCCACTGATTGCCCTGTGTGTGTGAGGGGGAGGGGGATCAAGATGACAAGTTATAGAGATCAGTGTCTCAAGTTTCCCTTAGGGTATTCCACCACACATGAAGCACCTCTGCTACAAGACCACCTCTCTACAGAGACCAGTCCCTGGTGTATTCCACCACACATGAAGCACCTCTGCTATAAGACCACCTCTATACAAAGACCAACCCCCACACAATGTACAATTACAAATAGTGAACAAATTTTTACCATCAATTTGTATTGTTGCCATGGCAACAGCCTCCTAGCAACAGGTCAAAGATCATAATCACATGCATAAACCTGATATGTACAACACTCACCTACACGGAACTTCCCATAAAGCCGCTGGATCTCCGTAACATCTCCTGGGATCCTAAAGAGGCCCTCCTCCTTCAGCACCTTCTCCCTGTTGAGGTACGCTACGGCTTGAATGACAAGAGGATCCACAGGAGAGCTCTTCATCTCAGTCAGGTCTGTGGAATGAAACAAAGTAGAGGATTCTAATAAAGGATATGCTGAAATGAGGCCACCTTTCTCATGACCACTATCTCAAAGGTGTCAAAATTACTGAGGTTTCAATGAGAGGTATGTGAAGACTACTCACCAAATGTACCATCTATATTAGAACATTCATCTTCGCTCGTCCCTCGACCGGAGCAGAGGCTGAGGAGACTCTTTAGCTTGGGTGCTTGTGGACGTTGACGAGGGGCAGGTTTGGTAGGAGTGTCCACCTTCTGAGTCTTCCTTTTCGTTTTACCACCTTTGGTCCGACTTCTAGCCCACTCTGGATACTCGAATTCTTCAGTCTCCTCAATCACCTCACCAGCTACTGGCGCCTGATATTGCTTCATTAGGGTATTTCCCCCAAAGGTGACACTTGATGGGGAAAGAGAGCCTTGACTACAGTCAGTCCTTGATTTCCACTTCCACTTCTAATGGCTCACATTTGGAACTGGGAACTAGGGCTTAGGAACTCTTTGTACGAGTCGCTTGGTGGGCGTGGTGGGCTTTGTGGGGGTGTGTCTGGTACGTAAATATGGCCGACAGTCTTTCTTTCTCTCTTCTTTACTTTTGGTTCGTCTTCCCTTGTGTTTGAGGATGTGAGGTATTTCTGGTAAACGGTTATGTGAGGACGAGGAGGTCTTTGAGGAGGCTTGGGACGACTGGAGTCCGGGGCGGGACCTTCGCCTTGTGCTGTCTCTACTTGAGCACTGTCCTCTTCTGTGTGGTCTGTAAAGTGCAGAACAGAGATTTTAACCTACAATGTGAGCCTGTGTGTGTGTGTGTGTGTGTGTGTGTGTGTGTGTGTGTGTGTGTGTGTGTGTGTGTGTGTGTGTGTGTGTGTGTGTGTGTGTGTGTGTGTGTGTGTGTGTGTGTGTTTGTATGTGTGTACTCATGTGTATGTGATATGAAGTAGTTACCACCGAGTGGACATTAATGATAAGCACAAGGCTTAGTGGACTCCACCAACACATCGCTAGTACACACATACCTCTTTCACTTTCAACAGTCATCGAGAAGAAATTACATACACACCCACACACATACCTCACAAACAGATGTGCTCACATACTGTCTAAGACAGCCACTTGTGTACCATGCATAACATGTGGTCTTTATAGAGAGGTAGTGTTATAGGTACACAGTAGACAATACTGCACAGTGACCACTATAGACAGGTTCCACTGTACATCGAATTTTTGGACCAGGGGAGGCTGGCTGTTTTAGACAGGTGGCTGCATTATACAGAGACCACTATAGACAGGTTCCACTGTACATCAAATGTTTGGACCAGGGGAGGCTGGCTGCTTTAGACAGGTGGCTGCATTATACAGTGACCACTATAGACAGGTTCCACTGTACATCAAATGTTTTGACCAGGGGAGGCTGGCTGCTTTAGACAGGTGGCTGCATTATACAGTGACCACTATAGACAGGTTCCACCGTACATCAAATGTTTGGACCAGGGGAGGCACAACACACACACACACACACACACACACACACAGCCATAGAAAGCCGTGGAATGCTTCATTAATTCGTTCTCCTTTGACAGGTACCCTTCACCGTAGTGTGGTTAGCATTACATTGTGAACTGAATGGACCTTTCTAAGACTGCCTCACAGAGCCACTTACCACAAAGGAAGAAGGGACATTAGCAATCTACCACAATAGAACGGTGGTTCATGACACTTCAGAAGGACCAGTCTGAGCTGATGCTCGATCGAGCTGCCTGGCTGCTATAGACAAATGGATGCTGGGCCTGGGTGTGAATTGGTGATGCTTTGAGCAACAATTGCATGGGGTCGATCTCCAATCACTACTGACTGATGTGGACACATGTGGGTGTTGACACAGGTGCCAGAGGTATCGATGTCATTAGCTCAAAGTTAAACAAATTGTAGTCATAACCTTCCCTTGAGGTACAAATACAACACATGCTACACCCCACACCACACTACACTACACTACACACCCCAGCACCACACCACACTACACTCCCCAACACCACACTACACTACACTACACTACACACCCCAGCACCACACCACACTACACTCCCCAACACCACACTACACTACACTACACTACACTACACTACACTACACTACACTACACTACACTACACTACACCACACCACACCACACCACACCACACTACACCACACCACACCACACTACACCACACCACACCACACCACACTACACTACACTACACTACACTACACTACACCACACCACACCACACCACACTACACCACACCACACTACACCACACCACACCACACTACACCACACCACACCACACCACACTACACTACACTACACTACACCACACCACACTACACCACACCACACCACACCACACTACACCACACTACACCACACTACACCACACCACACTACACTATACTACACTACACTACACCACACCACACCACACCACACTACACCACACTACACTACACCACACCACACTACACTACACCACACTACACTACACTACACTACACCACGCTACACTACACTACACTACACTACACTACACTACACCACACTACACCACGCTACACTACACCACACTACACCACACCACACTACACTACACTACACTACACTACACTACACCACACTACACCACGCTACACTACACCACACTACACCACACCACACTACACTACACTACACTACACCACACTACACTACACCACACTACACCACACCACACCACACTACACCACACCACACTACACTACACTACACTACACTACACTACACTACACCACACTACACTACACCACACCACACTACACCACACCACACTACACTACACTACACCACGCTACACTACACCACACTACACCACACCACACTACACTACACTACACTACACCACACTACACTACACCACACTACACTACACCACACCACACTACACCACACCACACCACACTACACTACACTACACTACACCACACTACACTACACCACACCACACTACACCACACCACACTACACTACACTACACCACGCTACACTACACCACACTACACCACACCAGCACCAAACCACACTACACTACACTACACTACACTACACCACACTTCACTACACTACATGCTCACATCTGTTCATTGACGCCAGACTGAAACTATCATTGTCACAATCTATTCTGAAATTTAAACCATAAGGTCATATTATTGGCCACAAAAGGCCTTCGTCTTCAATCATTAACAGCTAACAAAGGACTTAATGCCAATGCCCTTTAGCAAGTTCTAGTTTGCAGTGTCCATTGCTCTGAAGTTCCCCACTCCTTCACTGACCCCACACAGCAATGAGCCTCTACGGCATTACTATCACTGTCAAGGAATAGGTACTTGTCAACATACAAGGAGTGGCTGTCAATGAAACAGAGAAATGCTAGAAGGGAAGAACAACCCGGCTGATCCAACCAAAGCACAGGACTTCCCCCTTGCCCCCTCCCCCCCCCGCACATTCCTGTCAAACACAATCTTGCTAGCAATTACAATAAGATGCAAGTCATTGCCATAAACTACACAGCATTCTTCACTACATGCTTCAAATAAGTCCAAGACACCCCTCCACTCCCCTCCATGTACGTACCCGACTCACTAACATATGGCTTTCATATGGCTACACACATAACGCCACCGAACATGGATAACGGGTACATTCATGCATGCACACAAGCCTCAAAGCAGAAGAACTAGAAGTCATCCATAAAGACTGAGCCTGAGTAGCACTGCTGCATTCAGCAGTAGATAAGACATTAATGCAGCATCGTGAGCAGTATTACGGCTTTGGTGTCTATGAATAGAGTGCTTTAAGTTTAGAATACAGTCCGAGTCAGAGGTGAATAAATAATTGTCAGACTTGAGGTGAAAAGAGTGGAGGTGCTAAACTGTGTTTTTCTAGCGAGTTAAAAAACTCTCTCAGAAAATTAGAAGGGAGGTACAATTGGCCAGCTGAGAGGCATATAGGGACAATTAATAGTAACTCAATACTTTTCTACACAGGTCGACAAGATGTTTATCTACCTCAGGTATATCAAAGGAAATACCTGCATGTGGCTAACATACGTACACATGCTGTCATCTCATAACTATTCAACTCCAACGTGCATGGCCTTGACAGCATTCGTGTGAAAGATTGCAGAATACCAAAGGACAAAACTCTTGTCCTAGTTGCCGTTTGCATTCTGCAATCACTTACATGAGCTCGGTATTGGAACGGTAGTTTCAAAGAGGATAATATGACTGTATGATGAATCCAGTGGATTTCCGTTCAATGCCATGTTCAGTGGATCAATTGCAATGTGTGCTAGAGGCAAGACACACTAAAGCAAGCTCGTAAGTAGTTACACATGTAGATGTACATTCTGTACCATTCACTAGGCAGAGGCAACACAGTCACAAACTAAGTTCTCTTCCAAGGGGCCTCTTAGTCCGACATAGCCCAGTTCCATTTCCAACTTTCATAAAGGATGGAAGTTGGAAGTGGTCCGGCTCCAGACTGATGACCTAAAGGGTACTACACAAACAATAACACTATAACTAATAGCACACATTTGTACAGATGCATGGCCATATAAAGCAGTATAAAGCAGTATGGTGACTCTGATGTCACTACAGATAGTGGTAGTTTCTATGGCAGAATCACTGTATCTGCTTCCAGAGTGAAAGGTCTTGACAAAGTAACAGTGCAGCTTGTCCTAGGAGAGTGACCACTTCTAGCCACTTGAATATTCGTTATTGTTACTTCCATTAATTAATGCATGTGTGTATGTGAATGTTATCTGCGTATGCACATGCACATGCACACACACACACACACACACACACACACACACACACACACACACACACACACACACACACACACACACACACACACACACACACACACACACACACACACACACACACACACACACACACACGTACACACGCACATCCACACACACACACACACACACCTCATGAAGCGAGGGCTTCACAGCTTGCATAAGCATGATAAAGGGGTTAGTTCTCCAAATACCAGCTTCAACAAACATGGTTTAAAACCTTGCTGACGGTTCTACCAGATGCTCTGGTCTTCTTCAGGGCAACCCACTCCCCCTCCCCCCCCCCCCCCCTCAACAGGGAAGGAGGGCTGGAGCTGCCTCAGTGTTGGACAGCTGCCTTGAAAGGCAAGGAAGGACGGACTAACTGGAATCGATCCACCGCTTCCGGCGGCATCATTTGATGATGCAACTTCCAGTGACAGTGAATGATGGGCTACACGGCTATAAGATGGGTGCTCGCGCTAGCTTTAGACTTTTGCCCTGAGGAAGGACCAGAGCATCTGGTCAAAACGGCGGCAAGGTTTCAAACTGTGTTAGATCAAGCTGGTATTTGGAGAGCTAGCCCCTTGTCACACCGACCTCACATCACACATTCTCAAATAAACACAGCCAATGCCTACGTACCTTCGCCGTTCACCTCTGAAGGATCATCAACCTCAGAGCTTCTGTCAGGAGAGACTGACGTACTTCTGCTGTGCTGAGAAAGCTCCTCATCTTCTCCAACAATCTCTTCAGCCTCCTGGAATCTAACTTTTAAATGTGCCCTTGGTTCAGCGTGTTCTTCACTTAACACCACTTTCTCCTTGCCTTCAGCAGTGTGAGCAACTGCTTCATCTTTTGAGGTGAAGTCAGCAATACCACTTGGGTCATTATCTATTGCTTTATCTGATACAACTGCACCTGTGCGTGTGTAACCAGTTGTGTGTGTGTTGGGGGGGAGGGGAGGCGAGGGTACTTCACACAGGCACTGTCAAGCAAGCTTTCTCCCTTAGGTACCATACAATCTAATCCAAGTTGCTGCAGCACTCTGCAAGGTGCAACACTCACCGTCCATCGGCTGTTCACCGCTTGCAGAGGGAAGCGACACTCTGTCACCGTCGCTAGACCCATATCTCCGCAGTATTCCCGTCAAATCCGCTCCCCGAGCCTCTCGTAAGGAACTTGGCAGCGTCGCGGACTTCTGTCGCAGACCGGACATGGCTGTGTACGAGCGCGGTGGTTTAGGTGGAGGCCCACTAGTGCTTATATGTTCCGACCAACTTGTCCTCTTCTTCTCCGGCACAACTGCGGGTCCTTTTGACGTCTTGCTGTCCCGTACGGAGAATGCCTTCCGGGGGGGAGGCGGCCTGGGAGGTGGCGCCGTACGCGTAGACTTAGATCGCTGGGTATTAGCACTGCTGTTCATTACGGTAGTCATTCCGGTCACCTCTTGGTGATGGTACGCCAACTATTTGAGCATTCTTCCACAACGGAATCAGGAAGCCATGTTTGTCATGTGACCTTTGATGACGTCACAGCATTCAGCTTGCATTTGTCTGAACATGTGCGCAGGTCACTTATAATATTGTTTACGGTACAATGTAACTAATACAAAATTTATACAAATATATCCAATGATCAAGTGTCTACGCATATTCACATTGCAAGCATCTGTAGGCATAAATTGGTCTATTCCCCAACCAAACTACACAAAGGTGTTACTCACAAATCATGTACATAATTTATGCAAACAGGAAAATACATAAGATCAGTCCAAAAGGTTATAGTTGCCCCAGCGAACTCTCCGATACACCAGGATGATCACCAGCGTGGCACCAGCGAGTACCACAAAGGAACCTACCACACACCCAATCACAATCCCAACCTATGAGGGGGGGGGGGGACAGAAGTGCGATCATGACGATTCTTTGGAATGGCTGTTCGTAATGGATACTGGTGTTAAAAGCATGTTTATATACATAAATTACATTAAAAAATGTGCAGTGCTAAGGTTGATTTATATTAAAAACTGCAAATGAAGAGAGCTAAATTAACGTTGTATACTTGATGAACTCAACTGAGTATATCAGTGTGAAAATGTAACTCACCACGACAGGAGACGAGTCTGGGTTGTGGCAATTTCTGACATCTGTAAGGAGGAAGAGGGGGAAGAAGTGAGCGGGGAGAGCAACGCTTAGGACACACAGCCATGGATTGAGATCTTGAGAGTCAAGTGCCGAGAAGTGGGCAGCGAATAAATGTTACCAACAGTGTCCCTGTCTAGCAGAAGACTACTTCCTTAGGACGATCGAGAACGCCAGTGAAGACACTTGTGATTAACAATTCAATGAAATCTTTCACCTATCACAGGAATCACAAGTCATTTAATGAATGAATGAAGCTATGTTAATCGAGAAGTGATTCACACTCGTGAATGCTTCCACTACTTGACAGTAAGACAGTTGTCCAGTGCTCCAGTGTGTTCCCTTCGAACCCGCAGTCTGAACAGAACACTGCCCTTGCTCCATGTGTTTGTGGTGTCCTTTGATGTGTGCATTTGTTTACTCTTCCTGCAAGTGTTTGTTGTTTGTGATGGTAAGTTGCCATGGAGAGGAGTTGACTGAAACGTTTAGAGGAAGGAAGATTGCAGATTAATCATCCAGTCTACCAAAAAGTACACTTTGGACTGGTCTGGCCCGCTATACCCCACTTCTCAGTATTGCAAGGAGGCAGAAGCGAAGTTCTCTTCCACTCCTACCCAATTATAAGAAGGTTGGTCTAGCGAGCCAGGCTGCCTTTGGACCAGACTTCTCAGAACATTGCTTTGCAAAGTGTTCAATACTGACAGGAGTAACTTTAGACTCTTCATGTGCCTTTGGTATGCCATAAATCCCCCCACGCAGCACCTGGTGACTACTTCCTGGAGTCACCACCGGCTGGCCTACTTGATGAAAATGTATCCTTGTGGAATGCACATACGTAGGCTTCTCCTTACTTCACTATTTGACTATGAAATTACCATTTCGTGTCATATACCTAAGATAGGGGAGCCTAGCACATCAGTTGCCAACAGATGAATCTTCCAGTCGCAACAAAAGATGCTGACATGAAGGAAGGCAAGAGCTACTTCCTGACAGAAAGCAGACAGTTGGAGAAGTATGTCCCAGGAATGAGGTACTCAAGCAAGGATCAGCTGGAACAGTTTGACCCGTTAAGGTGACAGCTCTGGACACGTGTCTGTATTACAGTGACCAGATTAATCAGGCTTCATCAAACACAGCCAATTTGGGGAAGGCATGACAGCAATGTACACAGGAAGGATTCTGGTGTGGTCACCTCCTAGTGATGGTACCATCACAGGTATAGCTCAAGCTCTGAATAATACCAGTGATTAGGAAGGTCAGAGGGTGTCATCTTCCTGTGCAAAGTGCAGTAGCTGAATACAGGGAGAACCTCATGACACAGTGTGTAAGGCATGCAAATGCTATTGCCCACATCACATGACTAGTGGTACCTTTCAAGGAGGGTACAGTGCCGTGTTAATAGCAAGGGATTAGGGGAGAAAATGATAGGCCAGTCAAATGCAATTTACAGCAATTCAGAATTTGAGTGCTAGGGAGCTTGAAAACTTAAGTGAACATGGAAAAATTGCAAGAAGTTCTGACTATGAAGGTCTTCGTCAGTTACTACATGGAACCTCACTAATGTTCAAGTTAACAGCGTTCAAATACGTATGTATGTACATGAGGTGATACTCTAACAAGGTGTACACAAAGTAATGGGCAGAACATTGGTTATGGCTGCAGTTTGAATGGGTCCATTGGCTGTTAACAATTACACAAGAAAGATCAATTGAAACGTCCGATAGGGCGAATGCTACAAGAATGTAAACATCCAGCAGGTTGCAGCCATCGAGACAAACTGGCTGGTAAGAAGGAATGGGGAACATGCACTCTCCGAAGCATCTTAGTGCAGCTGCCAGCTTTAGCATAGCAAGGCATTATTCCATGTACACAGCTCTCAGTAACTGTACATAGAGATGTATACAAAGCTACCTCTGAAATAAGGACACCTCTCTAATGAGAACAGTGCCTACTGTCCCAGCTACATAGAGATGTATACAAAACTACCTCTGAAATAAGGACACCTCTCTAATGAGGACAGTGCCTACTGTCCCAGCTACATAGAGATGTGTGCAAAACTATCTCTGAAATAAGGACACCTCTCTAATGAGGACAGTGCCTACTGTCCCAGCTACATAGAGATGTGTGCAAAACTATCTCTGAAATAAGGACACCTCTCTAATGAGAACAGTGCCTACTGTCCCAGCTACATAGAGATGTGTGCAAAACTATCTCTGAAATAAGGACACCTCTCTAATGAGGACAGTGCCTACTGTCCCAGCTACATAGAGATGTGTGCAAAACTACCTCTGAAATAAGGACACCTCTCTAATGAGGACAGTGCCTACTGTCCCAGCTACATAGAGATGTGTACAAAACTACTTCTGAAATAAGGACACCTCTCTAATGAGGACAGTGCCTACTGTCCCAGCTACATAGAGATGTGTGCAAAACTATCTCTGAAATAAGGACACCTCTCTAATGAGGACAGTGCCTACTGTCCCAGCTACATAGAGATGTGTGCAAAACTACCTCTGAAATAAGGACACCTCTCTAATGAGGACAGTGCCTACTGTCCCAGCTACATAGAGATGTGTACAAAACTACTTCTGAAATAAGGACACCTCTCTAATGAGGACAGTGCCTACTGCCCCAGCTATCACACAGATGTGTTCAAAACTATCTTTGAAATGAGGGCACTTCTCCGATGACAACAGTTGGACATGTCCCAAAGTGCAGCAGAAGTGCTCAGCACAGAGAGGACTCAGGTGTCACTGTAAGCCAATTTGTTAACTATACCACACTCACCGCTGGGGTTTGAAGAGCCAAACGCTTGCACGTTCACTGTGTGAAAGGTGATCCCAGTTGTTCCTTGGTCATCCATAAAACTGACCATGTCTGAGATGATAGAGTGACGATGGCATGACAGAGTGACAAGATGACATGAAAGAGTGACAAAGTGGAGAGACCAAATGAAGGAGTAATGACGATTGACAGAGTAGTGACAGAGTGACAAGACTTTGTACAAAGTGTATCAAAATAGTATGACACAGCCCAGAGTGAAAGGAATGACAAGATGACATGTCCACAGTGACAAAGTGACATAGAAACAACACAGTCACAAAAGACTAATTCTTCTCTTATCAATCCATTGCCCTAATATGGTATAACTACATGGATGCATATGTAAACTCACAAATTGACTACACCAAGAAGACTGAGTGGAATGTGGTTAAAGCAGGAAATGTCGGCATGAAGTGTAAAAACAATTATTCAAAGGGGAACACCTTAAAATATAAGCATCTAATTAGCTGGCAGCAATTTCACGCATGAAACAATGTTAGGAATTCTGTCTTTATTGCACAACTTTGCATGTACACATGGTCAAGTACAGAATGTATTGCATTCCAAGCACGTATGGAGGAATCAGTGGAGAATACTGCCACTCTGACCACTGCAAGCTATATCGGTAGGAATGGATCGTTACAATTACTTGATTACAATGGAAGCTGAGGATTCTGTCCATTGACAGCTGCAGCCTCAGTCCTTTAATAACTAGCTACACACAATTTTTGACCCAAAAAGACGAAAATTTTTGCAACCATGGTTTCACTACTGCGTTCATTAGCTTCTGTTGTGAAAAGAGAAAAGATTGCTCAAAGTTCTTCCACAGCTGCTAGTCCAAAGGTCATTCAGTCTTACCAGCTGTCAAAGGACTCCACAGCCAATAACATCTTGTTAAGTCTTGCAACTTAAAGGACTCCTTGCTACCTAACTGAGACTATTGTCATGACATTGTATAGCAATGATTATATACAATAGTATTACAATATTTCATGTATAAATGCAGTAGTCAGAATAATGGTTTGGCACATTTTTTTACATTTCCATACAATTGCCACACAAAATTCCACCGGGGCAGCAGTTGGAAAGGGTTGGCTCTCCAATACCAGCTTCACAACAGGGTTGAAAACCTTGCTGACGTTTCGACCAGATGCTCTGGTCTTCTTCATCTTCGCCCTGAAGAAGACCAGAGCATCTGGTCGAAACGTCGGCAAGGTTTTCAACCCTGTTGTGAAGCTGGTATTGGAGAACCAACCCTTTCTGATGCCTGAGCCAGTTGAGAAGCCCTCACTTCATGGCAGCAGTTAGTGTAGAAAAGACTGATAAAACTGTGTTATTGCACAGAGAGGCATAACCATAAATCTGATACTGTTACTCCACAAATGAACACTGCTCAGCATTCAATCTACAAGTCAAACAAATCTACAATTTACAAGTACAAATAATATAGATTAGTGAAAGAGGAATATAGAGGGTGAAAATGAGACAGGGGTACAAGATGGTGTCCACAACTCACTCACTCACACACATACACACACACACACACACACACACACACACACACACACACACACACACACACACACACACACACACACAATGCACACGTGTTCATATACTCATGCAGTTACAATCACTACACACAGAGGAAGAGCACACTCACTGCAGCTGTAGGTCTGTCCCAAGGTGGCGTAGAAGTCGTTATTGCTCTCAAGGCTCCGGTCAAAGGAGTATGAGTGGACGCCCACTTTGGTGGCGTTGGTGAAGTTGATGTAGCTTATCTGCCATCTAAGGGAGGCATCCATTTGGGCAAACCTCATCTGGGTAAAGGAGAGAGGGGAAGAGGGAAGATGGTGGAGGGAGGAAGGAGGGGGAGAGAGGGGAGGGTGGGAGAGGGAGGGAGGGGGAGAGAGGTAGGGAGGGAGAGAGAGGGAAGGGAAGGAAGGGAGAGGGAGGGAGGGGGAGAGAGGGAGGGAGGGAGAGGGAGGAGGGGGAGAGGGGGAGGGAGGGAGAGGGAGGAGGGGGAGAGGGGGAGGGAGAGGGATGGATGGGAGGGAGGAAGGGGAGGTAGGGAGGGAGAGGGAAGGAGGGGAGGGAGGGAGAGAGGAAAGGGGAGGGAGGGAGGGAGAGGGTGGGGAAGGGAGAGGAAGTGGAGGGGAAGGGAGAGAGAGGGGAGGGGGAGGGAGGAAGGGGGAGAGAGAGGGAGGGAGGAAGGGGAAGAGAAAGGGAGGGAGGGGGAGAGGGAGGTAGGGAGGGGAGGGAGGAGGGGGAGAAGAAAGAGAAAGGAAGAGGGAGAGGAGGGAGTTCAATAAGGGAGAGAGCGTGTGTGTGAAAAAAATAGTGCAGAGACAGTGACAAGGAATGGAGGAAGAGTGAGTGAGAGAAAAACAAAGAGGAAGACATCTAGGAAGAAGACATACAGACAGACGCACAGACAGACAAACACAGGACATGATGCAATGGGAAAGTGTGTCACGGGTACAGGTTTTGAAGGAGCAACCAAAGGCAAGTTACCCAAGCAACACATGCCACTAGGAGACCAACAATAGGCTGCATCACCCCATAAGGCACCACTTGCATCATGTAGAGGAAGTCGCAGTCATGTGACCATTAACCCAGTCATGCCTTACTTAGGGGGGTTGCAGGTGTAGCGACACTTTTAGCGCTTCAGTGACAGGAAGTGAGCCAATGTGTGGCATTCTTTGTCTTGACACACCTCCAACATATCAAAACACCTGCACCAAAGCTGAATTCGCCCATTGTGAGGAGATAATGAAGCAGCAACTACTCACACGATCATCTTCCCTATTGTACATGACCTCCCAACCCTTTCTGATAAACTGCTGACAAAAAGTGAAAGATAAAAGAATTCATCGGCCATCTGTTAACTTGTGCAATGCAAAAAAAATGCTGAATTGATCATGTGATTACATGTGATGAATGTCTGGTATGAATGAGGAGATCCCACCTATGTCATATGACTGACTCCTGCCTTTGTGTGTATATAATGCACTGTCATGACAAGTGGTCTTGAGGCCATTGTGTATACAGTGCTTACCAAGTATGGGATGTATATGTGTGGGTTGGGTTGGGGGGTTCAATTAATGTACAGTGGAACCTGTCTATAGTGGTCACTGTATAATGCAGCCACCTCTCTAAAGCAGCCAGTCTCCCCTGGTCCAAACATTTGATGTACAGTGGAACCTGTCTATAGTGGTCACTGTATAATGCAGCCACCTGTCTAAAGCAGCCAGCCTCTCCTGGTCCAAACATTTGATGTACAGTGGAACCTGTCTATAGTGATCACTGTATAATGCAGCCACCTGTCTAAAGCAGCCAGTCTCCCCTGGTCCAAACATTTGATGTACAGTGGAACCTGTCTATAGTGGTCACTGTATAATGCAGCCACCTGTCTAAAGCAGCCAGCCTCTCCTGGTCCAAACATTTGATGTACAGTGGAACCTGTCTATAGTGATCACTGTATAATGCAGCCACCTCTCTAAAGCAGCCAGTCTCCCCTGGTCCAAACATTTGATGTACAGTGGAACCTGTCTATAGTGATCACTGTATAATGCAGCCACCTGTCTAAAGCAGCCAGTCTCCCCTGGTCCAAACATTTGATGTACAGTGGAACCTGTCTATAGTGATCACTGTATAATGCAGCCACCTGTCTAAAGCAGCCAGTCTCCCCTGGTCCAAACATTTGATGTACAGTGGAACCTGTCTATAGTGGTCACTGTATAATGCAGCCACCTGTCTAAAGCAGCCAGCCTCCCCTGGTCCAAACATTTGATGTACAGTGGAACCTGTCTATAGTGATCACTGTATAATGCAGCCACCTGTCTAAAGCAGCCAGCCTCCCCTGGTCCAAACATTTGATGTACAGTGGAACCTGTCTATAGTGGTCACTGTATAACACAGCCACCTGTCTAAAAAGCAGCCGCTAGATGCTGCAGGGTTGCTTTAGACAGGTTTCTGTATTGTACACAGTGACCACTATAGACAGGTTCATGACACTACACATGTACATTACATTACACTAAACTATGTACATAATGGTGTCTAGCCAGCAACTTCACACATCAATACAGGTTGCACTCTGACAGTCAACACTTAAGGGCAAGGCCACAGACGACCCTCTCCAGTGGAGGTCATCTATTAATTTCTCTTCTAATCAATAAAGGAATGCTGAGCACTGAACAACACCATCTAATGCATCCTCTAAGAGCTCGGGGCTCTTACACACTGCAAATCACTTCTGCTTCAAATGAACCAACCAATCAAATAGCCAACTTTCTCGCACACCAAAGGCAACCCTAATTATGTACGTAAGTAAGTTCACAAAACTGTGCTAGCATTCAACTCGAATACTGTCCACTGTATCTTGCACTAAAGAGTAATCTATATAAATTGTACATATTCTGAATGGCTTCACTGGCACTCATCCTATGGTACCTACTTGAGGTGCAGACTCGCGGTCTACTCAATTCCTTTCATCACTTTTTGTCATTCTACTGCATGAAAACAATAAAGGCATTTCTAAAACTTCAAATGCGATAAAGAAATTCTTCTGTTGGTTCTTCCTGCCGTGAATCACAACATCAATTATGTAGTTCAGCAGTCACATGGTTGTCACATGACCTTATAGTCACATGGCTTCATGGCCGCATGATTACCACAACACACTATAGTCACATGGTTGTCACATGACACTGTGTCAAAAAACAGACATGTGACAGACATGTGATAGTCATGTGACAGTCATGCTCTAGTCCAGTGACAATTGTGTGACAATCAAGTGACAATCATGTCACCATTAGTGACACATGACGGTGGTGGTACTCACGAACCTGCAAAGAGAATACCCATGTGCCGTTGCTGTCCGTATAATTGAACATGACATCCCTCATCTTGGATGTACATTGCGGGTAGTCAAATTCAACAACGGGGTCACCGAACTTGCGACAAAGGTCCCTTGAAGTAAAGTAGGCATCATTCCTTGCTGTACAGGTAAGGAAAGGGGAGAAGAGGGTGAAGAAGGGAGATGACAAAAGATTAACAACATACATGAATTATTGAATAACTAAATGATGTAAATTGTTGAATGACAGAATGACAGAATGACAGAATGACAGAATGACTGACTGACAGAATGACTGAATGACAGATTGAGCGAACCGAACAAAAAGTGATACAATACAAGAACATTCATTTGTAGCACATACAGAGATCCTGTTGCCATGGAAATAGACGCACACAACTAAATATATCATGTACAGGCTACAGCCCATAGATACAGGCACTCCGTACCTATGACAAAGACATGCAAGCACACTGCAATAGGAAGGCATGAACGCTATACCGGCCATCAGCTGACATTAAAAGTACAGACAAATAGTACATTATTGGCTAAGCGATCCCATTGCTATGGCAACCATTGCTATAGCAACCATAGTAATACTTGCATGAACGCTATACTAGTCTTGCGTAGCCCAGACCCTTTCCTTTCCAGTTATTGCGCAACAACCGGGTGGAAATGCAACAGCGGAAATGGAGGAAAGGGTCTGGGCTATGTGAGACTAACGCTATACCGGCCATCAGCTGACATTAAAAGTACAGACAAATAGTACATTATTGGCTAAGCGATCCCATTGCTATGGCAACCATAGTAAAACTTGCACCTTGGCCTTTTCTTGAAAAGGGATCACACCATTCAAACCGCAAAAAAGTAAAAAAGTAAAAATAGCAGCCAAAGGGGTTCCATTTTTGTAGATTATGCCAACAACCAGCTGACATAGGGAACTACTTATAGCAGTGGTCATGTGACCAAATGGAGCACATTCCAAACACAGAAATACTGGACAAGCTTCGGCTAAGTCTGTCATGTGACAGAGGTCAGCAGCTGACAGAGCCTTTCACGGCTGCTTGTTCCTGATGTACTGGTTGCTACGTCCGTTGCTCTCAAATCTCCCTCTCCTGAAGAAGACCAGAGCATCTGGTCGAAACGTCGGCAAGGTTTTCAACCCTGCTGTGAAGCTGGTATTAGAGAACCAACCCTTTCTAATCTCCCTCTCTTTCAATATACGTAGTTTGGGATGCGGCTAAAATGTGTAATCATCCACTGGATCACTTACAAAATGGATCAACAGAACAGGCACTTGAACCAGACAAGAAAACAACTCTGAGCAAGATGTACGTACGTGTGTGTGTGTGTATGATTTGTTTTAGAACGATGTAGCCCCGTCCCCAGGCCCTTTGCATTAATCTCCCGCCCACGCTAATTATCGCGGACGGCCTGGGGACTAATAATAGGCTGAGAATGATGTAGCACATTTTGACCCAATAATCATTGTCAACAGCACTAAAAAAAAGTCCTACACTGTCTCCAAGTGAAGCCGTGCAAGTATGTATGTATGCAGCCATTGCTTCCTTGGCTTGGCTGTTAGTAACACAATGAACATAGGATGAAAGTCAATAGCAGAATTAATTCTAATGGTTTGAGAAAACTGAATTAGTAAGAAAGATTGCCAAAACGTGCACAGAATTACTTGGAAATTGACTCACGTTTGAATTCAATGTATTCCACATCAAATGAGAAGCAGTTCTCCTTCTTGTAGATGAGACTGTTTGTAGAGCACACGCCCTCTGATAGCTCAGTGGATGCAATGCCTAAAGGGGAGGAGGGGGAGGGGAGGGGGAGGGGAGGAGGAGGGGGAGGGGAGGAAGAGGGGGAGGGGAGGGGGAGGGGAGGAGGAGGGGGAGGAAGAGGGGGAGGGGAGGAGGGAGAGTGGAAGGGGAGGAGGATGGGGAGGAGGGGGAGGGGAGGAGGGGGAGGAGGAGGGGGAGGAGAGGGAGGGGGAGGGGGAGGGGGAGGAGGGGGAGGGGGAGGGGAAGAGGGAGAGTGGAGGGGGAGGAGAGGGAGGGGGAGGGGAGGGGAGGAGGGGAGGACGGGGGAGGGGGATGGGGAGGGGAGGAGGGGAGGAGGAGGGGAGGAGGAGGAGGGAGGGAAAGGTGGTCAGATGTCAGCAGGAAACAGCAAACAATACCAGGTCAGCCTTACTGTGCCTTGCACATAGAATGGGAGTTCGTTAAAAATGGCACCATGAAAGATGCTCAGTTCTTTGGCTATTTCTAAAAATGAAACGTTAAAGTTTTCTTATCACAAACTGTAGGGCAGGGGGAGGGGTAAACATATATAATACTAAATGGAAAAGTACCGCAACTCCAAGAAATGCTATACCGAAACTTCTTCGGGTGATAGAGTAAACCAGCAAAATCACTACATGACTAACAATTCCACACAACCTTCTGCTCCTTCACAAGTGTCGTCAAACACACAATTGAGAGAGGGTCAAATGTTGAAAAGCATTGCTATGTAATCAAGAAGTGATCTTCACGGTGAGCTCGATCATCTAAAAGCAGCGATCATTTACTATCACCTTGCATAAAATACTGAATAGATTTAATCGCAGTCTCTGTGTGATGTAGTGCAGTCCCTAAGGATCCATCACAAGGTGCACATCAAAGTGCATGTACTCTCTCTACGTAAGGATGGGGGCAGAATCTGCACTCGCCATTCTAGAAAACGTCCCAATGGTGTAACAATACATGCGAGACACTCCATAGTGAAACACATTATCTCCCGCTAGATAAGTGCCCTTTTTAAGGCCATAGAGCTATAAAGAGATTCCACTCTGTCCCTCAGCAAGATTAAGTTAAGGAGGACCACTCGTCTATTGAAGCAGTGACCACAAACAGGAAACACACAAAGTTTAACTTCGTTGTAAGCACTTGATGGCTAATTGTATGCGTATATAGCACAGTCATGGTTAGAATCTGTTTCAATTCCCGTTTTGCTTCATTAACCCCATGGGGGAAACAGCAGCATGGTGGTAAGATCTGTTGCCTTGTAGGCTGTGAAAGATTCTCTGAGGGCGATACGGTGCAGTGACACACATGGTGGTGAAATGAGTGCAAAAAGAAAAGAAAACTGTCTAAGAATTGGCGGGAATATCAAAATGGTTTGGAAAACGAATACATGAAACTTTATTCACCAAAGACTTACACAACTTCGCCCCACCAAACTCACTGATACTACCCAGAAGGGCAAACAGAATCATCCACATCCACGCGCATAGAGCAGCCATCTTGAGCCTCCCAGCAGTTCTGACATGAAAGCAATTGGAACATGAGAACAGTCAAAGGTTAGGGAAAGAGTGACAGATCAGTTGGCTAGTGATACCAACACGACGTACAAATCTCTTCCCCTGCACACGGATCACCAGCGCGAGGTCCAACAGGGCGGTGCTAACAAATCGCTCAATCGGAAAGCCCAAGATATTGCTCAATAATGGAACACGTGATCCAGTAACGAACTCTGATTGGTGCTGCCCTGGCAACCGTCACCCCAAACCAAAAGGCGTGGGAGAGATGGGGTGTGGGTCCTCTTCAGCAACAAACGTCGATCCTCAGGCCGTCACTGTTGAGCGGAAGAAGGACACTTCGGATGTAGGGGGGAAGAGCGCGTCTGCTTCATCCCCGGAGGAACAAAGTGAGGGTGGTGCTATTTACTTGCATTGTTCCACGGTACAACTAACATAGGCAGTGACTGACTGCATTCTCCCACACTGAGCAGAGAGACTGTGATGGTGCAAGCTAATCACTGAGTGTTCATTGCTTCTTTGGGCAATTGATATCCTTCTGGCCACTAATGTTTCTAGTTAAGCATTGCTTTTACGATTGGCTATTGAAGGTGTAAATGTATCAGTGTTTCATTTACCCTGCATGCATGCAATTCTACACTGTGTGTCAACAGGTGACAACATGAGATGCTAAAATTAAGCATTCAGTGCAGACAAGAAATGCTCTGTACTTGATCTTCTGTCACTGAGCTTCTATTTACTCCGTTCATCCTCCTTTTGACTCTATCTATGACTGCGGACATTTCTGCGCCTTTAATGGCAACGAACTGGCTGACCTGTCCTTGGGAGCTGTACATGAAACTGCCACAATCACTTCTGTTTGTATGCATGTTAGTATGTATGTTTGTAGGGGTACGTGCAGTAGGGGAAGGAGTAGTGTAGCGTGTTTGTAGGGGTACATACGGAAGGGGAAGTAGTATTGTAGCGTGTTTGTAGGGGTACATACGGAAGGGGAAGTAGTATTGTAGCGTGTTTGTAGGGGTACATACGGAAGGGGAAGGAGTAGTGTAGCGTGTTTGTAGGGGTACATACGGAAGGGGAAGTAGTATAGTAGCGTGTTTGTAGGGGTACATACGGAAGGGGAAGGAGTAGTGTAGCGTGTTTGTAGGGGTACATACGGAAGGGGAAGGAGTAGTGTAGCGTGTTTGTAGGGGTACATACGGAAGGGGAAGGAGTAGTGTAGCGTGTTTGTAGGGGTACATACGGAAGGGGAAGGAGTATTGTAGCGTGACAGCTGATGCAGTTCATTGCTTCTCATGTGAAGGCATATCAGCCAGGACCCATGCCCAATCTACAGCTGATGGCAATTTGGAAGTTGAAACGGAAGCTGAGGCTGGTGTGAGGTCCCCTGGGAGGGAAGACGAACCACCAGACTATGAAACAGTCTTGCTGCAGCAGAGACGTGAAGAGGAGGAGCGGGAGAGGGAGAAGGGACAGTCATCTCAGAAGGCAGTTGCGTTTGATGTTGCTCTCTCCTCAGATGGCCAGTTTGTGGCAAAGAAGCCTCTGCCAAAACGCCTGGAGGTAAGGATGGGAGTTGGGACAGGGGAGTGCTGTACAGTGTGTGTGTGTGTGTGTGTGTGTGTGTGTGTGTGTGTGCGTGCGTGCGTGCGTGCGCGTGCGTGTGTGTGTGTGTGTGTGTGTGCGTGCGTGTGTGCGTGTGCGTGTGTGTGTGCATAGTTTTGTCATCGGGGGATATACAATTATTGTACGATTAGTATTCATATAAAGTATGTAAAGTTTGTGAAATATGTATGTTAAATCAGCAGCTTTTCTAAGAATATGCATTGACACTGGTGTGAAATACAGCAGCTATAACAGTTTCTGGCTCTAAAGTGCAGTAACAAATTACTTGTGATTAAACTGCAATTATGTTTGGAGTGTGAAGTGTCAGTGTCACGTGTACTAGTGCTAACGTGATGTTCTTCTAGCTGAGCCTTTGTCTGTGTCTCTGTGTTTTATCACTGCTCACCTTTACTTTTGTTACATCCGTCATAATCATGCAGAAGTTGGATGATGCATCTAAACTCACGCCAGAAGTCCTAGCAGAGAGGCAGCGAATTGCAGAGGAGAACCGTCAAAAGGAGCTTAACAAGAGAGCAGATGTTGGGAAGCGGTTGAGCAAGAAGGACAGACTGAGGAGAGAGATCCAGGATGCGCGGTTCAGTGAGCAAGTGCTTCAATTGGAAGGTAAGAGTGAAAGGAAGTTGAGCGCAAGCGAGGAGAACCGACTGCGACAGCAGGAGGAGATGAAGGATAGGTTGAGGAGGAGGGAGGAACATGCAAAGAAAGTGCGAGTGAGTTTATTGTAATCTCTGTGGCAATCTTCACATGCAGCTGTGTATTAGACTCCTCTTGCATTGAAATTGGCCTGCCATCTTGTGTTACATATGATGAGATTACTTTTGGTAATGAGGTTAGAGTGCACATTTACAGCGCGGTCCAATGCCAAACTAAGTGCAGCGGATTTACAATCTTGCAACAGGTTATGAACCTGGCTGTCGTTACCTAGGATACGGACTGTGTGACATCATACGTAGTTATGTATAGTTTTGGTTCGTAACCTGGGTAACGACTACCCACAGTTTGGGAAGATGTTGCAAGATTGCATGAATCTGCTGTACTGTATGTAGTTATACCTACCATCACCTGTCGGGAGCAGATTTAAAGCTTTTGAAGGGAGGGTGGGGGGGAGGGGGGAGGTGAAGCGGCCCAGTAGCCTCCCTTTATATCTCCGTGTGTTATGTGTGTTTCTGCCTTATTCTAATTACATGTGTTCTTACAGTAGCTGTAGAGTACGATTCCTTTAGGTTTGTAATGTGTACCAGTGCTGGCACCACCCTCTTATTGAGCTTCCGGTGCATGCAGGCACGAAAGGAGTCTAATAGTGATGTCGCAGAGAGGGAGAGTTTTAGTAGTGCGGTTGAGATTGAAACTGACCAAGGGTACAATGACAGGAACGACGATGGCAGTGAGTAGCTCTGATGTGTTTACGCATGCACTGTGCACATACAAACACAACACACACACACACAGACACACACACACACACACACACACACACACGCACACACACAAAACAACATACACTGTGCCAAACATGGCCTCTCAAAGCTGAGCTTATCACATATTCTCCAGACTGCCTCTCTTCACTCCTTCATACGTACCTCTAGACTGGACAACATCACAAGCAGACTCCACTCCTCATCACCCGGTAGCTACAAGGAGTGAAGATGACGGCTTCTTTGATGACAGTGATGGCCTGGACTATGCTGCTACTACAACCGTTGAACCGACCCATAGTAATGAGGAATACATGTAACAATGCCCCCCACCCCCACCCCCTTGTGTTGCATGCTAAATATGCATACAGCTCACTGTGGGCACACATGTGCCGTGCACCAACGTACAGCTACATGCGTAGTAGTTTCCCATGTTACGTACTTCAATATTTCTATTGTACATAATACAGTGTATGTACATATGTATGTTGTTTGATGTTTGATTTATTGTACTGGTTTAGAAAGATACTTTATTGGGGTGAGTGAAGCAAAGCCCTTTTGTGAATCGGTATGTAGATAGCATGAATTACCGTCTGGGTTGTTTTTTCACATCTTGCCACACTCCATGCCCATCCTAATTGGTTCAGTCTCATTTTCTATCCTACACAGTCTTTAAAGTCTATAATTATAGTACATCCCTATGACATTCATGTCACTGGTCATTCATATTAAGTTATGTCTTATAGTCTTATAATCTGGCCTAAAATTATGCTTTTATTTCATGAATAGCTACAAGTGTACATGTCTACTTCGACTGCACTGAGGCCTACGTGAATTAAGGGCATTTCAGCATAACAACATTAACACTGCCATTTCAACGTCTTTGGTCTCTGAAGCTATTCAACAATGGGAATACAGGTACGCAGTTGGTAGTTGCGTACACCACCAGGTTTGAATTGCTTGCTGAAAGCAATATCAGTCACCGTACGTAGCTTCAAAAATGAATGGAAATGAGGCAACCACTGTACAAGTGCAAGGCCTTGTGCTTGCAAGGGAACGTTTTTGCTTATAGTGCAGTGTGGCAGTGGCATGCAGCCTGCATGTTGTATCCAGTAGAGAAATGGACATTTCCATTTGTGCGAAAGGTGTTTCATGCTTGATGTTACATTAATTTCCATCAATCCATCCTTGGATATATAGTCATGGCATGCACACAAGCAAATCATGCATGTGTAATTATGAGATGTCATGAGCGTATACACTGCCAAGACATGGCACAAGGTGACACATGCACATGGCACAAGGTGACACATGCACATGCTGTGAGAAAGTGGCACTTGCAATGTGAACAGCAGCTGCATGACAAGAAAGGTGTGAAATATCAACAACAATTTGGATATTATTTTGGTCACACTATATGCAGCTTTATTCTTTCTTCAGTATCGATCATTTTGTATTATTATGTAACAGTTACTACCCACTTGTGTTTACGTACCAGTCAATGCGTTTCCACTTGTCCATGCCAGTCACTGTGTCACCACCTGTGAATACCAGTCACTGCGTCACCACCTGTGAATACCAGTCACTGCGTCACCACCTGTGAATACCAGTCACTGTGTCACAACCTGTGAGCACCAGTCACTGTGCCACTTGTGTTTACCAGTCATGCACTGTGTCACTACTGGTGTGTGAGGTTACTGTACGTGGCCAATTACCATTTTAGACACTAATTGGTTCTGTGGTCAGCAGTTGCCAGTGGTTATGTTCATGAGCACCAGTGAATGGGTATGTGTGTTTTGAAGGATATGGAATTCGTGTGTACGTGGAGAGGAGTAAAACTTAATTATTAGTTAAATCCTGACCTTAAGGTGTATATGTCTGGAATTTTGAGCACATAATTATTTATTATTATAGCTTGAGGGTGCAAAGTACCCTATAGTGCAGGGTGGTCTAAATCCAACACAGAACACCAACTGGTCGGTATGTAGCTTTTATAGATCCAAAACTCTTCTCTAACCAAATGAAAATTATCTCTCCGGCACACCTGAGCCTTCTCTCATTGCACTCTTTCACCGTCAACCCTTATTCCTACTTTGTAGGGCAGCCATCTACCGAGAACTGTAAGAATAGTTTACAGTGACGAGTGCATTTTTAACTAGATAACGTCATATAGTCATATGGCTCACGCACACACTGCCTGCCACATACAGCTACAAGATTTAGAATCACCATGCAGCCAAGCAAATTGAATTAATTCTTAAACTCAGTGAGATATTGGAATTAATCAGTTTTAGCCACATGTTGCTATAGCAACCAAGTGAATGGACTAGCCTTAACTGTGTGAAATTGCAATTTGAATTTTGTTTCTGCCTTAGTTGCCATGGTGATGGGATCTATGGTTGGTTGTCTACATAGTTATCTATTCAGCACAGTGCATGTGGCAGTATTGCTGCATTCTGCATCTTTGTTACTTAGTATTTCTACAGATCTGTACTATAGTGCTGTATTAAAATTATTCATGAAGAGGGCCAAGGGGAGCTAGGGGGCAGTACCAGGAGTAAGTGGCGGTGATGCTATGTTGACATACTGTATGGCTTGTTAAGGGAAGGGAGGGGGGAGATGCATGGGGTCCGGGGGTGAGCAACAAACGTCGATCCTCAGGCCGTCACTGTTGAGCGGAAGAAGGACGCTTCGGATGTAGGGGGGAAGAGCGCGTCTGCTTCATCCCCGGAGGATCAAAGTGAGGGCGGTGCTATTTACTTGCATTGCTCCGCGGTACAACTAGCATAAGCAGTGACTAGCTGCATTCTCCCACACTGAACAGAGAGACTGTGATGGTGCAAGCTAATCACTGAGTGTTCATAGCTTCTTTGGGCAATTAACATTCTTCTGGCCACTAATGTTTCCAGTTAAGCACTGCTTTTACGATTGGCTATTGAAGGTGTAAGTGTGTCAGCGTTTCAGTTATCCTGCATACATTCCTATACTGTGTGTCAAGACGTGACAACATGAGATGCTAAAATTAAGCATTCAGTGCAGACAAGAAATGCTCTGTACTTGATCTTCTGTCACTGAGCTTCTCTTTACTCGTTCATCCTCCTTTTGACTTTACCATGCATTTCCGCGCCTTTAATGGCAACGAACCGGCTGACCTGTCCTTGGGAGCTGTACATGAAACTGCCACAATCACTTCTGTTTGTATGCATGTTAGTATGTATGTTTGTAGGGGTACGTACAGAAGAGGAAGGAGTAGTGTAGCGTGTTTGTAGGGTACGTGCAGTAGGGGAAGGAGTAGTGTAGCGTGTTTGTAGGGGTACATACGGAAGGGGAAGGAGTAGTGTAGCGTGGTAGCTGATGCAGTTCATTGCTTCTCATGTGAAGGCATATCAGCCAGGACCCATGCCCAATCTACAGCTGATGGCAATTTGGAAGTTGAAACGGAAGCTGAGGCTGGTGTGAGGTCCCCTGGGAGGGAAGACGAACCGCCAGACTATGAAACAGTCTTGCTGCAGCAGAGACGTGAGGAGGAGGAGCGGGAGAGGGAGAAGGGACAGTCATCTCAGAAGGCAGTTGCGTTTGATGTTGCTCTCTCCTCAGATGGCCAGTTTGTGGCAAAGAAGCCCCTACCAAAACGCCTGGAGGTAAGGATGGGAGGTGGGACAGGGAAGTGCTGTACAGTGTGTGTGTGTGTGTGTGTGTGTGTGTGTGTGTGTGTGTGTGTGTGTGTGCGTGTGTGTGTGCGTGCGTGTGTGTGTGTGTGTGTGTGTGCGTGTGTGTGTGCGTGTGTGTGTGCGTAGTTTTGTCATCGGGGGATATACAATTATTATACGATTAGTATTCATATAAATTATGTAAAGTTTGTAAAATATGTATGTTAAATCAGCAGCTTTTCTAAGAATATGCATTGACACTGGTGTGAAATACAGCAGCTATAACAGTTTCTGGCTCTAACGTGCAGTAACAAATTACTTGTGATTAAACTGCAATGTATGTTTGGAGTGTGAAGTGTCAGTGTCACGTGTACTAGTGCTAATTTGATGTTCTTCTAGCTGAGCCTTTGTCTGTGTCTCTGTGTTTTATCACTGCTCACCTTTACTTTTGTTACATCCGTCATAATCATGCAGAAGTTGGATGATGCATCTAAACTCACGCCAGAAGTCCTAGCAGAGAGGCAGCGAATTGCAGAGGAGAACCGTCAAAAGGAGCTTAACAAGAGAGCAGATGTTGGGAAGCGGTTGAGCAAGAAGGACAGACTGAGGAGAGAGATCCAGGATGCGCGGTTCAGTGAGCAAGTGCTTCAATTGGAAGGTAAGAGTGAAAGGAAGTTGAGCGCAAGCGAGGAGAACCGACTGCGACAGCAGGAGGAGATGAAGGATAGGTTGAGGAGGAGGGAGGAACATGCAAAGAAAGTGCGAGTGAGTTTATTGTATTCTCTGTGGCAATCTTCACATGCAGCTGTGTATTAGACTCCTCTTGCATTGAAATTGGCCTGCCATCTTGTGTTACATATGATGAGTTCACTGTTGGTGATGAGGTTAGAGTACACATTTACAGCGCGGTCCAATGCCAAACTAAGTGCAGCGGATTTATGCAATCTTGCAACAGGTTATGAACCTGGGCTGTCGTTACCTAGGATACGGACTGTGTGACATCATACGTAGTTATGTATAGTTTTGGTTCGTAACCTGAGTAACGACTACCCACAGTTTGGGAAGATGTTGCAAGATTGCGTGAATCTGCTGTACTGTATGTAGTTATACCTACCATCACCTGTCGGGAGCAGATTCGGTGGGGGTGGTGGGGCTGGGGGGAGGTGAAATGGCCCAGTAGCCTCCCTTTGTATCTCCGACCACCTGTGTGTGTTTCTGCAATATTCTAATGACGTGTTCTTACAGTAGCTGTAGAGTATGATTCCTTTAGGTTTGTAATGTGTACCAGTCAGGTTTGTAATGTGTACCAGTGCTGGCACCACCCTCTTATTGAGCCTCTGGTACATGCAGGCACGAAAGGAGTCTAACAGCGATGTCGCAGAGAGGGAGAGTTTTAGTAGTGCAGTTGAGATTGAAACTGACCAAAGATACAATGACAGGAATGACGATGGCAGTGAGTAGCTCTGATGTGTTAACACATGCACTGTGCACAAACAAACACAACACACACACATGCGCGCGCGTGCAGACATACACACGCACACAAAGCATGCACACACAAACACACACACACACACACACACACACACACACACACACACACACACACACACACACACACACACACACACACACACATACACACACGCACGCATACGTACACTGTGCCAAACATGGCCTCTCATCGCTGTGCTCATCACATCTTCTCCGCACTGCCTCCCTTCACTCCTTCATACATACCTCTAGACTGGACAACATCACAAGTAGACTCCACTCCTCATCACCCGGTAGCTACAAGGAGTGAAGATGACGGCTTCTTTGATGACAGTGATGGCCTGGACTATGCTGCTACTACAACAGTTGAACCGTCCCATAGTAATGAGGAATACATGTAACAATGCCCCCCACCCCCACCCCCTTGCGTTGCATGCTAAATATGCATACAGCTCACTGTGGGCACACATGTGCCGTGCACCAACGTACAGCTACATGCGTAGTAGTTTCCCATGTTACGTACTTCAATACTTCTATTGTACATAATACAGTGTATGTACATATGTATGTTGTTTGATGTTTGATTTATTGTGCTGGTTTAGAAAGATACTTTATTGGGGTGAGTGAAGCAAAGCCCTTTTGTGAATCGGTAGGTAGATAGCATGAATTACCGTCTGGGTTGTTGTTTCACAGATATTGACACACTCCATGCCCATCCTAATTGGTTCAGTCTCATTTTCTATCCTACACAGTCTTTAAAGCCTATAATTAAAGTACATCCCTATGACATTCATGTCACTGGTCATTCACATTAAGTTATGTTTTATAGTCTTATAATCTGGCCTAAAATTATGCTTTTATTTCATGAATAGCTACAAGTGTACGTGGCTACTTCGACTGCACTGAGGCCTACGTGAATTAAGGGCATTTCAGCATAACAACAATAGCACTGCCATTTCAACGTCTTTGGTCTCTGAAGCTATTCAACAATGGGAATACAGGTGCGCAGTTGGTAGTTGCATACACCACCAGGTCTGAATTGCTTGCAGAAAGCAATATCAGCCACTGTACGTAGCTACAAAAATGAATGGAAATGAGGCAACCACAGTATAAGTGCATGGAGAAGGCCTTGCTTGAAAGGGAACATTTTTTGCTTATAGTGCAGTGTGGCAGTGGCATGCAGCCTGCATGTTGTATCCAGTAGAGAAATGGACATTTCCATTTGTGCGAAAGGTGTTTCATGCTTGATGTTACATTACCATCAATCCATCCTTGGATATATAGTCATGGCATGTACACAAGCAAATCATGCATGTGTAATTATGAGATGTCATGAGCATATACGCTGCCAAGACATGGCACAAGGTGACACATGCACATGCTGTGAGAAAGTGGCACTTGCAATGTGGACAGCAGCTGCATGGCAAGAAAGGTGTGAAATATCAACAACAATTTGGATATTATTTTGGTCACACTATATGCAGGTTTATTCTTTCTTCAGTATCGATCATTTTGTATTATTATGTACCAGTTACTACCCGCTTGTGTTTATGTACCAGTCAATGCGTTTCCACTTGTCCATGCCAGTCACTGCGTCACCACCTGTGAATACCAGTCACTGCGTCACCACCTGTGAATACCAGTCACTGCGTCACCACCTTTAAGCACCAGTCACTGCGTCACCACCTGTGAATACCAGTCACTGCGTCACCACCTGTGAATACCAGTCACTGCGTCACCACCTTTAAGCACCAGTCACTGCGTCACCACCTGTGAG